>JAFFSR010000207.1:6477500-7077500 GCA_017163975.1 Anastatus disparis | reverse complement strand
CTGCTTTTGACATTCCAGTCTCGGAGATGATTGGATATTAAAATTGAGCATAAAACCAAGCCGTATATAAATTTTCAGCTAGTTTCTATTTCCGAAACATTTTTAAAATGGCGGCCTAACATAGGAAAATTTCAATTAATAGAGAAAAAAATTCTGCTTTTGACATTCCAGTCTCGGAGATGATTGGATATTAAAATTAAGCATAAAACTAAGCCGTATATAAATTTTCAGCTAGTTTCTATTTCCGGAACATTTTCAAAATGGCGGCCATACATAGAAAAATTTTAATTAATAGAGAAAAAAATTCTGCTTTTGACATTCCAGTCTCGGAGATGATTGGATATTAAAATTGAGCATAAAACTAAGCCGTATATAAATTTTCAGCTAATTTCTATACCCGGAACATTTTCAAAATGGCGGTTGAACATATAAAAATTTCAATGATAAGAGAAAAAAATTCTTCTTTTTACATTCCAGTCTCGGAGATGATTGAATATCAAAATTAAGCATAAAACTAAGTGGTATAAGAATCTGCCGCTTCTTTCTATATCCGGAACATTTTAAAAATGTTCCGAGTATAGAACATGCTTGAAAATGTATATAGGACTTATTTTCATGCTTACTTTTAATATCCAATCATTTCTGGGACTGGAATGTAGAAATTAATATTTATTGCACTATTATTAAAAATTTGTCTACGTTCGTCCGCCATTTTGAAAATGTTCCGGAAATGGAAAGTCGATAAAAATGCATATATGGATTAGTTTTATGCTCAATTTTAATATTCAATCATCTCCGAGACTGGAATGTAAAAAGGCAGAATGTTTTTCTCTATTAATTGAATTCATTAAATTTTCATCCGCCATTTTGAAAACGTTCCGAAAATAGAAAATACTTGAAAATGTATATAGGATGTATTCTTCTGCTTAATTTGAATATTCAATCATTACCGGGACTGGAATGTAGAAATCAGTATTTATTTTCGTATTATTTGAAATTGCCCTATGTTTTTCCGCCATTTTTAAAATGTTTCGGATATAGAAAGTAGCGGAAGATTCTTATACCACTTAGTTTCATGCTTAATTTTAATATCCAATCATCTTCGAGACTGGAATGTCAAAAGCAGAATTTTTTTCTCTATTAATTAAAATTTTTCTATGTATGGCCGCCATTTTGAAAATGTTCCGGAAATAGAAATTAGCTGAAAATTTATATACGGCTTAGTTTTATGCTTAATTTTAATATCCAATCATCTCCGAGACTGGAATGTCAAAAGCAGAATTTTTTTCTCTATTAATTAAAATTTTTCTATGTTTGGCAGCCATTTTGAAAATGTTCCGGAAATAGAAATTAGCTGAAAATTTATATACGGATTAGTTTCATGCTTAATTTCAATATCTAATCATCTCCGAGACTGGAATGTCAAAAGCAGAATTTTTCTCTCTTTTAATTTAAATTTTTCTATGTTTGGCAGCCATTTTGAAAATGTTCCGGAAATAGAATCTAGCTGAAAATTTATATACGGCTTAGTTTTATGCTTAATTTTAATATCCAATCATCTCCGAGACTGGAATGTCAAAAGCAGAATTTTTTTCTCTATTAATTAAAATTTTTCTATGTATGGCCGCCATTTTGAAAATGTTCCGGAAATAGAAAGTAACTGAAAATTCATATACGGATTAGTTTCATGCTTAATTTTAATATCTTATCATCTCCGAGACTGGAATGTCAAAAGCAGAATTTTTTTCTCTATTAATTAAAATTTTTCTATGTATTGCCGCCATTTTGAAAATGTTCCGGAAATAGAAACTAGCTGAAAATTTATATACGGATTAGTTTCATGCTTAATTTTAATATCTAATCATCTCCGAGACTGGAATGTCCAAAGCAGAATTTTTTTCTCTATTAATTAAAATTTTTCTATGTTTGGCAGCCATTTTGAAAATGTTCCGGAAATAGAAATTAGCTGAAAATTCATATACGGCTTAGTTTTATGCTTAATTTTAATATCCAATCATCTCCGTGACTGGAATGTCAAAAGCAGAATTTTTTTCTCTATTAATTAAAATTTTTCTATGTATGGCCGCCATTTTGAAAATGTTCCGGACATAGAAACTAGCTGAAAATTTATATACGGCTTAGTTTTATGCTTAATTCTAATATCCAATCATCTCCAAGACTGGAATGTAGAAAGGAGAATTTTTTCTCTATTCATTGAATTTTTCATATGTTCAGTCGCCATTTTGAAAAGGTTCCGGACATAGAAACTTGCTGAAAATTTATATGGCATCATTTTAGGTCCTCATAATCTAATTCCAGTCATTTCCCGGACTGGAAAAGAAAAAAAATTTTTTCGTTGTTACGAACGTTTAAAACTTCAGACTCATAGAAAATCACTAAAAAAGTTACTAGATTTTCAAACGATTATAGTTTCTCAGCATTGTTAGCTAAAAGCTTTCATCTAAAAAAATATCTTTTTTTAGATGAAAGCTGAGCTTAAATCCTTATATATATGTTGCATATCATAAGAAAATTTCAACATCAAAACTAATTCTCTAATGTAAAGAATAAAAAATTGAATTAATAGAATTTTAATATGGAAACACCTTTTATAAATAACTTTTTAATAACTTTGAATAATGGTAAATTTTTCAAATAATTTGTGGAGTTGAATGCTAATTAAATTTAGTTTTAACATGAAGATAATTATTCAAGTTGGAAATGTCTTTAATAAAATAATATAACTATTTATAAGTTATCACTTAAGAGTCCGCTGTATCTCTGTCCTTTTCTAATTAAAAAATTGACTTTTTTCCCAAAATTAGCAACAAGAGGCAAAAATAAAGAGATGGTTTCGATGTGTTTAATAAAATGTAATATTTTCTTTGATTAGTATGAATTAATGTTATTGCTACGTTTTTAAGAAAATTTGGAATAACTTAAAAAATTAGAAATTAGTGTCAAATAATGGGATTTTCAAGTTATTCCAACTTTTCTTGAAAATAAAGCGGTGGAATTAAATTATTCTTATCAGAGAAAATATTGCTTTCTATTACACGAATCGAAAACATCTCTTTATTTCTACCTGAAGCTATTAGTTTTTATAAAAAATAAATTTTAAATAGATTTGGTAAAACAGGTAACTGTGTCGGTATACAGCTGACTCTTAATAATAATTTTTTAAACTTTTTATTCATAGTTTAAAATAATATTGAATATATGATTATCATTTTAATAGTTTTTATAAAATATTTCGTAAATTTTATAAGTATGTATTATTTAAGGAAATGTAAAATGGACAGTACACTTGCGCCGATAAATATTGACTATATTTCCATTGTATTAAAAATTTTGAATAAAAAGATGCATTAACATATAATATGTATCGCGAAGATTATTCAGTTTAATTTTTAAATAAATCTATTTATTAGTTATTGAGGAGTTCGGGTTCCAATATTATTTACTAATATTTTTCTATTTGGAATCAGAAATCTAAATATCTTGAAAACTAATGATTAGAATTATTTGAAAATTTAAATAAATAATTATCATGGTACATACTACAAGTTAATACATTCCTTTTATATAAATTCAGCAATAGAATGGAAAGACAGTCAAATATGACAGTTAATTTTTATATCTTCTTATAGTGAAATATAATCAAACTTTGACAACGAATTCAACATAATGAAATAATTGTACTTTCAATAGATAGATACATAAGCATTTATTTGTATAGATATACAAAAAGGCGTGTAACACAATGTGTAATTATAAATATTGCACTTAAATACAGATATCACAGTCAAATAGCTAATCCTAATAATACTGGAAAAGTAAGTCACTATAAAAAAGCGATATCACAGAATAATACAAACAAAGATAAAATAATACAAATACACGCAATAATACAATAAATCGTCAGGTGGGAGGAAGAAGGTTACGATTCGAAATAGGCCACAAAAAAGTAACGATTCGGATAAAGCCACAAAAAAGTTCCAATTCGGGTTCAGCCACAAAAAGGTGACGATTCGGGTTTGGTCACAAAAAAGTACCGATTCGGGTTTAGTCATAAAAAGGTTACAATTCAGCTGCTTCTTTTTTCCTTTGATGTTTTGGGTGAGAACCGCTGTTGAAAACATAAGAGTTTGTCTCCTATATCTAAGTACTCATAAATATTATAATTATGTTTTTATTTTTTTCATGAAGAGGCAATTTTATAAATATATAGTTTTCAATTAAGTGAGTATAAATCATATATTGAAATATATTATTACTTTTTATAATCTTATTGAATAAAGATTAATTGATTTATTTCATAAATTAAAAATCTTTCTACTTTAACGTTATCAATGTAAGAATAAAAAATTCACAAATTTTATAATTTAATAAAAATTCGCAAACATCAGTTAAATTGACGTGAAATTGTTTATATATATATATATATATATATATATATATATATATATATATATATATATATATATATATATATATGTATTGGAAGGCTTTATATAGTGAAAATATTCATCAACGTGAATATTTTTAATTTTCTATAAACTGGTTCTTTTGATGTTTTCAAATGTTTGTTTTGATTCTCGGATTTGGACTATTACTTTGTTTTTGTCGCTGCAGTAGTGACACAAGTCGGCGCATTGGAGTAGAGAATTCAAATCTCGCGTATCTAATGTTCTGTGATCAGCTTAGAGCTAACATCGAGTGCTTTATTAGTATTGTTATAGTATTTGCTGATTCTTAATAAATGAATTAAATTGTTCGTCAAAAAATAAAAAATAGTTGTCATTCGATATTGTTATATACAATTATTTTTCTGAATACAATGGAAGATGATTGTAAGTATTAATTTAATTATTATAATGTTCTTAACATTAATACAACGAATAATTTAAAAATGTAAAATCGTCAAATTTTATGATTTATTATTCAAATAATTTGGTTAAAGAAGGTAAAATTGTTTTGAAGTAAATGCAGGTATATTAAATGTGCATTCAAATTTCTTCAAAATATTTTAATGATTCCATTTCGAATAATAATTCTGTACGCTATTAATATTATACAAATAATAAATAACAGAACTACATCAACATGAACACAAAAATTTATGATACAATTTGAGAATTAAAGTTAAAATAAATTTTGTAAGATATCGTGATTAACATTAAAAAATGTCATAATAATATGTAATAAAAAGAATGAATCATAATTTAAGTAAAGCAAAATTGAATTTATAGTAGAGCTCTTAGGTATTAAAAAATTCTTGTATAAAGCTTTAGCTTCTCTTACTTAAATTTTGATTAATACATATGTTATTGTTATATTGCTATTATTTATAAATATAACTATTGTAAAAGCAAGTAAATAATATATATTCCAATTTTTTATAACCATGTGATATCAACCAGATTAACTTTTTAAATTCTAAATGTTCTTATTTCACAATAGATTTTCAATGGTATGATAAAAATTATACTCAATCGTAGCCCTTGACAAAAGTAGATCCATCTTCGAATCCTGGTATAAAACTATTACTTTTTTTCATTTATAATGTTAAATTAAAGATTTTAATATAATTTCAATTTTTTTTTCAAGACGGTACAGATTCTTATAATTCTTTTTTGAATTCTATTGAATCAAAATATCATACATTCACAAGTTAAATATTTCAAGTTTAAAATATTATGAACTATTATATTTTAAGAACACTTATAAAATTTCAAATTATAAATTTTATAATTTAAAATTTATTATGATGAATTCTTATGTTTTCAACAGCGGTTCTCATCCAAAACATAGAAGGAAAAAATAAGCAGCCGAATCGTAACCTTTTTGTTGCTAAACCCAAATCGGTACTTTTTTGTGGCTAAACCCGAATCATCACCTTTTTCTGGCTAAACCCGAATCGTAACTTTTTTGTTACTTTATCCAAATCGTTACTTTTTCGTGGCCAATTTCGAATCGTAACCTTCTTTCTCCCACCTGACGAAATTAAAAACAGTCATTCCTTATCTATCAGTCAAAACGTTACAATTAAAGTTTAAAAGTATATAACAATATTTAAATAAAATAAGACAATAAAAAGCGTAGGCAAAAGCATGCGACGCAGTCAATACAATAAAATGAAATCATTCACCCACCAGCCACATAATAAATACATTCACACCTCAAGCCTTTATATGGGACATTACAAAAATAAAGTAACATATAAATTAAAAATATAAAAATTTAATCGAGGTCAAGCAAGTACCTCCTCACTGCCGATTTGAACCTGCTGAGAGATGAAAGATGTTTAATCTCATCAGGCAGGGAGTTCCAAAAATGCGCACCTTGAACTCTGAAGGAATTCCTGCCAGTTTCAGTACGCATAAAGGGCACCGCTAGCTCCTTAATCTCTCCCCTAGTAGCCGCCTTAGGTAAACATATAGTAAAGAGACCTACTAGATGCTTCGGGGTATTCATGCGTACGATTTTGTACATAAGTTCGGCCAAAAAATACTGTCTCCTCGAATCAGCACGATTCTATAAGGAGAAACATGAGCTCCCATTCTTACGCCCAATACATATCTCACACACGAATTTTGCAATCTTTGTATCCTTCTTCTCAACTCCTAAGTAGCATCAAACAAAACCACTGAACAGTAATCGAGATGTGGAAACAGCAGGGTCACGTGGTACGTAAGCAGCGCTTAACGATCTTTGTAACGCTCTGTGGTTTTTGGTCTTTTTTCTACTGCAAAACTGCCTTCGGGCGTTTTTGTTACAGGTTACTTGCAGGCACCCTAATGCAAGTCTACATCAATATTGAATTTGAGAGAAGAGATGCTGTACTTGCTCTGAAATTGTGAATTTTTGGAGCCAAAGACTTTTTAAGGTTAGAGTCTGACTGTCATATACATCATATTTTTTGGAGGGAAACGGCAAGTACTTGTTGGTAAACGCTCAGCAACGTAGTTTTTGGAATTTGCCGCAAGAGGTCGCTACCATGAAGCGATGTTATATATGTAAGCAGCCGACATCAGACATTCATGGAGCAAAGATGTTACACAATTGTGTCACCTGTCGCCAGCGCTGTCATGCTAAGTGTACTTTCAATGATCATATTTAATATAAATTTTAGAGTAATATTACAGAATATTATTTTTTTCCGCATTTATAATAAGTGTTTCGCAAATAATAAGTAAATTTTCTTTTAAAATGTTTACTTTTTTAGGGGAAATTTTACTTCTATCTAGACAGTTCATAAATATGAATTCATAATCATAGAAATAATCAAGAAAATTTATTCATATTTCATATATTGTCGTATCTTAATAATTGACTATTAAAAAAATTTAATATCAAATAAATAATTATTTAAAATTGTATTTCATAAAATTTATGTTCAAACGATATTGGAAAAAATATTTTTATATCATGTAATGATAATTTTTTAAATGAGGTAATTTGATGTATTTTAAAAATTAATGTTTCTCTTATTAAAAATATTATTGCTTTAATGAAATGAATTTTAATATATTTATTTGTTAACAATTTTTATATAAATGACAATTCATTTAAATACAAACACGTGTACAAATGAAAATTTAATTAAGGTAAATATAATTTTAATATATTAAACTGTAATTTTAATTAAATATATTAAAATGTAATTTTAATTAAATATATTAAAATATAATTTTAATATATTTAATTGCTAACAATTTTTATATAAATGACAATTCATTTAAATACTAACACGTGTACAAATGAAAATGTAATTAAGGTTAAATGTATGTTATTTATAAAAAATTGTTAGTAAGTAACTTTTTAAATAATATCTTTTCATGAAAACTAATTTAAATACTTTATTCTCTGAATGATAACTAAATAAAATTTTAATTTAATAAATTTAGTTATACAATTATAAATATATAATATTTATATAACTGTTCATCAAATAAAATTATAATTTTTTTAATATATATATTAAAAAATAATTATTACAATAGATTGTAGTTAAATAAAAATGTTAATTTTAATAATTATAGCGTTGAAATTTATTTTGATGAAAATGTTATTTGATTGACATTTACAGTATTATTATAACTATGTTTGAAAAGTTACTTGTCATCAATGAGTAAATATTTAATTTTTTAAATTAATAATCTATTAATATTAAGAGGCGGTCGGAACCAAATCGGTGACTTGCGGTATATATCAAGTCAGCATTTTTCGCTTTACGATAATATTTTGTATATTTTTATGGCTTGAATCATTTCAAATCATTCTTTATATACATGACTAGAGGAAATGACTATATTTTTACTATATGAATGAGTAAATAAATTATTATAAGCATTTATTACAAATATCAAACTGACTTGACATATACCGCATGCAAAAAACTGTCGTGTCGATTGTTAGGTGGCATTTTTCGCTTTTTAACAATAATTTGTATATTTTAGTGGCTTTAACTATTTTAAATTATTCTTTATATACATGACTAGAGGAAATGACTATATTTTTACCATATTAATAAATGAATAAATTATTATAAGCATTTATTGCAAGCACCGAACTAAGTCACCGATTTGTTTCCGACCGCCTCTTAAGAATTTTCTAAAAATTATAATATTTATGATATACAAACCTTATTTGTGATACATACACTTTCTAATATTTGTATCTCACTAAAATTTTTTATTAGATGCAAAAAGGATTGTTAAGTAATTGCGAATAGTTATTTTATTATTCTGAAATATTCGAATTTAAAATTAACCAAAAATGTGTATTTTAATCTTATGGTTTTTTCAATTTAAATTTCGTATTTCATATATATAAAATACATTTGTGAAGATATTTTTATTAGAAATAAACACAGAATGTTTTTTAAGCATGTTTCACGTAAAAATTAATTTCATAATTCAAATTCATGGTCTTATATTAAGGTCGGGAAATTATAGTTGTTACTCAGTTCCCAGTTCTCAGTTTATTTATATCAAATATCGTACTATCTTTGTTTTTCTTATGGAAGTAGAGTAATAAATAGTCACTTGATGGAATAAGTTATACGCTTTTTTACTTTAAGCACATGTGTACATATATTTTTATATTATGTTTCATCAAATTATTTTCAATTTTATTTAGTACTCAAAATTAATTTAAATTAATTGATTCTTATTTACTTAAAATTAGTCATTTATACATAATAATATAATAAAAGGAAATTCAACCGAGCGACGTTAGAAGCGAAAAACTTTAATATAATTAATACCCATTAACGTAAAACCCATTAAATTGTGTAAAAATTTTCAATAGTTGATAAATATAATATAAATCATATAATATATACATATATATATATCAATTTTAAATTACTAATAATTAATTTAAAACTCAAAAGTAACTATTTTAAAACGGAATATGGAAGATAAATATGTATCGTTTTATTCCTTAAATATCACGAATTAAAATATTAATTATTAGTAATTTAAAGTATTATATATTATGTAAATAATTCAGACTTGTGAAGTTAGCGCCTGTAAAAATAAAATATTAATATTTTTTAGCAATGAAAAGCTAAAACGTTTGCTCCTCATTTGCGGAAATAGTCTCCGTGCAAATTTTCATTTGCGGATTTTTCATTTTCAAGTTATTGGAAAAACAAATTTTCCGATATAAGCGCGGCGCTAAAAATGTTTTCCTTATTATTTCATTGAAAACTCCTGTAAAATAATATTCTTTCTAGACTAATTGATTCCTCCTTTCTTGCGGATTAGATAAATATTTTCATTTAATTAATTGTTCAATAAAATAATTAGATAAATCAATTTATAATTATTTAGTGGAAAGCAGTTTAAAATCTAGTTATTTTTTAAGGGTTCCTCTTCCGCTCGTTCCTATATTCTAATTTTAATATCGCGGGCGCTAAAATTATGAAAATAAATTGAATATATTGATTATTATTTAAGAAATTTAGTATATTTAATAGCATAAATTGTTTTCTCCTCGTTTGCGGATTTATTTATAAGTAATAAATTTGCATTAATTCGAATAATTAAAATTTTTAAGAAAATCAAAATTAGTCAAAGGTAGAGTCAGCTGTTATAAGTTTACAAGGTTATAAAATTTAAAGGGACAATTTTAATTTTTGCAGACGCGTATAAATAATAAAAAAGTAACGTAAGTAAATTATATTCTTAAATAATCAAAACGATGCAACAATTAAGAATAAAAGGATTTTAACATAGTTTAGAAATTGCAATGTTTTGCTTTTCATATTTATATCTCGATATCTCGGATAATCTTACTTATAAATAAATCCGCATACGAGGAGAAAACAATTTATGCTATTAAATATACTAAATTCCTTGAATAATAATCAATATATTCAATTTATTTTCATAATTTTAGCGCCAGCGATATTAAAATTAGAATATAGGAACGAGCGGAAGAGGAATCCCTAAAAAATAACTAGATTTTAAACTGCTTTCCACTAAATAATTATAAATTGATTTATCTAATTATTTTATTGAACAATTAATTAAATGAAAATATTTATCTAATCCGCAAGAAAGGTGGAATCAATTAGTCTAGAAAGAATATTATTTTACAGGAGTTTTCAATGAAATAATAAGGAAAACATTTTTAGCGCCGCGCTTATATCGGAAAATTTGTTTTTCCAATAACTTAAAAATGAAAAATCCGCAAATGAAAATTTGCACGGAGACTATTTCCGCAAATGAGGAGCAAACGTTTTAGCTTTTCATTGCTAAAAAATATTTTATTTTTACAGGCGCTAACTTCACAAGTCTAAATAATTCTATATTCAATAATTTTTAATTTTAGTAACAGGAAATTCCGCCCGAATAGAGATTAATAACTACATTTTCTGCGAAATATTGCCCTTGAATCGAGTGGGTGAAATATCAGTCTTAGTACCAAAAAAAGACACTACGCATCGCAAATTTATGCTCTTACTTCATAATATATTAGTACCAACATTGGTCCCTAAAATTCAAGCTATAGTACTAATTGAAATTATATCGCCACTCTTTTTTTAAGTATTTTAGTACATAAATTAGATATACTTGATTTAGAACATATTATAACAATACTTTCCTTTCTCCGTGCAGTTGTTAGTTCTAGTAAACGTCAAATACTGTTTACGATTATTTCATGGTTCGTAATTGAAAAACGTAATTAAAAAGAATGAATTCCTATTATATTTTTTCATTGATTCTAATGTAATTCAGTAGAACAAATTCTCAATTCATCATGATATAATTTGTATCTAAACAATTTTTATGCACATTGTAACTTTGAGTAATCTTTTTTATGAAAATATAAAAATTTAATTTAGTACAAAAATACAATATTGAAATTCATAAATTGTGGCAATCCTTTTTTTATTTTAAAATTGGCTAATTTATACATAATAATATAATATATGAAAATTTAACCGAGCGACGTTAGGAGCGAGGTATTCTTTGCTAGTATTCTATTAATGAAAAAAATTTTATTTCAATTATTTAACTTAATTTTTATTTTAATATTATGATATAAATTTAAAATAAAATTAATAATTTTCAGTATGAGATATTGTTAAGTTTAAGAATTATCTTATGTATCTTGAGAAATATTTTATTGATATTTGAAAATTTTATTTTTACTGACGGAATAAATGATATTGATACAAAAAATATTTCACCAATTTCCAATAAGAATATATTCAATACAATAAAATTTTTTTCGTTACTAAGAAATTTTTTCCACAGTGTAGCTATTAGATCAAGTAACGCTTGTATTATCTATCTTTTATTCTTATTATGAAAAGATAAAGCCAGAATTAGGTTCGAGTAACAACTGCTACTAGAGTTAGGTCTATAAATAAGAGCCTAAGATCGTTTATGATAATGAAAATTTATATGGTTGGAATATATATTCAAAATAGATTAATTAACAAATATGATTGTCTTCATTGAGAAATAATAAGTTGATTGAAAAAAAAAATTTTTCTTAACTCATTTTTGCTTTCTCATAGAGAAAGCATTGTATCGATAAAAAAATTTTTTTTCTATTTTTTCATTAATTTGTACATATTTGAACTCGGTGAGTCGAAATAAGTGGTTTCCAGAAAATGTCTGTATGTATGTGTGTGTGTGTGTGTGTGTGTGTGTGTGTGTGGATGTATGAATTCAGTTAGTAAACTGTATCTCGAGAACTACTCGATGGATTTGCTTCTAATTTTGCATGGAATTTAGTTTTGTGACTAACTTGCTGGGAAGCTATTGATAGTTGGTTCTTCTAGCGTAGTTTTCATTTTAGAGTTAAAAAAAAAAAAAAAAAAAATTTCGATTTTTGGTTTTTTGGTTTTTTTTTGTTTACTACTCGATGAATTTGGTTCAAAATTTGCACGGAAATTATTTGTGATTGCCCGGATAAAATAAATTTTTAAAAACTTATTTTCTTAGCTTAGTTTTAATTTTAGAGCATTTTGAAACTTTAAAAAAAAATGTTTCTATTTATTAAGCCAATAAAATCTTAAAAACTACTCGATGGATTTACTTCAAATTTTCCATACAATTCAATTTTTCGATCAACTGGTGCGGAAGCTATTGAGAATTGGTTTTCTTAGCGTAGTTTTTTTTTAAGAATCATTTTAAGAATTTTTAAAAAATTTCTATTTTTAATTTTTTTTGTATTTTACGTAAACTACTCGAAGAATTTGTTCGAAAATTTGTATGAAACTTAATTTCGACTGCCAAAAGTATAAAAAATTTTGTAAACTAATTTTCTTAGCGCACTTTTAATTTTAGAGCATATTTTTAAAATTTTTTTAAAAATTTTTATTTTTAATTTTTTTCTATTTTACGAAAACCATTTGATAGTTTTGCTCCAAAATTCGTATGCAATTTATTCGCTACTGTCTGAAGAAAACAAGCTTTGGAAAACTAATTTTCTCAGCGCTGTTTTAATTTTAGAGCACTTTGAAAATTTTCAAAAAAATTTTTATTTTTCATTTATTTTCTTTTTTGCGTTAACCATACTATAAATTTTCTCCAAAATTTTTATACAATTAATTCGCTATTGTCTGAAAAAAATAAGCTTTTGAAAACTAATTTTCTTAACGTGGTTACAATTTTAGAGAATTTTAAAGATTTAAAAAAAAATTTCGATTCTTCTTTTCTTATTTTTTTTATTCTACGTAAAGTACTCGATAGATTTGTTCTAAAAATTGCAGGGAAATTATTTGCAACTGCCAAAAGAAGGGAAATTTTCAAAAATTGATTTTCATAGCGTAGTTTTAATTTTAGAGCATTTTTAAAATTTTGAAAAAGAAATTTTGAAAAGAAAATGTTATTTATTTAACCAGTTAGATCTCGAAAATTACTCGATGGATTTGCTTTAAATTTTGTATACCATCTATGTTTTTGTATAACAAGACGGGAAGCTATTGAAAATTGGTATTCATAGTGTAGTTTTTTTTTATAGAGCCATTTTAAGAATTTGAAAAAATTTTCGATTTTTAATTTTTTTGTATTTTACGTAAGTTACTTGATGAATTTGCTTTGAGATTTCTATGGGAATAATTTGCATCTGCCAAAAGAAGGATAACTTTTATAAACCGATCTTCTTAGCGTAGTTTTCAGTTTAGAAAATTTAAAAAATTTTTTAAAAATTTTCATATTTCAGTTTTTTTTCCATTTTACGTAAAGTACTCGATAGATTTGCTCTAAAATTTGTATACAAGTTATTTGCTACTGTCTTTATAAACCAAGTTTAAAAAAAAAAATTTTATTAGCGTAGCTTTTTGATCACTTCTTTTGATTTCTGAGTTACTCTTGAAAATTTATAATAGTACTACTGATTTAGATGTTGACTTGTATTATTACATTCAATAAAGTATTTAAATATAATCATTAATAAATATTATAAATTAAATTGTTTTTTAATAAATGGAAAAAATATTTGAAGAAGAAGAATGAATTTCGTTGTCATCGTTCTTTTAAAGTACAAATTTATTAATAAATATTAATGTTAGACAATTTTTTTTTATTAAAATCACATTTAAATAAATATAAAAAAAATAATGAAACTCAAAGAGCTCTATGAGAAAGCATTCCGCCAAAGCACTTGGCAGCGTTTTTTTATTTATTTTCATGTATAATAAATTCTATTAATTACTGAGCAATTTATTTTAACATATTTTAACAATGAAAATAAAACTTTTAATTCATTTAAAAATAATACTTTTAGTCATATTTAAATAATGAAACTAATTTTAATTTATAAAATTCATAGTAAAGGATTAAATATTTTTATCTTACCTGCAAGAAATAAAATATTGACTTTCGAATATTCCTCTTTGTGAATTACACTGAAGTTGACAGTGGCGATTTTTAACGAAGTAAAATCCGTCATTATCAAAGTCCTCACAATCGTCTAGCACAAAAGACACAAGAGTATTTTTTTTCGTACTCTTATATCTTCCACTGGTACCGAAAAGCATGGTTTTTTCAAATATCTGTACCTGATGTACGCGAGCATGTTTATTTTTTTTTTTTAAACAAAACGACGTGCAACAATAAGAAAGAATTTGAATACGTAGCACACAATAAAATACTGAGACGTACATGCACTCAAACTCGGGGCCTCCTAAATATTCTACGTTCTTCAAAGTTATATATATTTATATATAGTTATAAGTAAGTAAAACCGGTCTTTTGAATGCGCGCTACAGTTTGCTGCTATAGACTCCTCTATATTTTGTGCGTGGAACCGGTCTTTCGAATGCGGCATTCAAAAGACCGGTCCCGCGCACAAAATATACAGGAGTCCATAGCAGCAAACTGTAGCGTGCATTCAAAAGACCGGTTTTACTTACTTATACTTATATATAGTTATATATACTTATATATAGTTTTATATACTTATTTATAGTTATATATACTTATATATAGTTATATATACTTATATATAGTTATAAGTAAGTACAACCCTTCGAGCATTTACTACTGGAGGAAGCCTCCCAGCTATTAACTACGTTACAAGGCGAAGAGAGAAAAAGCCTCTATTTTGGTACGTGCTATCTCTCTCTCACTTTCTTAGTGGGAAACAGAAGCAGCCAATCAAATCAGGCTAGAGAGAGACAGCACGTACCAAAATAGAGGTTTTTTCTCTCTTCGCCTTGTAACGCTTTCTGCCATTCGGAGGCTTCCTCCAGTAGTATATGCTCGAAGGTACAACCGGTCTTTTGAATGCGCGCTACAGTTTGCTGCTATGGACTCGTGTATATTTTGTGCGCGGGACCGGTCTTTTGAATGCCGCATTCAAAAGACCAATTTCTATAATACATATGGTAATGGAAGGGAGGGGGTAACAATGTGAGACTGCCACACACCTCGACGTGCGCCGGATACGACCCGAAGTCAGTACTGACGAGCGCGGGGTATCGCGCATTCAAAAGACCGGTTTTATATACATATATACTTATATATATATATATATATATATATATATGTATATATATATATGTATATATATATACATATATATATATACATACTTATATATAGTGTAACATGGTGGATTTTCATCCACATGTTATATTTCCATAAAGATATCTGCTATACCGGCGAAGAGCCTTATATGTATCATTTTAATTTGTACATAGCAGTGCGGCATTGGCTCGGTGAATAGAGCTCGTGCCTGGAGATCTCGAGGGATGGGGTTCGCACCCGGTGTTCGCTTATTTTTTAATTTAAAAAGTTTTATGTTTTAATAGTTATATATAGTTAGGTAGTTATAAATATACTTGAACTTTGAAGAACGCAGAACGTGTGTCCTTTTGTTTGGGAAAAAAATAAACATGCTTTTCCGTACCAGTGGAAGATATAAGAGTACGAAAAAAAGATACTTTAGTGTCTTTTGTGCCAGACGATTGTTAGGACTATAATAATAACAGATTTTACTTCATTAAAAATCAGCACTGTCAACTTCACTGTAATCCTTCGAGTCAAAAAAGCGAATTTTCGAGAGCCAACATTTCATTTCTTGCAGGTAAGATAAAAATATTTTATCCTATACTACGAATTTTATAAATTAAAATTATTTTAATTATTTAAATATGATTAAAAGTATTATTTCTAAATAAATCAAAAGTATTGTTTCCATTGTTAAAATAAATTGCTCCGTATTTAATAAAATTTATTATACTTGAAAATCGATTAAAAATGGATAAGAAAAAGATTTTTTTTAATGAACTTATTATTTTTTTAATTAAGAAAATAATATTTGTTATTAAATCTATTTTAAATATATATTCCAACCATATAAATTTTCATTATCATAGACGATCTTAGGCTCCTATTCATAGACCTAACTCAAGTAGCGATTGTTACTTGCACCTAGTTCTGTCTTTGTCTCTCCATGATAAGATAAAAGACAGATGATACAAGCGTTACTTGATCTAATAGCTACACTGGAGAAATAATTTCTAAGTAACAAAAAAAATTTTATTGTATCGAATATATTCTTTCTGGCAATCGGTGAAATATTTTTTGTATCAATATTGTTTATTCCGTCAGTAAAAATAAAATTTTTAAATATCAATAAAATATTTCTCAATATACGTAAGATATTTCTTAAACTTAACAGGGGGCCGAACTATCTATCTTTGTCTAATAGCGTTTTTCATCATTTATATAAACACCATCCGTTGTAGCATAAAAAAAATAGTAGTCCTAGATATTAGTATAATAAGTAAATTTTCTACTAACAATCACATTATTTTATTGCGTAGTTTTTTAATAATATGAGACCTACCAAAAAAATAGGTTATATTTTAGTTTGTTCGTAGGTCTCATATTATTCAAAAACTACGCAATAAAATAATTTGATTGTTATTACAAAATTTACTTATTATACTATTATCTAGCGGGGGCTACTATTTTTTTCATGCTACAACACTGAGAGAATATTGGTATGGCTGCTGTATTCACTAGTACAGCAGAAATCGAAAACGCATGAAACGATGCGTCCTTTGATTTGGTGCAGCTGCCGTCCCAAAACAGTGCAGCATTCGTCTTAGTCTTGCGCCTATGATATACCAAAAGTGCCGGTGATATCCGAAAAGCGCCTCTGCTGGGCAAAAAGAGAAACTTAGCTGATCTATATTAGTCGTTTTAGGACGGCTGGGCCCCCGAATTTTTTAGTGCTTCTACACGTATCAACGATGCAGCGACTGTACCTAGAGTTTACAGCAGACATGCCAATATTCTCTCAGTGAACGGATGGTGTTTATATAAATGATGAAAAACTCTATTAGACAAAGACAGATAGTTCGGCCTGCGCTTAACAATATCTCATACTGAAAATTATTAATTTCATTTTAAATCAATATCTCATAATATTAAAATAAAAATTAAGTTGAATATTTGAATTGAAATTTTTTTCTTCAATGAAATATTTTTATGCATATGAAAAATATTTTGTTTTAATTAATTTCTTCGTACCAAATAGAAGTAACTATTCATGAAATAAATATTGTCTTTCTTTGAAAATGTATCTGCATTTCTCAAACCTAAGAAATATTTTTTTGCAGAAGAATATATTATTTTGAAAACATGGAACATCATTTTTAAGCATAGAAATAATTCGTTATAAGTAAATAAATTTAAAATATTAGTTCGAATAAATATTTCAACCAATTTAAGTTCTTTTTCTGCAATATAAATTTCAATTTTTTTCTAATTTCTTAAACTCTTTTGATTCAAAGAATTATTTTTTCATTCAAAGAAATATTTCTCCAAAACAGTTAAATGTTGATTTTAATTAAAATTTATTTTTTGTAATAATTTTTAAAAGTGATTGTTGTAAAAAAATTTTTTTTACTGTAATGTACATCTTTAATTAAAATAATAATTACTGTATTAGAATAAGAAAATGTTTAAAGTTTTTCAGTTATATTTCCTTGATTCTGACAATTATTTCCTTTCAATTTGAAATCTTCTTTTTAATTTGAAGAAATGTAATTCATTACACCCCTTTTTTTGCAACAACAAACATTCTATTGTTGAAAAGAGATAGATTCATCGAAGTCATGAACTAATTTATTTAATTAAAAAATTATGTCTCTAGATTAAAAAATTATTTGATGTAAGATATTTTTTCCATTTTTATATAAAAATTATTTTAAATAAATATTACATTTTTTTAATGAAAAAATATTATAGCATTGTTTTAAAGAAAGTTTTACTGACTTTCAACACTATTCCCGAAGTAACTGATTTCTTAAAAAGATATTTTTCTAAATTCAAACATATTTTTAATAATAATAATATTTTTTTAAAGAATATTTCAAGGGTTTTTTTGAGTTTAAAAAATATTTCATTAATCTAAAAATGATTTTTCTTTGACCCAAAGAAATTCATTTCTTTGCACCGTATTTCTTCTATTAAAAAACACCTTCTTTATAGTTAAAAAAACTTTTTTCTCTGTGTAGTTAAAAATTTTGCGTGAAATTCCGTGATAAAAGTAACTTTTACACTTACCAATTCAGTATCCTTTCAAAACAATGTATAATAACTATTTTTATGATGAAAAATAAAGCTTTCTTGCACTCGATAACAATTTATTTTAAAAACAGTATAATGATTTAATTTATGATAAAATAACATTTTTACTCCTCAGTCGGTAATTCAAACTGCTACGGTCTCCTCTTAATTGGTTTTTCCTGATCTCCTCGTTCTATTTCGCAGAGAAAAATGCAGAAAAATTTTTCCAAAATGTTCCCGGGGATTAAACTCTGGTCCACTACAGCATGAGCCAAGAGCTTTAGCCCCTGCGCTACCACCGCTTCTACTTATAGATATAAACTTTTTTTAAATGAATTAGAAGCGAAAGCGTGTAAATATACATAAATTTAAAGAATAAGTCGAAAAAATCATCCTTACTGAAAATATTATATGAGCTCTCATGTAAGATCTCATATGAAATCGCCTACGAAATCTCATATACATTCGTTGAATTTTAAAAACAAAATGAATATATGATAGAACTGATGTCAGATCGCACATATATTTATTTTATTTTAAAAATTCAACGATTATGTATGAGATTTCATATGCGATCTGTGTGCGATCTCATATGTGATCTCATATGGGATTTCTCATATATTTTATTCAATTTAAAAATTTTAAAACAAGATATTTATTATTTTTAATTTTTTTTTGCTTGTTTTTTAAATTTTGACAAATCTTGACATTATCTATATTAGTACAATTATTTGAGTTAAAATAAAAAATCCTTTGGAGCTGTGATTTTTTTATTAACTTAGACCGCAAAGTAGATATTGAAGTTGACAAACCTAACCTCAAAATACTATAAATTGAAAATTGGTATATAACTTTCTAAGTATAAGATTTTGATATTTTTATTGAAGTGAAAAAAACCGAATAAATGCACTATTTACTCATAAACTCGGATAAGAAATATTATCAAAAGGGAGAGCTTTCCTTAAGAGGAGGTCGAGTATATCTGTCCTTTTCTAATCAAAGAATTGATTTTTTCACAAAGATTAATAATTGTAGCAAAAAATAAGAAGAAAGCCCCATCTCGTATAATAAAAAGCAAGATTTTCTTTTATGAGGAAAAATTATTTTTATCGCTTTGTTTCTAAGAAAACCTTGAAAAACTGAATTGTCCATCCTAACCTCTATTTTTTAAGTTTTTCAAGGTTTTCTTCAAAACAAATCGATAAAAATAATTTTTTCTCATCAAAGAAAATCTTGCTTTTTATTATACGAGATAGGGCTATCTCCTTATTTTTTGCTACAATTATTAGTTTTTGAAAAAAAATAAATTCTTTGATTAGAAAAGGACAGAGATATACGACCTGCTCTTAAGAAGAGGCCGAACCATCTGTCTTTGTCTAATAATGTTTTTCATTATTTATGTAAACACTATAGGCTATAACACGAAAAAAATGGCAGTCCTCGCTAGATACTAGTATAATAGTCGAATTTTTTAATAAGTACAAAATAATTTTATCACGTAGTTTCTGAATAATATAAGACCTACCAAAATAGATAGGTTATATTATAGATTTCCAGTAAGTCTCATATTATTCAAAAACTACGTGATAAAATTATTTTATTCTTATTATAAAATTTACCTATTATATTACCCACATAGCACGGAAGCTTCCAGGAAGCTTCCACACTAATATCCCACATAGCATGAAAGCTTCCGGGAAGCTTCCATGCTATGAGGGTAGTAACAAACGGGGGCTGCCATTTTTTCAGTGTTACAGCCAATGGTGTTCATATAAATGATGCAAAACACTATTAGACAAAGACAGATAGTTCGGCCTGCTCTTAATGTATTTAATTACACTAATATTATAAATACGTATTCGAACACTAGAACATCATCATATTCGATAAATTTAGTAGAGCCATAAGAAAATGCATCTTGCCCGGGGTCAGTAGTTCTTAGTTTGGTCATTTCATTATTTGCATTGTATTTCATAGCGTCACTTTCCAATTAAGAATCAGCTTTCGACTAACTTAACCGATCAAAAATAGCTGAAAAAGATGTTTAGTTTTTATTTATTTTTTTTAGCTTGTTCTTTGAATTTTAACAAATTTACAAGCTTCCATATTTCATTTGTCAAAAAAAATAGATATTTACAAGTAAAAGCAATTCTGATATATATTTTTATCAAAAATAAACGAAATCACTTCTTTAGCTAGTTTCGATCAGTAAAAATGTCTAAAACTTCGTCTAAAACTGACCTTTAACATGACGAATAGTATAATAATAAAATATGTGTATTACCTTACTTTGAACGTTTAGACTTACATTGCATACAAATATAATTCTTATTATGAAAACTATGTAAATAGTCTGTATGAATATGAATATAAATTATCGTTTAAAATTGTATTCGAGCACGATTTAAAAATTTTATGGATTACGTTAGATTCACGACCCAATTAGGAAAACAAGCAATAGGATTGCAATAATACTCTAAAATAAAAGTAAAATCAATAATTTGAGTTATGAAAACCAATATATTATTTAAATCTGTATGATATTGTAAATGATGCGTAAAAATAATTTATCAGTATGATAAAAAAAAAGATATTAAGTACTAAGTCACTGTCAGTTCATTGAAGGTAGTTTGTCATAATGTTCTAAGATATAAATAAAGCTGCAACTTTTTTTACGACAACATGAAAATTGTGTAACAATTGGTAAGACGTGTTATCCCGTAAATCTAAACCAGATGTAGCGTGCATCATAGAACGACACTACCTATTGATTAGAAAAACTGTCATTAATCAATGAACTGACCCCGAGCCTCGTGTACATGATTTCGTCTGCGATATGAAATAAGTATCTCCATTTGTGAATACACAAGTTCTGTACAAACATTTGTATTCGAACGGCATCGCTCCAGACCTTACTGAAAAGTGATGGACTTCTCGAGTGTAAAAGGCGATATGCATAATTGTAGTGACTAGTATCTTAACTATGACCTGTAAATATGGTCTAAATCTTCGTAAAAAATTTATTTTCATTATCATTTAATCGCTAAGTATAATTATGCTTGAATGTAGTTTAAAACCATAATCCATAATAGCATGCTTTAGATAACGATTGTTTTGTAGATGTAGAGTAGAATCATTCAATCGTAATATAAGAATATATAAAAATTAATTGAATTATAGACCAAATTACAAATTTGATGTTGTTGACATTGATTACATCTATAAGTGTAGAAAAAAATAAAATTTTTTTGCACATGATCTCACGTGAAATCGGGTATCGGGAAAAATTAATTTTTTTGCACACGAGATCTCATGTGAAATTTCATGTGAGATTGGGCATCGGGAATAACTGGTTTTATTTGCAAACGAGATTTCACGTGAGTTCTCATATGAGATCTCGTTCTATTTTCAATCGTGACAGCTCATGTGAGATCTCGTGTGAGATGTCATGTCATTTTTTTCAGTAGGGAACCTACAATATTTTTGGCGCTAAATTGACTATTTCTCAGGCAAACCCTTTAAGTTCGTCACTAGTGGCTCCATCTCTATGTGTTACCTTGTCTACTGTCTTATTTACTTAATGGATAAGATTATTACCATTAAAGGTAAAAACCGTTAACGGTAGGCCGGAGTAGAACCTGATACCTACCGAGTAACAATTGAGTTGTTTGTTATTTACTCAAGTTTTAATTGGTGTATCTTCAAATTAAAGGTCGAGCGCAATAGATATTATTATTATGAACATCTATGCATAAGAAAAAAAATATCTACCGGTTTGTTTTTGAGAAAAGTAAGTAACGCGAAAATATTATGAACATAAACTTTTACTTTGGCGTTACTTACTTTTCTCAAAAACAAACCGGTAGATATTTTTTTTCTTATGCATAGATGTTCATAATAATAATATCTATTGCGCTCGACCTTTAATTTGAAGATGCACCGATTAAAACTTGAGTAAATAACAAAAATGCCAATTAGACAAGGACAGCGAATCCGGCCTGCTCTTAAACGCAATTACCGTAAAAGGTAATTATCATACTTCAGAGGTGGTCACGTATCTCTGTCCTTTTCTAATCAAATGATTAATTTTTAGCAAAAACTAATAACTTTGGCAAAAAATAAAGAGAAAGCCGCACCTCGTATCAGGAAAAGCAAAATTTTTTTTTAATAGAAAAAATTAATTTTATTGCTTAGATTTCAAGAAAACCTTTAAAATCAAATTGTTTACACCGTCAAGAACTGACTCAAAAGTGACATCTGTCAACACCTCACAGAAGCAGTCTGAAAGAGAAAAAATTACTTTATCATCGCAAACTTTGTCCAACAACAGCGGTGCCACGGCGGATGGAGGGAGAAGTAGAATAAGTATGCCTTTATCTGATAAACTATTGCGAGGTGGCGCTGCGCTCGATGCCCCGAATAATAATAATAACAGTAATAATTTTAAGAAAAATAATTCTGATGTAGTCCGAAGTGACTTAGATTCTCCCTCATTGCAGGCAGCTGTATCTGCTCTAGAGGGCGCACTATATGGCAGGCTTGACAGAATACTAAATTCTTTTGATCGATTTTTGGCTTTAGAGAGCCAAGTTAAAAATTTTGACAAAGGCCTGCGGGATATTGTGTCTAAAATTGATACACAGAATGAATATGTTGAAAAATTAGAAATTGAGCAGATGCAGCTGTTAGAGGGAAATCGCAAACTTAGGGAAATAATAGTCACTTCGGAAAGGAATTTCTTGTCCGCTCTAAATAATAAAATTGAAACGTATAATAGAACAATTGGTTGTAAATTTGATAATATTCAAACTTTTCTTAATAACGAGTTTCACGGAGTGGACAAGGGTTTCTTTGACCTTACCACCAGGGTAGCTGGCGTGGCGCAGGCCGTCGCGGATCTCACGAGAATGAATGAGCATACACTACACACATCTAAATCTGTAGAAATGCCACGAACACCACATACTCATACTGTGATTAGTGAGGAGGCACCTCGTCAAGTTGAGACGGAGTGTGGCTCTGGGAGTGGTTCATTGGTGATCTCTGGCAAATGTAACTGTTCAGCAGTTAATGTTGGGTCGGATGATTACGCCTGTGCCGTTCTTGGTACCATTCTTCCGGTAATCAAGCGTACAAATGTAATTTCAGTTAAAAAAATCGCTAAATATGATGATGTAAACGGGGTGTCTACAAATCATGGGATCAGTGGCGGCCCGAGGGGTCCGTCCTCATTGCTGGTTAGATTTTCTGAGGAGGACCTGGTGCAAAAGATGTTTGAGGCAAAACAACAATTCACAGGTTTTTCGACAGCGGATCTTAATCCCTCCCTCCTTGGCAGTCTTCCAGCCATCAAACGCCACGGCTTGATATTTACTAATGAATTTCTGCCTAAAGAAAAATATGTAAATTTTAAAAAGTTGAAAAAGTATGCCAAAGAAAAAGGCTTTAAATTTGTTTGGCACAGACATGGTAAATTTCTAGTAAGGGTGAAGAGAGGGGAGAGAGCTCACAATTTTTTCAATGAAAATGATTTAGATAATTTATTGACAGAAAGTAAGAAATTAGAAGACGGTGTACATGTAATTAATGTAAATTCTGAAACTCCATCGAATATTAAGTGCAATAATAATATATGTGATAATAATGAAGCCTCTGAACATCAACGAAATATGTCGAAAAATCAATTATTAAGTACAAATAATGGAGTAACGTCGAGTGTGGCCTTTCCCCAATGACTGCACTGGGCCTCCTGTGAGAGTCGTACAGGGAGGAGGGGTGAACTGCGAGCGTGCTTTCTGAATGTGACTTCGTTGAGGGCTCACATTGGGCAGGTACGTGAGTTTCTAAGTGATGGTCCTTCTTGCGAGATATTTGAAGTGGCTGAGACCTGGCTGGGTCCGTCTGTTTCGGATGACGTCATTCAGGTCAAAGGGTATAAAGTATTCAGACAGGACAGAAACTTGCGTGGTGGAGGAGTGGCTTTGTATGTTAAAGACAATTTAAAGTGCACTATTTTGGCTACTTCGGATACTCAAACTAATCATAGTGAAGGTAAACCAGAGGTACCTAAGTATATTTTTTGTTTCGTGCAATTGGGCAGCTCCAAAGCGGTGTTGGTTTCTGTTATTTATAGACCTCCTGAAATTTCCTTTTTTAAAACTACCGATTTTTTGGATAACTTAAGAAATTTTGCCTCTAAATACTCTCATAAAATTATAATGGGAGACCTGAATGCCGATCTTCTGCGTGAGAGCAGTGATGCCAAATTTATTAATAAATTGTCGGCTGAGTTTTCGTTACAGTTGGTTCAGCACGGCGCCACGCATGACACCCCAACGTCTCAAACGTGGATTCACCTCATTCTTGTTGACGATAATGACACAGTACTTGACGCACGCAACTTACCGGCAAATTTTCACAGTCGGCACAACTTGATTGATGTATGTATCTCTTGTCATCACATCAAGACAGCTAATAAAATAATTATAAGAATTATAAAAATATCTATCCAAACTTATTGGTACAGAGTTTGGCCGACTGCGATTGAACGCCATTCACAATTGGTACAGTTGACCCAAAATCTGCACTTAGCTGCCTCTGTGACAACCTTATGGCGGCAATACAAAATCTAGCACCACTAAAAACACTTAAAATTGGTAAAGATAAATTTCCTTGGATTGATAAAGAGTTGTTGCAGATGCGGCACAAGAGAGATGCCACGTATCGTAGATTTAAACGGACGAATGAGGAGCGATATCTCTCCGAATTTTGGCAGCTGCGTAAAACAATAGACAAACAGACGGAACAAGCTAAAACAAATTATTATCATAATGGACTGATCGATGCTCTTGCTAGAGGTAATATCTGGAAGGAGTTAAAAGACCTGGAACTCCTGTCCGGACCTCAAGGGGACTTGAATGGATTCACTACAGATGAACATGCACATTTTGCGGGAGTGTCGGTTTTGCTACACGATGATACTGCGGAACGTAAAAGGATTCTTTCTGAGAGTAGTGAAAGTGGTTTTGCCTTTAAGCCAATTAATATTAATAATGTAATCCTTGCGATTTCGCATTTTTCATCACAGGCTTGTGGCGAGGATGGCATACCGCAGAGTGTAATACTTAAAGCACTAACGGTTATTGGAGAGCATCTTGTGACTCTGTTTAATTCCTCTTTTGCACGGGGGTCTTCCCTTGCCTTTGGAAGCGCGCATGTATTGTGCCTTTAAAGAAGTGTCCTGCACCTGAAATGCCTAAAGATTTTAAGCCCATAGCAATATTATGGTTTCTTTCAAAGGTTCTCGAGAAGATTGCCCATTACCAACTGCAGGAGTATATTATGACACATAAAATACTTGACTCTTTGCAGACTGGCTTCAGAAAGCATCATTTCATGCAGACTGCCATACTTAAACTTACAGACGACATAAGATCAGGTCATGACAAGAAACTTGCCACGATACTACTTCTATTTGACTTTAGTAAGGCATCCGACACGAATTCCCCTTCCACATTGCTTGCGAGGCTTAGATCGATAAGGTTTTCCAGGGCTGCACTCGAGTGGATCAGCTCCTATTTATCAGGTAGGAAACAAATGGTTTCTACACATTTAAAAGAGGATTCGGATTGTCTAACAACCAATCTAGAAGTTCCACAGGGTTCAGTGCTGGAGTCTCTGTTGTCTGCCTTTACATTAATAACATACGTGACACGCTCGACCCCTGTTGTGTCAAGCACATATTATATGCTGATGATCTCCAAATCTATACTCAGGTCCCTTATGAACATCTGAATGAAGGTATTCGTATTATGCAGAGGGTGGCCAGGGCGGTGTCCGTATGGGCTGTCGATGCTTCTCTCACATTAAATGCAAGCAAAACTAAAGCGATCGTTTTTGGCAGTAGTCGTTTTATTAATGACTTTTATGCTGGTGAGCCAGGAACGATTGAGCTTAAGGGAGGTGTCGGCATATCTTTCTCTGATACCGTTATGAGCCTTGGTGTTGGGCTTGACGCTAAGTTGTCTTGGGAGCCGCACATTAATATGGTGAATGAAAAATTTAATAGGATAATGTACAGTTTACGGTTCTTTCGTCGGTACACCACTGAGGCCCTGCGTAAACAACTCGCAGCCACCTTGCTGTTTCCGCATCTCGACTACTGCTCAGTAGTTCTGCTTGATGCTTTGCAGGGGTTAAGAAGACAATTACAAAGACTACAAAATTCATGTGTGAGATATGTATTAGGCGTACGAATGAGCGCATGAATACTTCCGAGTATCTAGTGAGTCTCTTCACTAGATATGTACCTAGGGTAGCCACTAGGGGAGAGATTAAGACTTTGCGGTGCCCTTCATGCGTACTAAGACTGGAAGAAATTCCTTTAAAGTCCAAGGTGCGCATTTTTGGAATTCCCTGCCTGCTGATATAAAAAATTTTCCATCGCTCGGCAGGATTAAGTCGGCTTTGGGGACGTACTTACTCGACCTTGAGTGTAATTAATTTCAAATATTGTAATTTTTATGTTAATTTATTTTGTTTTGTCCTATACATAGATTTAAGGTGTAAATGTATTTATTAGCGTGAATGATGGATGAATGTATGCGGAAAGAATGAGTGGTTCTGTTTTTATTAGAAGTCATGACATCTTCGGTATAAAGTTTTTATTCTTTAAATGTTATTATAATTTTATTTTTTAATTAATTACTATTACTTTGTTATTGTATTGTCCAATTTTATATTTATAGTGTTGTCCAATTTTATTTTCATTGATGTCATGACAGTGATTCCTCTTTTAAATTATGTATTTTAATTCTATGACTGATAGATATTAAGACTGTTTTTTATTGTAATTTATGTTTTCTTCGTGTATTTAGAATAGTCTGTGATATCACTTTTACATGGTGACTTACTGATACAGTATTATATATTAATTTTAATAATTGACTGTGATATTTTATCTTATTATGTGCAATACTTTATATAGAATTATTACTTATTATTTCATGTATTACACGCCTTTTTGTACTCTTTTTACAAAATAAATCAATATCTATCTATCTACCTTAAAAATGGTACCACCCAATAATTGAACACGGGTAAAATCGCGATTTTTTACTTGTTTTCCTCTCATTAAAGAAATAGTTTATTAATCATCATTTTAATGATATATTTCTTTGATTGCAAGACGTATGTTATTAAAATAATTATCATTTTCTTTGAATCAAAGAAAGGCATTTCATGTTTACTCCGATTTTTTTTATTCAAAAATACATTCTTCAATTGAAAGAAATTTTTTTCTCAGTGCAGTGATCATTAAGTATATAATATGTTTTTTCTGTAAGACTTCTTAATTTTAAATGTATAATATTTTTATATCACTTGTTGACAAAAATAAAGGATCGCTACCCAACAGTTGACTTCTAGTGACATAATCCTATTAAATATTTAATTGCAAATTTTTGTCTCTCTTTGAAATATTTTAAAAATAAATTATTGTAACTGACATTTGCAATTTTTTCATAATTATTAAGAAGAGGCCGAACTATCTGTCTTTGTCTAATAGCGTTTTTCATCATTTATGTAAGCACTATCCGGTATAACAAGAAAAAAATAGCAGCCCCCGCTAGATATTAGTATAATAAGTAAATTTTGTAATAACAACCAAATTTTTTCACTGCGTAGTTTTTAAATAATTAGAGACCTATCAAAAAAAGATAGGTTATATTCTAGATTGCTAGTAGGTCTCTAATTAGTCAAAAACTATGCGGTAAAAAATTTGGTTTTTATTACAAAATTTACTAATTATACTAATATCTAGCAGGAACTGCTATTTTTTTCTTGTTATACCGAATAGTGTTTACATAAATGATGAAAAACGCTATTAGACAAAGATAGATAGTTCGGCCCCTTCTTAATCATTGTAAAAACTTCTGAGAGAATTAAAATTTTTACTACTGATTTGAACCTCCCGAATAAGTTTTTTCAAAAATTTCTTTTCAAATAAGTCCATTCCAAACTGTTTTGTAAAGTAAGTCCCTTTCAAACCGTTAGGCCAAGTAATTCTTTTCCAAACGCTTTGGTCAAGTAAGTCTATTCCAACCGTTCTCATAAAGTAAGTCCTTTCGAATTGGAGGTGTCGATATATATATATATATATATATATATATATATATATATATATATATATATATATATATATATATATATATATATATATATATATATGTATGTATATACAGTAATGATCAAAAGTTCGGAAACATTTTTATTTTTTTCAAATGCTCAAATTCAAATCGTGATTTCTCAGAAACGCTTTGATAAATCTAAGAAATTCAAACGGAGTTATAAAGATCAAACAAAATACTCTTTTTTAACTTAGTTTTTCAATGATCGAAAATTCTTGAATTTTTACGAATTTTGGAATTTCATTCAATCAGCTGTAACTTTTTAAAGAATTATAAAATTAAAAAATTTGAAATCAATTGCAAAGTAGAGAAAATTTCCTAAAAAATTGTCTTAAATAAATTTTTAATATCTATTTCGTGTGCAGAGTTACAAGCGTGCGAATAACAAAATGATTTTTGAGAAGCAATAAGATATTCCATATTTTTTTTATATTTCTGCATCTATTCACAACTGTATAATGTAAATTCAATGTATACACAATTTATATATAAACTACAGTTGTAAGCACACCAAAAAATTAAGAAACATGGAAAATGTTATTGCACCTGAAAAATTATTTTTTTATGTGCTACATTTTTGCACGCTTGTATCTCTGCACATGAAATAGATATTGAAAATTGATTAAAATAATCATTTAGGAAATTTTCTTTACTTTGCAATCGATTTTGAATTTTTTTATTTCATCAATTCTTCAAAAAGTTACAGCTGATTGATTAAAATTAAAAAATTCGTAAAAATTCAAAAATTTACAATCATTAAAAAATAAAGTCAAAAAAGAGTTTTAAATATTCTAGCTTATAAAAAGATAGTATTTTGTCTGATCACAATTTGAATTTGAGTCTTTGAAAAAAAAAGTTACCGAACTTTTGATCGGTACTGTATATATATATATATATATATATATATATATATATATATATATATATATATATATATATATTTATTTATTTATTTATTTATTAAAACAAACCAAACCTATCATGTTCCTTTTCAACAAGATGATATCTAGCACGAAAAGCGACTAAATGCGCATAATAAGCTGGTGCGGGAATACTGACGGATCGAGTACATCGCACATATGTATGACATAATTGATATGTGAGACATTGAAGTTCATCGCTTTCGAAATGATTATCGTCCCAAAGTACGTGATAATGAGATGGCCTTGACGTTCCCTGAAATATAAAAAATAATATATTACATAATAGTAATATTTTTAGGTAAATTAATAAATTTATATAAAATAGCACATAAAATAACGAAATATGACACGTAAAGTAACGAAATTTAGATGGTATGTAAAAATTAAAGAAAAATAGTATATTTCGATACTAGTGCGTCAAAGTGATTTTTTCCTCGTGTGGCGGTTTGCGCCCAAGCGAAGCGAGGGTGAAAAGGGCACACGAGGAAGAAATCACTTTCTCGCATAAGTATTGAACTGTATTTTTTGACATGACGTGTAAGAAGCTCAATTTTCGCACTGTCACTTTGTGATTCATGTGTGAAATCGAGCTTCGCGCACGGAGTGTCAAAAAGTATTTTTCGTGCAGTAGTTTTCGTTAAGAATGGTGCATACTATCGAAATAGCTCGTCTCGGTAAAAATTAATCTAACGAAACGAGTTTCAGATATAATAATGTTTGAAAATAAAACACAAGTGAGTGCACAACATTGTATATTATTCAATATGATGAAGAAAAGGACAGAGATGTTTACTCCTTAAGTCTTAGGTGCCATTCATTAATTACGTAAGGACGATTTAGACGATTTTCAACCCCCTGCCCTCGTGTAAGGACACATAAGATTTTTTGGTCTCTCCCTACCCTCCCTTACGTAAGGATTTATTTCGCTTTTTTAAATGCTGTCAGGAAACGATCCGATACATTAATACTCACCATTTAACATTCATTAAGGATTTTTATTTTTGAAAAAATAATTATTCAATATTATTATTAGATTTACATCATGACTATAGTATTATTCATAGTCTTTGGGAAATTATAATTAAAGATAAGATTTCAAATAATCTTAAAATAAAAGAAAAAATTAGTCAAAATACTACGAACAAATTATATTTTTCATAAAATAATAAATGACTATATTCAAAACAATCCTAAATAAAATAATTTAAATACAACAAGTTATATTAGTTTAGTTCAGTAGGATGCAAAATGGTCATTTTGCATCCTACTGAAAAACTTTAAACGTCTCGGCCTCGTGACAAAATAATAGTATATTATACCACAGATGCATATTTACATTTTACTGAAACAGTAACGTACTTCTAATATTATCAAAGGGACAAGCTATATATATGTAGAATAATTATTGATGATAATCTTGATTGAAAAGTCTAAGCTATTGTTATGAAACGAAAAACGTAGTGCGAAGTAGAGCCAGCATGAGCATGTGTATATGTTGTAACGTACCCGAGTAAGTGATAGTTACTTTTCAAAAAAAATAATTAATGGTCCAAATTCGATGCTGGATTAATGACTGTGTAATATAAACGCGACGTTAGTCTTACGTAGATTTTTAATTTCAAGAACGCGATTTGTAAATCTTTCTTAGATGTATTTAATAAACTACACAAGCTCCGTTCGGACATAGTAGGCCGGATTGAAGTGTAGCTACTAGGTTCCTTTTTAACAAACTACAAAAAGCTCCGTTCGGGCAATAGGCGAGATTGGAGGGTAGCTGTTAAATATTTTATGGGTGAAACACCAGCTTATTAATAAAGCTGGGCGTTTCCTTTATTAATATACAAAATTTTAATGTATTTATTATTAAAGACAATAAAAGGAAACATATAAATTATATTAAATGTTTATTTTAAATATATATATATATATATATATATATATATATATATATATATATATGTATGTATATATATAACTACAGAAAAAAGAAAACTCTTCGGTGAGAGAAAAAGAGAAGCTCTTTAACAACGCAAGCTCAATTTAATTTTTATTTTAATTGATAGCTTGTGATATTAAACTGGGGGATTCAGCCTAGGGCGCTTGTATGTCCCCTGAGTCAATGGAGCTTAGCTTATACTTTTTTTTTAATAAAAACCTTAGATAACAAAGGGCGTTAAGCCTAGGCGCTTGTATGTCCAAATTATTATCGGTTTCATGAAATTGCCAAGTAAAAAATCGAATTTTATTCTAATCCTTGGCTTTAAGAAACAAAGAGCGTTAAACCTAAACGCTTGTACGTCCCCATGTGTAACCTGTTAGAGTTAATTCAAGTATAAGGCATAAGAGCTAGCCATACTCGCGTTTATATACGCCCCGAGCTTCTCTCCATCTCTCTTGCAATGGTGGGGAGCTTTTAAAGTTGCGCGTTCTTAAAGACTTTACAAAGTTTCGGAGTTTTAATTCCCCATCTCGCTCACTCTTATGTGCTTAAATATTAAGAGGAGGTCGAGTATATCTGTCCTTTTCTAATCAAACAATTGAATTTTTACAAAAATTAATGATTATAGCAAAAAATAAGAAGAAAGCCCCATCTCGTATAATAAAAAGCAAGATTCTCTTTTATGAGTAAAAATTATTATCGCTTCGTTTTTAAGAAAACCTTGAAAAACTGAATTGTCCATCCTAACCTCTATTTTTTAAGTTTTTCAAGGTTTTCTTCAAAACGAATCGATAATAGTACATTACGATACAAGTGCGCAACGTAGGTCGTTCCCGCACTCGCTGCGCTCGTGCGGGATGACCTACGTGCGCACGAGTATTGTATACTATTTTTCCTACTAAGCTGCGCAAAGTTTGACACAACACGGAAGAAAGTGTTCGGTTTAGGGCAAAAGAACGGGGGTTCGCTTTTAAAAAATTAAATGAAAAATCAACCAAAAGATTGAATTATATGCACAGAATATTAATAAAAAAATTTTTTTTCAAATTATTAGAAAATATTTAAGAGAAAGGAAAAAAAATTGTTACTTAAAGTCTACATGCAAAACATTAAAATAATTAAATGAAAAATCAATTAAAGAATCAAATTATATACACAAAATATTTAAAAAAAATCATGTATCTAAAAATGATTGGAAAAAAATTTTCGAGTTAAAAAAGTGCTATAATATGTATAAAAAAAAAGAAAAGAATGCGTGTTATATATGAAAATTTAAAATGTCCGTGCAAGCATTGTAAGGACATTTACATAAACAAAGAGAAAAGAAAAGGACGCGTTCACCCAATAAGCGATATTATTAAACGTGATTCTGTTCATATATCTATCTCTCTCTTATTTTTACACAAAATATACGCGCTCATAGCTGTAGTTTCTCACGCGCGGTATATGTGAACGCAGAAAGTGCGCGCGCACAATCTCATTCCCCGTGTTGGTTCTATTCCCGCACGTCAGCTAAGCGTGCAAGAATAAAAGACTTTGCGAACGCAGGCGCAGGCGCAAACTCGAATTTTGCGCACGATAGTAGGAAAAAATAATTTTTCTTCATCAAAGAAAATCTTGCTTTTTATTATACGAGAATGGGCTATCTCCTTATTTTTTGCTACAATCATTAGTTTTTGCAAAAAAATTAATTCTTTGATTAGAAAAGAACAGAGATATACGACCTGCTCTTAAGACATAGTAAGCGCGCTGTGAGGTTGCCTCGCACGCTGTGAGCCAGCCACGCGTTGACCTATATATATCCTTGTATATAGGTCACACGCTCACTATGACTTTAATAAAAAAAAATTATTTAATAAATTCATTAAAATAGTTAAATAAAAATATAACTAAAATAACAAAATAACTAAATACAATGTATTTTTTAAGACAAAAGAAAATAAATAATTTGAAAATACTAAGAAAAAATCAAGTAAAATGCAAGTAACTAAAAAAATCTAATAATAACATGATAGCATAAATAATAATTGTATAAAAATTAAAAATATGACAATTAATAACAAAAAATATGAAAAAAAAATAAAAATTATAACATTGTACAAAAAAAATAAAAAGAAAAAGGGCGCTTTGGGGTGTTAAAATGTCGTTATTTAATATTAATTCTGTGTCGCACTTAGGAAAAATAGCTATATGTTTACATCGGTTACATCACGCGCCGCATTTTGCGATTTATGACAATGTTTTAGACTTTTCAAACAAGATTAGCATCAATAATTATTCTACGTATATATGGTTAGTGTCTTTGACAACGTTAGAAATATATTATTGTTTCGGTAAATAATAAATGACTAAATAAAAAATATTTTATATATTTCTCTCACCTGACCGCAGCATCACCCTATGTTACGTTCAGTATATAAGTTAAATTATTATTAATTTTTATTTTAATGCATGACTAAATTTCAGCCATCCATCGACTTCCTTTTGACTAACGCGCGAGCGCTACGTCTCCGGGATTGAAAGTCTGAGGAAGAGACAGCAAGGATAGGTTGAATAAATTATAAGACTTATACACACATGCAATTTCTAGGGCTAAAAAAAGTTATTTCCTTTTTTATTTTTCATACTCAAGACGAGAAGCTTTGCTTCGTACATTTATTGTTCCCTTCTTTTTTTTTCTTACTATTTTGCTTCAGTGCGAACTACGCTACCATACGCCAAATTATTTATTATTTCTTTATATTTTATTTCGTTATATTTACTAGATTTCATTTTAATTACAACCATAGAACAACGCTCTACCTTTGATTCGCGTATATACGATAAGAACAGCTCGTTTCTGCGCCATGATTCCCCCCTTAAAATTTACAATAAAAAAATTTAAAAAACTCTCTACCTTTAATTCTCCTGTCTTGATCACTGCTACCCCACAACGTCAGCCTTTTACTCTTGTTGCCACAGTTGTCTCTGGAACTCGTGAGTTAAAATAAAACTTTTTCTTTCTTTTAATTTGCGTCTCCTAGGATGATGGCTTGCAGATGGGCGGTGGCTGGAGCTTTAAACTCTAATTATCGATTCTAAAAGCTTCGTTGTTGCCAACAACAGTATATTTTTTTTTGCTTATTCGTATGATTTTCAGTTGTACGATTGGTTGCCAGTCGGCCCTCCCTGTATGATTCTTTTCTGGAAACCATATTTTCGATTGAATAGAAAGAGGTCAGCTCTAAGTTTATTGGTAATTAATTTCTGCCGTCATCATTTTGGCTTCCTGTTTTTGGGACTCCGTCAAAGCTTTTATTTCCAATTTTGCACTAACTTCGGATAATTACTCCACATAAATTGGATTTAATATCCCTTCACTCTGTATTTCTTCAGAGACGGCCTTATCTATTTTTATTCTTCACTTTATTCCCCTACCGCTTTGCTGAAATGCTTTCATACACCTCTATGTTAACTTCACGATTTTCTGTAAAGTCGTTCATCATTTTCAGGCTTATCGCTTTTTCTAAGCTTGCCGCCTGCTCTCATCTTTGTCTAGCATTTCATTCAGCTTGTACTTCTCCTTCCTCTGCCGATTCGTTCGACCGTCAAGCCTTGATCTTCATTAAGGTCAACTGAATTTGTTTGCTATTTTTCTCTCGCATTTGTTTATTTATCATTTTGTTAATATTATTTTTACCTTTTTTACTATAACTATTGTTATTTTTATTTATTTTTCGTTTGAAAAATTTATTAGTATTGAATTCGGTTCCTTTAGCGTATTTTTCTTTCTTGCACTGTTTCATTCGGCCGCCGCTTTGACCTGAGTTTGTTTTCATCGTGTTATTTGTCCCCTGCATTCGTTTATTTATTAATTAATCAATATAAGTTTTACTTTTTCATTATTATTATTATTTTAGTTTTTATATTTTTTTAAAAAAATTCATTGGTAATGAACTCTGTTTCTTCAGCTTATACTTCTTTCTTTCACTGTTTCATTCAGCCACTGCTTGACCTCAATTTGCTCGCGTCGTGCTATTTGTCTCTTGCATTTGTTTATTTATTAATTTATGAATATTATTTTTACTCCATTATCATTATTATAATTTAAAATTTTATATTTTTTTGAAAAAATTTATTGGTAATGAACTCGGTTTATTACACCTTCCCACCTATTCAAGAACACGCGAGTTAAATGAGAGCGTTCGGAAACAATAACTTTTTCTGACTTATTAATTATGTTCTTTTTTTTTTAACTTGGAATTTGGTAGCCCAGTTGGCCGCTTCTTAGTACAATCTATATTTACTATTTCTATTCTACACACTCAATATTATAATTTAATTATATGTTTTTCTTGTATCATAATTTTTTATATTCTTTTCTCTTTTTTTTTATTTACTACTCTAAGGTCCATAATATATCTTGACCTTTTATCAAATTTCTCTTAAGGGCACAAAACACCTTTTTCCGGTCCCACCATCGAATTTGGATTTATTGCTTTTTTTATAGGAAATTTACTGTAGAATAAGCTCCAACAAGTTTTTTTACCCTATCTCATTTAGTTTCGTTTTTATGAAGAAATTAGTAGGATAAACTTTTAATTGATTTTTTTTTTTATTAAAACACTATAGGAACTTGTTTTTTTATCGCTTGATTCAATAATTCATAAATCATTAATTAATTTTCGAAAAGTTTTTTTTAAGAAATTCAATTTTATTTTTATTTATTAAGTCTACAATGATATAATTTTTACAAATTTAAAAAATTTTAAGAATTATTTTAAATTGAATTTTTTAGGTTTAATTGAAAAAAAAAGTTTATTTTTTTAATTTTAACAAAATATTTATCTTGATTCAAGTTCTAAAAAGTTTTACATCCATATTTTATTCTGTTTTGATTTTGTAAGGGAACGAGTGGCACATAGTTATTCATGTAATTTTTTATTAATTTGAATTTCGCACGTTCGCGCTTTCGGCTTGTATCATTTCGCTACATGACAGTCAGTCTCAGCTGATTATATAGTCAGTTTGCAGTAAGTTTGTTTATTTAAAGTGCATTTCAAAAATTATTAGTAGGTTTTGTGGTTTAATTTACATAAAATTATTAATTTTTAATAAATTACACGTTCGGGAGTTATTTCATATTTTTTTATGTGCGCCTAAAATTCTACTTTTATCTAAATAGAAAGTGTATTTAAAGTGTAAAAAGCTTGAATTGACATTAAGAATACGAACCTCAAAAATGTCAAATAATGAATGAGATCAAGAAGCAGATTTCTTAACCAACATCAAGATAGAAAACGATCTACAGCAAGATCTAAAAAGAGACCAAGAAAATTTCTTGGTAGGAGTGAAAAAAATTCTCCTGAAGCTAAGAGAAGTAGACCCTCTACTTCTTTTTCTAAACAGAAAAGAACAGAATTTTCAAGTTCCAGGGCAAAAAATAGAAATGTTGATATCAACTTTCTATCTTCTATGTTAGAAAGATTGTGTTGCAGTGTGTGCCATCATAAGATAAAATTCATTAAAACCTTTTTTCGAGGGTAAGGATTCAAAATTAATATGATTTGTGATTTTTGTGATGAATAAGCAACTGCGAACTCTAACAAGAGAGAAAGTGCTATGAACAATACGTATAAAGTTAATAGATATAATGTTCTTGCTACTCGTGCAGTTGGCCATGGACTTGCAAGTTCGTCTAGTTTTTGTAGTTTAATAGATTTATCAAAGCTAGTTGCCCAGTCAGCATTCAGTGCTATAAATGGTTAAATAACAAAAGTATACGAACAATTGGCAAAAGGTTCTACATCTGAAGCTGTTAAAAAATAACTTGAATCGACTTCCCCAAATAGTACTGATCTTGATATAACTTTCTCAAGATGTTGGAGAAATTGAAGATCAAACTTGGAAATGTATCTGTCGAGTGGGTCAGGACTTTGAATGATAGAAGATAATTCAATGTAGAGTGATCAAGTTAGTCTCATTCGAAAGAAGCACATACTCTGAAAAGAAAAGTACGAATAGGTGTGATGGATTTCCATACACCGGGTGCAGATTAAATTCTTGTAAGTGTATAATTCTAATTATTATTTCATATTTGGATATAAATTCTATTTATAAATTTTAATATTAATTAAAATATAAATTTTAAATCTAAATTTCATTTCTGAATTTTGAATTTGAAGTATAAAATAAAATATAAAATGATTACTCTATATTAAATATTATTTCTTAGTTTCCAGCTGATTCAAGGTTAGTACGAGTAATTCTAACAACCATCAGAGTAACAAATAACTATGTATTTGTTGATTCTTACAACAAATACATAGTTTCATTGGTGAAAACGGATGAGCACTGACAAAATATCTTACAGTAAGAAAGATTATTATTATTGATTATTTTAATAACTTATATCTTTTTTCATTTCAGCTTTATCTAGTCGATAACAAGGTTCTCTTGTCTGTATTGTTAGCTTATATAAATAAGAAATACCAGGAAAGAATTATTTTATGAAAGATAAGTATAACATTGATAATTTTAAGATATAATAATTAAAAACCTTAAAGCTGTTTTTCTCAAATATTGAATTTTTAAAATTTTAGGTGCTGCCCTGTAAGATTTGAGCTTAACCGTTGGATGAATCTGACTTTTCCAAACTGATTTAACTTCAGTATTAGCACTATTCTCATGTGAATGGAGGGTTTTGAAATCGAATGACTAGAAGTTGTTAAAAAATCCAAAAATAAGGTAAAAAAATAAAAATTTATATAATAAATTAATATTCTTTGTTGAAAGGTAAAAAATTTTTTGTGTTTCAGGAATTCCCTCATTCACGCGAGAATGATGCTAATACTGAAGTTAAATCAGTTTGGAAAAGTCAGATCTATCCAGCGGTTCAGCTCAAATCTTACGGGGGAGCCATTATAAGAACAAGAATTCATCGAATGATTATGGGACTACAGCTAAAGCAAAATGAGCTTATAAAAGCTTAAAATAAAGGTATTCTAGTCTACTTTTAAATATTATTTTCATCTACAAAGAATTTAATCAAATCTAATTAAAACATATCTTTTTTACTAGCAGGGGAAAAAGGTGTTTTGTGCCGTTAAAATATTAGTTTACATTCAATTTTCCTACGGCATCTCTACTTTTGTTTACTTATATGTCTATTTACTATTTCTATTCTGTACACTTGATATTATAATTTGATTATATGTTTTTCTTGTATCATAATTTTTATATTCTTTCCCTTTTTTTTTACTCTAAGGTCCATAATATAATAATAATAATAATATCTTTTATTCTCACTATTTTCAATAAATATACATGCGTTTACTTGTATAACTGTGTGTATGCGTATGTGAATGTCTGTCTGAATGTCTGTGTAGGATTCAGAAAGGTGTAACAAAATTCTCATTTATATCATAATGCATCATATATGATTTATGCACTTTTCATTCTTTTCCCTTAAAACTTTCCTTTCATTCTTCCTTACTTGTTATCCATCACACACATCCTTCTTCACAACTCTCTATTCTACTCCTCCTCGTTTTTTCTCTTTCTCCAGAATCTTTCCTGAATAGACCTTTCCCTTGCATGACATCCATCCTTCTCCTGCTTTTTTGCTCCTCTATGTCTTGTCCTTTCTCTCCTATCCTTATCTCTTTTTTGCTCTTTCTTCTATCTCCCAAACTATTAATGATTCTTCCACTATAATGCCTCTCTCCATTCGGCTTCTTCTAAATTTTTTAAAAATCAGGTTCCTTTCCTTCTTATCTTCAAATATCAGCCATTCCGCACTTGATCCATCCCCCAACATCTCCAGTGCCCAGTTAGCATTCCCTACTCCTTTCTCTATCTTTTCTCCCAATTCTTTTATGTCCTTCTCACCTTTCTTCACTACCAACAATCTTTCTTTACCATACATCCTTATCATTCCTGTTAAACTCTTTCCTTTTTAACACTTTTACCATCTTTCTCCTCTTCTCCATTCACACTCTCACTCCCTTCTTCTTCACTTATTTCCATTTCCGTCTCCTCTCCTCCATTCTCACTTACTTCTCTATATCATCAAACTTTCTTTTTAATTTATTTATCTGTAGCTTTCTCACTTCATTCTCCTTGATTAAGTTGTTGACTATTTCCTCTAACTCCTTTGCCTCTTCTCCTTTCTCTTCAAGTTTTCTTAACATTTCCTTAACTTTTTCACATCATTCTTTATTCTTTTCTAGTTTTCTGCTCACCTTCTCTACACTTTCTTTTACCAGCTTAATACTCCTTTCTACACTCTTCACTTTGTCACTTTTATATTTACCGCTCATATCTTACCTTTTTCTCTTTTTTACTATTTATATCTTTGTTCTTATGACTTCCACCTCTTCTGTATCTATCCCTATCTCTACCAATGTTCTTTCCCCTTACCACGTGCTCTTAACTTTTACCTAACCTAACCTTGCTATTCGTATCCTTTTCTATCACTGCTGTCAACCTAATTTTCTTTCCGTAACATATCTCTATGCTCTTCTTTCTCACTATATACCTATCCTGCCGCCTTGCTTTACACTACCAACTATCTTGAAGCTTTGCGAACCGATTTCTCTATTTTTTCTCTCTTTTTTTCTCATTATTTTGACTTACATTACAATTTTAATATGATTTTTTCTTCTCTTTACTCATTCCTTATCCATACTGCTGCTTTCTACTCCTGTCCTAGTCCCATTTTTGTTCATTTCTTTTTCTTTTCTTTTCTATAGTACTCTATTTAAAGTAGCCTCTCTACCTTTTACTACTGTTAAACATTTAATCCAATTTCCCTCCTTGCATTTTGTGACTTCACATTCTTCTATTATATGCTTCATGGTCTCCATTTCTTTCTTGCAGGCTCTACATAACCTCTCCTCTCTCCTCATTCAATGCTTGTTGGCATTGCATTCATTACCCAACCTGAACCTTGCTATTTTCTTTAAATCTTTTCCTCCTTCACTTCTGCTGCCTATTAGATAGCTTTGTCTTTCAGTCCATCCATTTGCAATTATCCTCACATCCTTAGCATATTTTGATTTTTCCATTTTCCCCTATTCAATTTCTTTACTTTTCTCTACTATCTCTTCCACCTCTGCCCATTCAATTTCTTTACTTTTCTCTACTATCTCTTCCATCTCTGCCCATTCAATTTCTTTACTTTTCTCTACTATCTCTTCCTCATTGCACAATCTTCTATGATAATCCTTGAAAGATATCCCTCTTTTTTCTAGAAATCTCCTTTTCACATCATCCTTTTTTGATTTTCTTCCCACATTTTCATCTACTCCTGTTTTTCCTTTTTGTTTTTCTGTGTTTTCCATCACTTCCTCTCTTTAACACTCCTTGTTGCACTCCATCCAGTGAACCTTTCTTTTTTTCATATAACTTTATGTCCATATAAATTTGACTGCTCTTTTAAGTGCATTGATCTCCGTGCTATACCTCTTCGTTTCAATCCTTATAACATAGTCCGGCGTAGATCTTTCCAAACCTAATACCCATTGATATATTTCTTTTGAATTCTTTCTTTCTCCTCCCATCTTTGCCACCCCCACAGTTCCAATCCATACAAAACCATGCTCTCTATCGTTGCCTCAAATAACTTCATTCTATTTTTCCAATCATTTCTGTATAATCTCTCTCCAATGCTCCATATCCTACCCAATTTTGCGTTCGCCTTTCTTTTTACTTCTTTTACATGCTCCATGAAATTTCCAATTCTTTGTATCACAAATTCTAAATAATTATACACCTTTACTTCTTCAATTTCTCTGCCATTCCACGTGTATTTTTCCATTCTTCTCCTTTCTCCAGCCCTTCTTACTTCCATTACCTTTGACTTTTCCACGTTTAGTTCTAATCTTTTTTGTGCTATAAAGTTCTTCAACCTCTTCAGCATGCTTCTCATTTCATTACCATCCTTTGCCAAGAGTACGATATCCGCATACGCCAGGCTGTATACATTTCTTTTTCCAATTTTGATACCTCCTATCTGTCCTCCTTTTAGTTTTTCTTCTAATCTTGCAAATGCAATGTTGAACAGCAACAAGGTCGATGGACACCCTTGCCTTACACCTTCTTTTACGTCAAACTCCTCTGCATAATTTTCCTTTATTCTTACCCTTGCATAGTTACATTTATAAATTTATTCAATTCTTTTTCTCAACCCTGAGCCAATGCACATTTTTCTCATTTCGCTCCATATCCTCTTCTTTTAATCCTATCAAATGCTGCCTTCAAGTCAGCAAAAAATAACACCGTTTTGCCTTTGTCCTTCGCAATTTGTCCATCCATGGTTGTCTTTAAGCGGTAAATACTCTCCATTGTACCCATTCTTTTCCTAGATCCAAATTGCGTATCACTCAGGCTCTCCATTTCCTCTATCTTCTTTCCTACCTTTCTTTTTATTATCTCTGCGTATATTTTATATCCTGTGTCCATCAGTGTTATTCTTCTATAGTTTTCTGCTTTGTTCTTATCACCTTTTAGGCGTAATCACCCCTGTTCTCCATTCCTTCGGCAGTCCTTCGCCCCTCCATATTCTATTTAATATTTTAAACAGGCTCTCCTCCATTGATTCTCCTCCTTCTAGCCATGCTTCGTTGGGTATAGTGTCTGATCCAGGAGTCTTTCTTCTTTTTAAACTTCTGATTACACTACGAATTTCTTCTCTCGTTATCCCCACCTCCTCATCATCCTCATCTGTTACTTCTTCACCATTTTCCTCTGCTATCTTTTTTTGATTCTTTCTTATGTCAGTTTTGCTTTTTCTTTCATTTCTCCAATTTCTATAATTCCTCCGCTTCAATTGCCGCCTTCCCTTTCCGACACCATTTTTCTAATCTCTCATTCCAGAACTATGTTTCCTCTTCTCCTTCTAATCTGTTAAAAAATATTTCAACTTTTTTCCATTTGCCTTTTAGCTCTTTAGCCTTACTTCTTATGAAGTACCTGCTCCTTCTCTCTCTCCATGTCAGATCGTTCTCTAAATACGTCGAGAAGCCTTTTAATTTGTTCTTATTCTCCATGACCCTTCGCTTGGTTTCCCAGTCTTCACATTGAAATCCGACCATAATTTCTTTACCTTGTATCTTCTAAACCTTTCTAATTTTCCTCTTTACTTCTGTATTCTCTTCTATCCAACTTTCCATCTTCTCTTTGTTATCCAATAAAGCTGGGTTTCCTCCTTTCACAATAATGTTATTTTTCCTTTTCCTTCTTTCCTCCGTCTCAGCAATCCATAAAATTTCCTTTTCTGCTTTTCTTCTAATTCCATCTCCACCATTTGTTAGTTGTCTCTCTATCTCCTCCTTCCCTGTTTTCATACTTCTTTCTATTTCCTCTAACTTCTTTTTGTTCTCCTCCACTTCCTTCTTAATATTTATCAACTCTGTGTTCTCTTTCTCTTCCCATATCCATCTCTCATTTTCTCTCTTAACTAATTTCTCATGATTGTGCCTGTTTATTTCTGTGTCTTTCTTCCTCTCTTCTTCCATCACATTTATTTTACCGTTTAGTCTTTGCTCTACACATTTAATCTCTTTCCTTGGGCCATCCTCAAACTCCCCTACATTCTTTCTTATCTCTTCTCTGAATTTCTTACTTTCTGCCTCCATACTATTTAGTTTCTCTAATATTTTTCTCACTTCCTTAATTTCCATTTTGTCCTCCGTTCTTTCAATTATTGCTTTATCTAATTCCTCTTCCTCACTATCGCTCAACCACTAAATCTACTTCATAAAATGTTAAAACTTAAAGTCTTTGTTTACGACATTTTTAGAAATATTTTACAATTAAGTTAAAGACATAAGTAATAGATGTATTAATTGCTTGCATAAAAAATTTTTCTCTTATTTAGTACATTGTCAAACAATAATGACGCTTGTGTGTGGATGAAAAGACATATGTAGAAATGTCTCTCAACTTTTATCTTATCAAACTTTTCTTAAAACAGTCATTATTCTTTAACCTAAACGGAGAAAAAAAAGAGTTGCGCTTACTGAAGACTTCAGTAAATTTAACCTAAGTACATCAGTAAGAAGGAGTTCAGTAAATCTAACCGAAGTAATTACGTTGTTTCAACTGAACTGACAGTTCAGTAGAACCTATTAAAGTTAAATTAACTGAGATCTTGAGTAGCTGTAACTGAGGAAGCGCCCTCTTAAGGTTACTGAACTAAGCACAGTAAACGCAACGGTTTTTTTTCTCCGTGTATACATCTCGGTTACATCTTTCGTATACTCAATGCTTTTACTTTAATTCAAAGAGTTTTTTTTCATCAATTTGCCTTTGCTGGCGTCATTTTCATGCTTCCATACAGTATGTGCCAGTATATTTAATTTCACAAAACTATATTAGTGTTCATTCATTACTATGTTTCTTAAATCTCATTTTCTTCTTTTCTCCTATGTTTTAACCGAGGGGCTACACACTTCATGCCCTCTCAAAAAATCCTCAGAATTGAAAGTGTGTACTCTCATGTCCTCTTATGTCCTCCGATGTCCTCTGAATTTTTTTTCAATGTACTCGCGATTATTTTGAAAAGTAAAAAAATTGCAGAAGACAGCAAGAGTACAGAAGAGAATGAAGAGGACAATGTGAGTACATAAGAGAATGAAGAGGACAATGTGAATACATAAGAGAACTATGGAGGACAGTGAGAGTACAAGAGAGGACTCCTCAGTTCTCTTGAGTTCTCTTTTATGTCCTTTTATATCCTCTTAAGTTTTCTATCTATCCTCTCAAGTTCTCCCGAGTCCTCTCAAGTCCTCCCGAGTCCTCTCAATTTCGCCCATGTACTCTAAAAAATTAAAGAGTTTATTTGTGATCTTGTCCTCTTTAAAGTCCTCTTTAGTCTCTCAATGTACTCTTTTTTGTCCTCCCGAGAGGACAAGAAGTGCGTAGCCCCTCGGTTTTAACTCATATGTTTTTATGGTATAATAATAATAATGTTTGATTATGTAAATTGAATCAATAATATTTGTTCATTAATTGTATATATACTCAATCGTAGTTTTTCTTATAGAACATTATATTCTATAAGAATAACAAACAAACAAAAATTTATTTTCATTATTATTATTCCATTTCTATCTTACTTCTATTTTAAAGCTACAGTAGTTGATAATCTAAAGAGTTTCACCCAGCTTCCATGCTGTAATAAAAAAATTTTGAATTTTACTTCCAATACATTATCACACTTTAAATTTTACTTTACATTTTATACAATGGTATATATCACTCTCAAGGTGAAATTTTTACAATCAATCCGCTCAATGAAATTTTATATTAATGTTATGATAAAATCACTCTTTTTAATGAACAGTTTGAAAGCTAGTTTCCTTTTTAACATGAATTTTAATCTTACTTTTTTACCGTGTAACTGATACGTGGACATATCGAATTTTTTTTATTTATCATTATTCTTAGTCCCGAAACCTTCTTCTTGATTTTTTATTGTTTCCCTTTACATACATTTTCGAAGGGTGCATTGTCTTTTTTTATTTACATCGTTTTTATGCTGTAATAACAATGTTTATTTATATATTCTTAAAATTTAATAAGTAAATATTATTTTAAATCTATACTTAATTTGTTGGTTTTTAAAACAAAAATTTTTGTTATCGTAGTTGATTAAGCAACGAGCTGTAACTTTATTTCTCTTGAACAGCTTGTTGTTAATCTTACAAGTCCTCTCTAGCCCATTTCGATCTTTTACTTATTTCCTGTTCTTACCCCGTTCTTTTTTTTTGTTTATGAATTTCCCTTTTTATTCTTATTATGGTTCCTTTCCTGGGAATATTTTATTTATTAACTTTTTCCTTTCCTGTATGGCGTAAAGCAAGCATATTTGAAAAAAAACATTTTAAAAACACGCTTTTATAATAGAGAAAATACACTAAAAAGTATTAAATAAACTAATTTACTTCCTTAGAATTACTTTCATACAGTTCATTGCAATAATTAATTGAAAATTTTACAGCAAAAATTTAAAAAAAAAAGTGTGGGTGCTAATTTTAGTAAATACAATTCAGCGCCCACACTTTTATTTTTGAATTTTTGCTGTAAAATTTTCTCTTAATTATTGCAATCGTCTGTATAAAAGTAATTTTAAGGAAGTAAATTAGTTTATTTAATACTTTTTAGTGTATTTTATCTATTATAAAAGCGTGTTTTCAAAATGTTTTTTTTAAATTTTTTATTTTCTACTTTTTAGTTAAAATTGAATTTTCTATGAGTAATTTTTTTTTAAACTTGTATTTAATTGTATCTTCTATACATTCTCCTATCTCCTATACATTCCCATTTCTCCTATATATTCTCCGATACCCTATATATATATTCCCATATCCCCTGTATTCTTCTATCCCCTATATATTCCCATACCCCCTATATATTCCCCTACCCATATGAATTCCCCTTTTCTCTCTATTTCCCCCTATACTTTCCCCTATCCCTATGCATTTTCTATAACTATCAACTCAACAACATTCTATCAACTCGCCTCGATCCAAAAATGCCTCCCCACTTAAATTCCTCGGAGATGACTTTGCACACCCATCATCGCCGACCTGACAACGGATTATTACATTGTCTTTGGATACCGAGGTCTGTGTAAAATTTCAGAAACTTCCATCGACAAAAAGTGGCTCAAATCGAGAGTGCAAGATTTGATTACAGACAGACAGACAGACAGACAGACGTGAAAGCAAGCTTAATAAAAGCGTGTAAAAAAATTGTATTTTTTGTATTATTATCTATGTACGTATCTATATTATAGTTCAATAATAATAATTATTGATTTTAAAGCTTAGTATGGGAATGTTCCTCTATTTTAATATTTTTTGTTTTTTTGTACCAACAGCAAAATGTAATCGTTTATTATTATTATTTTCTTTCTTTTTTTTCATTTAAACGTTAGTCGTTTATCTAAAAATTATTTCGTACTTGTTCTGCATACATCATAAAAATAAAAAAAAATTGTATATATTTTTTTGCCATAATAATTTTTACTTGTATTAATTATGTGTGTTTCTTTGATTTTACTTCATGTATCTTTTCACGTGTATCTCTGTTTCCCGTACTTTTTTCTTGCTACCGCGCTACTATGCAGCTCTTTGTTTTTGTATATATAGATCTGTCTTTATTCGTGATAAGTAAGTCATTATCGTTCGACTTCTTTGCTGCCGTGTACGTTTTCTTTCTATACTTCAAACTAAATAAAATTTAAAAATTTTATTTCCTTCCCCCTTGAAAAAAGAGTACATTTTTACAAAATTTGCTATTTGCCTAAATTTTGTATAGAGAGTCTTTCTTTCCATCTCAAGGAAATGAGGAAATATATGTGCTGGTTTGTTTTTACCTTTGAAAGACTTGACTATTTTCAGTTATCATTTATAATTAATTCCTTCGTTTACTTGTCCCTAACTTCGTTTAATCACTACTATTTTTCAACTTCTACCTTCCAATCCTATCCTTTAGTATTTAAGTCGCGTGTGCTCGTGTTTTTCTCTACAGTTTACTTTTGGCTACTTATCTATTCCTGTTGGACTTTGATTACCTTCGTCATGACTGGACCCAGTGTAAGTACCTTTGCTTCTGTATTTTTCTCCCTTTTTTTATTCTTTTTTTCTATTCATACGTATTTTTATAAAAAAAATCTTTTTCTTTTGATAAGAACAATTATTTCCCCTTTTTCTTGGTCATACCACCGGAGTACCAGCTCGTGTCCGAGATGTGGGAACGAGCGTAAGTGTTTCTCTGTTTTTATGTGTTTGTACTTCTATTTTTCATGTCCTTTTTTCTTATTTGTTTATTTATTTTTTTTTTTTTTAGACTGCCGACCTTCCAGTTCCAACTCTGGAATCGCTTGTGGCATCGATTCATCATCGCATTGATCATATGATGATCGCGACGAAGGCAGCTCTCTTCGCCTTACAGGCTGAAATGTATGTGGTGTTTCGTTTGCTGCGAACAAATCCCGTCTTAGCCACGCTGTTGGCTACCGGTTCTGTTCCTGTATAATTCTCGATAGACGGGTTTCAGTGTATGTGTTTCAGTGTGATTACGTGTTTTATCTTTATTACAATGTGTTATTTTTATACTTCGTTGTGTTTTTTTTTAAATTGTGCGCATACGCTGTAAATTAAAAAAAAAAATCTTTGTATCTAATGAATAAAAGGTATTTTGTGTTGTGCATATATTATTTTATTTATTTATTTTTTTGCCTATCTTCGCTTTCACCTATCCCTGTACTTCCTCGTTATTGTCAATTTCATTATTATTTTTTTATTTATCTATCTTGAATTTATTTGCTTATATTACTTAAATATAATATTTTAACTTGAATTTATTAATATAACTATAAGTTATTTAAATGCAATCTTGAAATTGAATTTATTTTCTGTAACCTTTTTATCTTTTATACCATATTTTAATTCGAATATATCTTCCTTTTCTATTTACTTACAATGTGTTAATTTAATTTCTTTTCTTCATTTATATAATATTCGATTTCAATTTTTTTTATTTATCTCCAGTATTTTTATTTAAATTATTTGAATGCAATATTTTAATTAAATTTATCGTCTTAAACAAATTAAATAAACATTGAAATAAAGTTTCATAATTTTTTTCCTTTATTTTTCCTGAAACAGTACATGGCTTGATTTTCTTGTTTCTTCTCGCTTACTTCTTTATCTGTTTCATTATTTCTTTTCTTTATAAAAAAATGTTCCTTTCTGTATTTTTTGATGTACTTATGCTATTTACTTTCGCACTTGATTTTCTTTCGCTTGTAATGTATTCTCTTTCTTGTTTTTCATTTCTTATCTTTCTTGCTCTACTATTTCGATTATCAACTATTCTCCTTCTACCTCTTGTTTTCTATTTCATTTACTTTTCGTTCTTCGGTTTGCATCTGTCTATATTTCTCACACTTGCTTTTTATGTCTAGAAATATGTGTGATACTGCTTCTTATTGTGTTATGTTATTTTTGAAACCTATTATTTTCATTTAATTTTCTATTCTGACATATTCTTCTCTTGCTTTTTGTTCATGTTCCATTTCTATTTCCTCTAAATCTTGAAAGACTTTAGCATGTAAGTCTTCTTCTGCTTCATATTAATGTTCTTGATTTCTACCTGTTCCTTTTACCCCTTCATACTTGTTTTTATACGATTTCTGATTCTTCTTCTTTCTCTTGTATTTCCATTGTTCTAATTATAAGCGCTCTCCTTCGCGGTATTTCTCGGGCTTTAATCATACTGCTTTTCTTTTCTTTTCTTCCCTTACGTCCTTATTTTTTATTATCTTTGCAATTTGTATTGATAAAAGTCCTTTTTTACCATCATACATTTGTTTCAACCTCTGATTTACAGCTTTCTTCTCTCTTCTTGATAATTTCGTAACTAAGCTATATTTTCTACATTCTGGACACTTCCTTACCCGAATCTCTTTACCTGTTAGATTTATATATGCGATTCCTTGAACGTAGTCTTCTCCAGGTTCAGTTACTATGCATCTTCGACATACATATTACCCACTTTCTTTCTTTTAATAAATGATTTGTTTATGTTTGAAGGTCATTTTGTTTATTTCGATAATTTCTTCGATTGATTTTACTTTTTCCTTCCCTTTTTGTTAATTTTTTTGTAAATAATTTTTTCGTTCTTTTGAAAATCCTGGAATTTCATAGAGAGAAAAGAAAAATTTTGTCAGTTTCCCTGGTATGCTTGTTTCTTCTATTATTTTATTATTTTATGTTTATTTCTTTTACTTTTTTATATATTATATTTATTCCTATTACTTTTTTATGTATTATATTTATTTCTTTTACCTTTTTTTTGTATATTATTTTTACTGCTTATCCCTTTTTATTATTATTATATTTTTTTCACCTTTTTATTATTATTATATTTTTTTATATTAAGAGAAAAAAAAATCTTGCCTTTAATTATCCATAGGCTCCCTGTCTTTAATCGAACATATATAGTATGAATTTTTTTATACAGAGTCCCTTTTTCTATTTATATTTGTCTTTGTGTGTGTTGATTCTCCTTTCCCTGCTATACTATCATATATACGTTCCTCCTTATTCTTTTTTACTTCCTTTTCTTTGTTTTCTTTTTCTTTTTTTTTCCTGTTTTGCCCTAAATGCAATAACAATTGTGTAACCAAATTCCATACTGCTCCCAACAAGTGTATTGAAAACCCATATAAGCTATATATTGCATATCTGTGTATTACCGTATCAATTAATAATTTTATTAGGCGTCCTAACATAAATATTAAAATAATCCCTGTACTTGCCGTCCCGAAAGTTAAAAAATTTCCCTATATTCGCTCCCATGTAGATTTCGCTAACACTTCTAATGTTTCCTTATCCAAGAAATTGCTAAGTGTTATTCCCTGTTTATCTATCTTTCTACCGCTCATTCCTAAAGCCACGTTATTTAATACCTCTATTATTTAATGTCTCTTAGCCGATTTATGTCTTTTCCCCCATATATTCCTTCCATCGCTAAATTTTCCGGACTTAAATATATCCATGTTGGTTTCGATTGCGGTTTTAAGATTTCAGGAGTCTCGTCGCGCCAAATCGACGGTAGGATTCTGTACCATGTCTCATCTAGTTTATACATTACCGGCATTCGCGTATCGCAGGAAACTTCTTGCCCTTTTCTTACTAATATACGTGAAGGAGGAGATAAAAATAATTCTTGCTGACCTCTAAAAACTGGTAGTTGCTTATAGCACCTCGTTGTCTATCTATGTCGAACTTCTACTGCTAGATACTTCAATAAGTGTACTACTTCTCCTGCCACGACCACCATATATCCCTCCATTAACCGAAGTGCACTTCCATTAACCGAAGGCCAAATTTTTCTGGCGCTATTGATGCTATTGACAACGCGTTTCTGAGAACCTTCCTTTCTAATTTGCATTTTTGAAAAATTATATTATAATACATTTCTTGAATTTGCCCGCGTATGTATTTTTCTACATATAAAAATTTTGAATTTATATAAGCAAACACGTCTAAATTCTCGGTGGCACCACGTTTTACGAAACTACTGTTTCGTGCTTCTCCCAAAATAAATAACTTAGGATGCTCTGTCTGTGCAATGGTATATCCACATATGTGTATTTCTCCTGTTCTCAATAGTTTAAAAACGATCTCTCCTGCTTCTACTGTATACATCGCCAGCGTTTGTCCTTCTTCGTATACTTTGTTTATTGTTCCTTCGTATGGTATGGAATATTTTTGCTCACCACATGGTCCTTCTAGTATCAAGTTCCAGAATGCTTATCCTGCATCGAAATCCGGACAGGTCATATCAGTCAGGATGCATTTTGCACCTGATCTTAATATTGACTTATTTCCTTCTAAATTTACTGCTGCCCAGTGATCTTGTATTGATATTTCTATCCGGTCGGCTACGTATACATCTTTTCATCTTCCATACTCGTAGCTATATGATCCCCCTATGCACGTTGAGTCTCTTGTACTGCACCCTGCAAACACAATTTCTCTATGTGTTGTTTTATTTCGGGTTATTCCTAATAATTGTGTAGTAGCGATTTTAATGGCTCCAGTCACCTGTAATATTGAAAACTCTTCTCCACCTGTTTCTTTATAGTAGCTGATTTTTCCCGCAAACACCCTGGATGCGTGCGAGTGCATGCAACATTGTGTAATAACGCGTGTTACTTTAATTCTACATTTATATACCTGTGTCTTTCCAAACTCGTTAAACTGTAATAATTGTGCATAAGTTTTTGTTATATTTACTGGTGGGTATTGTCGTTTACATTCTCCTATATCTAATAAGAATACAGTCGTTAGATTGGATATATGATCGCTACAATCGTACCCAAATAGTCCGTACGATAGTCTTATTTGTCCCAAGATGATGATTATTAAAAGTTGGATTACCTTCTTTTTCATTGTCTGTAACAAGAAAAGACGTCTTCTTCAGACTCTCTTTTTTTCTTGTTCAATTTGTTCTTTCCCCCCGTTTTATTTTTTTGTTGTTTCCTCTTTTGTTTATTTATTTCCTTCTTTTATTCGTTTCCTCTTTGTTTATCTATTTTTTTTATTTTTAAATTTTTCTATAATATAAAAATTGGTATTATACGTATATGCATTTAGTTGAGGTAGGTTTATTCAATAATTATTACAACCTTGTATTAATATACATATATATATATTTTTTTTGGTTTATTTAATTTATAAATTTGGTACAGTTTAGTTTAAATGATTATATATAATTGCGTGCTTTTTATTTTCTTCAGTCCCATAGATGTGTCTCCTTTCATAATACCGTTATTCTATACACATTCTTTCTTGGTTCTTCGGGACAGGTTATTTCAAAGTCATTTGATACCGCATCAAATACCATCTTAACATATCCTAGAAATGCAATCAGTCCTCCCAATAGTAAAAGTGAGCATGCTACTAACGTTAAGGTTACCGTTTTAATTAGAAGTAATTGTTCTTGGTACTGCAGGTCTTCTATAACGGCTTTATTTTTTTCCTCATACTCCCAAAAAGAAATTTTTTGTCTTTCCTGTGTAACTTGTAAGAAGTATTGTGCGTATTCCTTATTGCGAAATATGTCGGTTAAATTATTAATATCTAATTTTTTATTTGGTATGACAGTCGTAGTATTATTTATTCTCGCGTCTTCTAACACAGTTAGAGTGATTCCTTTTGTTTGTAAAAGACAGAAGGGATTCATGTTTAATATCCCTATTCCTTGTATTTCGTACCTTTGTTTATCTTGGCGTGCACATATCACTGTAATGCTCGTTGGCTCATCCACCGAATAAATCCAGTTATTTGATCTTGTCTCAATGTATTTGGGGTGAAAATGATCTCTATATCGAATATTGCAACTCCGCCATGGATACTCCCTTGCATTTTTCGCTAACGCAAATTCTCAGCTTGATTCATTTTTCAAATGATACCACGGTTGAGGGCATGTAAAATATTTTTGTCCTTCTTTGCAAGCATCCAAATCTTCTTCTTTCAGATTATAATACGAGTTATTTCGTAACATTATGTATGGTGTAGTAGGTTTAATCCAAGTAGCTAAGGTTAACACATTATTATGACTGTTTCTTGAAACTGGAAAAGGCCCTAAAATATCGAAGTTAATTTTTGCCATTGCTGTATGGGGGTGTCCGTAATAGTCATTGGTTACTTAGTTTTTACACATACAAGCTTTTTGAGTTGACAAGTTACGCATTTACGTATAAAATTTTGTACATCCTCTTTGATATTCTCCTAATAATATCTTTGTCTTATCCTTTTCATTGAATTGGTGACTCCTTTATGCCCTCTTACCGCAGAGGCATGAAGTTCTTCTAATATTTTATATCGGTGTTGTTCTTTGACATATTTAATACTTCCTAAGCAAATAAAAATTTTTATCCGTGTTCCCCTCAGCACTTTTCTTAAATTTTTCACTATTTCCTCCCATGGAATATTTTCAATTTGTTCGCTCCTTGCCATGCTTATAGAGCGTATATTTTCTTTACTTATTATTTCCATAGTGCTTACTGAGGTGTTTTCTCGTAGTGCCATTGAAAATTGCAATATTTTCCCTTTAGCGAAAATTTTAACCTCCCTTGGGCTTAATCCGTTAAAACGAGGCCACTCCTTTCTTTCATCTAGATGTTGCGCCCCCACGTCGCAAGGTATTCCATTGGTAGTGATAGGATTCATTAAATTATCTTTACGCATGAAGATATTTTCCTTACATTCGACAAGGGTTTTACTGTGTGCCTTTCTTTTTTCGGGTGAGTCCTTTTTTCGACTTTCATTATTTAATGTCTCGCCTATGAGGTTTCCTGTGACTCTGTCTCTATCTTTCTCTTGCATCGTATTTTCTAATGGATTGGGGTCCTCGTACATATTTTCATCCTCCCTAATACTTTCCTTCATTTCCATGCTTTGCTCTTTCTTGGTTTCTTCTTCTATTAATAGCCGCTGTCTATTGGGCCTTTTGAATCACTTCACGCAATAGTTTGGACGATTAACCTTGCCTGTATCAACACCGGCTCCTCTACCCGATTTTTTGATGAGGCATCGGCATTTACATTCGTATTTCCGCACTTATAGACAATATCGTAATCATAAGCGTTAATACGCTAACGGGTAATTCTTAAGGTAAGGTCCGTCGCATTTTTAAACCATATCAACGGTTTGTGGTCGGTGATCATCGTGAAGTTTCTTCCTAGTAAATAAGGTCTGAATTATTCATTATTGCTAACGCTTCTCGTGAATATGTATCATATTTTCTCTCTGTATCTGAGAGAACCCTGGAAACACATGCAATTGGTATTTTTTTTCCAATATGTCAAAACAAGGCTTATTCGTGAGTCTTAAATAATCATATTTTAAATCATCGAAGTCACATTTGTAATACTCATTTTCGTCATATTCATTTTCCTTTCTATCATGCTTGCTATAGTAGTCGTCGGGTTCACAGTCTTTACGTAAAAATTCTTCAATTTCTCCGTTTGTCGTTTTCAAGTTCAATTTTCGTAAATATTGAATAATTCATTGTCTTTCTTTTTCATATTTTCTGTTTTTATCCCAGAAAACGCATTATTTGGTTCTTCGTCCCACGTTTCCTCCTTTTTTTTATAAATAATATTTTTTTAAGGCTACTTGATCTTGAACGTTATCTCCTTCGTCTCTCTAAATCATTATAACTTCCCTCTTTTCGTTCAATGATGCGTTCTTTTCGTAAACTCCTTTCTCACACAACATAGAATATCTATGGAAGCTTCCTGGAATATTGGCACGGAAGCCAATAACCTCCTTTCCCATACAACATAAAATATTTATGGAAGCTTCCTGGAATATTGGCACGGAAGATTTGAAATATTTTAGGAATCTTCCATGGAATATTCCTGTAATATTCGTATGTCCTTAATTCTTCCTACATTGGAATATTCCATGCAATATTGCTGGAAGATGCCAAGAATATTTCATTGGAAGATTTAGGACATCTCAGATCTTTCATTGAAATATTTCAGAAATCTTGCAGGAATATTGCATGAAATATTCCGTTGGAACATTCATGGAAGATTTCCGGAATATTGGAACGGAAGATTTGAGACATTTCATGAACCTCTCATGGAATATGCACGAAAGATTTAAAGAATCTTTCATGAAATATTTCTGGAAGATTTTAAAAATCTATTGTAAAATATTCCGTGGAATATTTATGGAAGATTCGCAGAATATTGGCACAGAAGATTTGGAATATTTCAGGAATCTTCCATGAAATATTCCATTAATATTCGTATGTCCTTGATTCTTCCTACATTGGAATATTCCATGGAATATTCTTGAGAGATTTGAAGAATATTTCAATAAGAGATTTGGGTAATCTCTCACCTTTCATGAAATTTACCTGGAAGATTTTTGGAAGATGTGAAATGCTGTGAGGAGATAGTATATATAATATATAATAACAGATTAAACTTATACATCAATACATGTACGCATACATAAACATTTAATTATAAAATCGCATTTACATATTCGCTTCGACTGTACACATCAAGGTGCCGATACCCTTTCGCTTATATAGTAAGTAAGGTATCTTCCAACCGCCTGGGGATAAAACTCCCATTTAACGAACATCCCCCTATCAGCGTCACTGGAAACCTCCCGTAACGTTCCACGCAATCTTCCAACGAAAACTTCATGGAATCATTCTAGAATCTTTCATGCAATATCCCACTGGAAGATTACTTTCTGTGAAATATTTCTTGGAATATTTCTGGAAGATTTATGTAATATTCCGCTGTACGATTTTAAAGTTTATCGGAATCTTTCAGCGAAATGTTTATGAAATCTCCCTGGAATCTTTCATGAAATATTTCACCGGAAGATTACTGTAATCTTCGCCTGAAATATTTTGTGGAATATTTACGAAAGATTTATGTAATATTCCGCTGTACGATTTAAAAGTTTTTCGGAATCTTCCAATGAAATGTTTATGGAATATTTCTGGAAGATTTATGTAATATTCCGCTGTACAATTTTAAAGTTTATCAGAATCTTCCTGAAATCTTTCATGAAATATTTCAACGGAATATTACTTAAGAGCATGACGAAGCTGTCCGCCTTCTAATAATATTTCCAATCTTAACTTATGAATAAACGATGCGTTTAATCGAGTTTCTTTGCTACAAAGAAAAAATTTGTAAGATTAAACTCTAGTGCGGACAACTCAAGAAATCCACCAAAATATTATACATACAGAGTTATAATACAAACCTTCAATATGTCGTATTTTAAGGTAAGGTTTGTCGAGTTTGATATCTAATTTCCAATCCAAGCTCATAAAAAATAACAAGTCCAAATGATTTTTCATTTTAACAAAAATTATTGTATAAATATAGCTTTAGTGCGGACAAGTCATTATATTTGTTTAATTTAAGAATTTAAAAAGATATTGATAAAATAAAAAAAGCAAAACTCGATTGCTGCAGCTCTGGAATGCCGTTAAATCTTTCTGTGAAATATTTCGTGGAATATTTATGGAAGATTTACGTAATATTTCGCTGTACGATTTTAAAGTTTATCAGAATTTTTCAGCGAAATGTTTATGGAATCTTTCTGAAATCTTTTATGAAATATTTCACCGGAAGATTACTTAAATCTTTCTGTGAAATATTTCGTGGAATATTTATGGACGATTTATGTAATATTCCGCTGTACGGTTTAAAAGTTTTTCGGAATCTTCCAGCGAAATGTTTATGGAATCTTCCTAAAATCTTCCATGAAATGTTTCACTGGAATATTCCATGAACATTACATGGAATATTTCAGAAAATATTTCAGAAATCTTCCGTGGATATTTCATGGAATATTTCAAGAAATATTTCAGAAATCTTCCGTGGATATTTCATGGAATATTTCAAAAAAGTTTTTGAACATTCCTTGGAAATATTCCTGAAATATTTCTGGAAGCTTTCAATAGAAGATTCCAGTGGAATATTTTGAAATATTCCGCGGAGACTTTGAATAATCTGCATGGAAGGTTCCATTGAAATATTCCAGTGGAATAATTCGAAATATTTTAGTGAAATCTTTCATGCTGTGTGGGTCTTACTCTGTATCAATATAGAGCTCTTTTAATGGCATATTTTTCTTTGTAATATTAATATTTTTTCTATGTTTATTCTTATACGTATCAACTATTTTCATTACTTTATTAATATTATTTTCACACTCCTCTCCTGAGATACTTTCATAAGTAATATTTTCTTGGTCGTAATACTCCCTTTTATCCCCAACTTTGGGATTACTCCAATAGAAAGCATCATTCTTTCTATTATTTTTAACATCATTAAATATTTCTTTTTTATTCAATGAATTTTCATTGTAGTGAGGAATTCCTCTTTTCTCTTCACCTTCAACAATATATATTTCTTTAAAGTTAAACGACTCCCCTTCTTTGGGTTTACAACATTATTCTTACTTATAAAAATTTCTCCTTGTTTCTGTAAATCTTTATTTTCTTCTTTGCACATATTTTATTTTCATGATCATTAAAACATTCATTTTTCATTTTAAACTCATAACTGCAATAATAATTTACATAGTCAACATCATTATATAGTTCATCTTGATTCTCAAAGATAACTTTATTAATATTTATTTTAGCTTCTTCTTAAATAACTAATTCATTCGTTTTTAATTTTTCATTTTCACAAATAATTTATTTTCCTTTTCTAACGTTCTTTTATTAATATGATCCTCGCAGCCTTCAATATTATTTCCATAAACAACATTTATTTTATTTTTCTCTGTATTCCTCTCTTCAACTTCTATATTTATTTTTATACAATTCACATAATTCCCATCCTTCAATAATTTTTTTGCATTATTAAAAATAACTTCACGAACTGCCTTTCATTGGCCGTGTCCTTCTTTCTATATATCATAACTCTTTTATTTTGTTCGATAATTTCATCATCTTCATTAAATACTTCATTTATTTTTACATAGCTCTCATTTTTATTTTTCTTTAATAACTCATTTTTATTTTTCAATATAACATCATCGTCGTGCCCATCATTGGCTCTGCTTTCCTTCATATCAACAATATCTTTTTCTATATTTTCATTATTTTCATACTATTTATCATTTATTTTCCAATAATTCACATGATTACCTTTTTTCAATACTTCTTTTTCATAATTTAAAATAACATCATTGTCATGCCCATCATTGGCTTTGCCCTTCTTTGGGTCAACAATCTTTTCCTCATTTTCATTAAATATATCATATATTTTTATATAATTCACATATTTACCTCTTTTCAATAATTTATTTCCATCATTTAAAATAATATCATTAGCTTGCCCATCATTGGCTTTGCCATTTACACAATTATTAGTTTCTTTTTCATCATAACATAATTCTTGAATATCTACAGCATTTTTCTGTTTATTTTCATTTTCTTCTAATGAATTATCTTGTTGTATTTTAGTAACCTTCCTCATTAATTTCTTGTTTATTTCTTTATTTGTCTTCGGTCTTTTATCATGATTATCTTGTCGTTAAACGTCACTGCTCTTCTCTTTCCTTTTTTCTGGGTTTTTTTTTTCAGATACTTGACTTCGCTGGTATCTAATCGTTTTTCTCACTTACTTCTTTTTGACCTTTATTTATTTTTTCTTTCATCGCTGCTATGAATGAATTTATTTTATTTGACTCTTTATTTATTATTAGGTCACTCTCCTTGTTTTGACTTAAACTTAGTTGACCTAATTTTCTGTTTATCTTTTCAATGTCATGGATGATATCAATTGGGTCTCGCGATTCTTCGGTACTTGAATCGGATGCTTCTTGCAGTAAATGTCTTATTCCTGGTTTTTCTTGCTCAACCTTATCGAAATCTTCGTCAAGTAATTGCTTATATCTTTCTTTAAATTCTTCTTGTATACTATCGCCGCTTTCTGAAACGCTTTCTTGTTTCTCCAAATTAAATTCGTTATAACTGGCATTTATATTTTTACCCGTAGTTTCTAAATCTCCAACAGTTAATAAGAATCTATCATATTCTTCTTCTAACTCCGTTGTCAAATCCATTTCTTGGTTTTCCTTACATTTTTCCTGTTCTTTTTCACGTTTGTCAGATTTTTGTTTATGGTTCTTATTTCGAGCAAACGTAAAATATTCCTCTGTCTGTGAATGATTTTCTTTATCCTCATTATTCATTATTTTTGTCTCAACTGAGAAACTCTTCCGTGCTCCTTTAAAAGGTATCACATTACCTTCATATTCTAAGTTATTTGTAAAATAAGTAATTTTTGCTTTTGCTCGCCTAAAAAATCCGTGCCCAAAATTCCTGTTTCCTTTATAGGAAACTCGTTGTCTACTAAATAAAATTTAATTTCTCTATTTCCTGAATTTACAATGATTTTTCCTACTGTTTCTAAATGATTAGACGTAATGCTTTTTAACCTTATCAGTTCTTGCATATCAATCTTACTATTATATACAAGGACAGCGTTTGTTTGAATGTTCTCAATTATCTCAAAAACTACTGAACCGATCGTTTTCAAATTTTAAATTTAAATTCTTTATAATGTGACGAGTGTCATAGGCTATATAAATAATTACTTTTTTAATCAATAATTGCAATAAAATAATTATAGACCTAGATCTTAACGCGTAGGGAATAGGGACTACTTTTTTTCGGCGTTCTGCGGTCAACATGCTCTATCCTTGCTAATTTCCTTGGTTGCCTAATAGGTGGCGACCAATTTTGTCTTTATCACTTTATTAAACTGGTGCGGTAGAAATACTTATACACCTATGATATTCCGTAACTTCAACACAATAAATTTTTATTGCATATTTTCTAATCACAGAGTAATATTACCTCGGATTATTTAATGAAATATTTTCCTATTCCATTAGGCAGAATCTAAAATTAGACAATTTTTTTAACTTTAGAAAAAATTTTATATCTTATTCAAGGAAATTTTTTATTCCTCAAATATTTATTGACTCATACATGAGAATTTAACCCTTCATGGTTAATGAAATAATTTTAAAAATAACAAATAATTATGTATGATTTGCGATTTTTTCTAAAAATTTTATTCCAAATATATTAACAAAAAATATAAGATATTTGACCCGCTTTCAAATCACGTTAATTTTATTCAAAAAATTTTTTTAATTGATTTAATTTTTGGTCATTTTTAAAGATAAAAATTAAAATTATTTTGTACTTTTTTCATGTCACTTTAATTTTAATAACTTACGATTTTTTTATTAAAAATTGTATTCCGCAGTTTTGTAAGAGTACGATTTAATAAATAATAGTTTTTGAGATTCTATTTCTATACCTACCGACTTCTGCCCAACTATTGCGCGGGCGGAGCCGAAACGGGGGATGCTAGTATGAATATAAAGAGACACTTCGGATTTCTTTACTAGACTTACAGAGGCTCCAGTATCTAATATGAACTCAAGTGGCCTTTTAAATTCTTCTACATCTACTCTTATAATTGGTGCTGTACTTGCCTGGTTTAAGATCACTGTTTCGACGCGCGCGGGCCGTCGCTTGCTGCCTGTGACATAGTCGGGCGTGGGCCAGCCGTTATCACTCTCTCCACGCCCACTTAAGGGAGAGTCAAACTGTTTCCCTGCGACTCTTGCCCTAAATGCGTGTCTTGTTGTAATTGAGAACACTGATTGGGAGTGTGGCCTAGTTTGCCGCAGTAATAACATGTTAAATTTGAAAAATTATTCGTATTCCGAGATGGCGAGTGATACGGGCCTCTTCTCGCAAAATTATAATTATTCTGATTGTTATTGCTGTTATTTCCAAAATTTGCAGCATAGTGATTTCGCCCTCTATTTTGATTTTCGTAGTTATTTTCTCTAGTTTCCCTATATACAGCGTCCATCCCCAAATATCGGTCTGGGGTGTTAGATACGTTTTCTCAACCTCTTGATAAAAATTCTGTCCTTCGATTCACCTCAGCGTTCCAGCCTCCAAAGGCAACATTCGGTCTTTGGATATTAAAAAAAAATTCGCCCTCTCTGCGATTGGTATGGCTGAAAATTATTATTAGGCTGCGAAAATGAGTTTACACTTCCCATCTGACAGGCTAACAATAAGCAAGTCATTGCTGGGTGTCCCCTTTAATTACAAAAGGAAAAAATTATTATATTTGCCTCTGTTTCGAAAATATTTAAGCGTCGTGCGTCCTTAAAAAATTTTCCTTTTTTATTTTCCTCTCTTCACACCTCTCCTTCCTCTTGCATACTATTTCCAAATTCTTGCTTGATCTCTATGGCATTTTCCCTAGCTTCTTCAAACTTGCAAGAGTACCTGCGCGAGCCCGTGTTTCCCACGAAATACTTTACGCAATGTTTTTCTAATTCTTATTTAAAATCGTTTAAAAAGACAATCACGTTTTCACCTGTCTTTTGCTTGATATTTGCTAAGTCTTCTGTCCACTCATGATAAGTTTTTGCTAATCCAAAAATATTTTCTAAATATTCTACTACTTCCATTAAATTTTTGAAACCGCGTCCCCTTACGCAATTCAAAGCAACCCCATATAATTTAATTCTAATTAATTTAGCTAATTCTCCTTCTACATGGCTGGGTAAAATCGCTTGTGCTTCCATGCACCCGTCTAAAAATTCAGAAATAGAAATATTTTTGCCATTTAAACTCGGAATGACATCAAGGGCATCCTTTAAGGATGACCCACGAATTTGCAACTGTGCCATTTTCATTGCGTTATCTTGCGAATTCTGTAAACTATTATTTTCTGTCTTTTTATTTTCGTAATTATAAAAATAATCTTTACAATTAGAAATTTGATTTGTTTCTTTATTTGCGGAGACAAGAGAATTCGTTGTATTCTCTAAATTTGAAAGTCCCTTTTCTCCGTCTGCTTTTACTATGGTAGGCGCAACTACCGAGTTACAAGAACTGTTCTGTTCTTTCTTTAACTCGTTATTCTTATTTTCCACAAAAGAATCTTGTTCATTTTTCACGAACTTCTGTATCTTCTCCTTTACTAAATTTAAAATTTTGAAAAATCCGAACCCTTTATTAATGGTTTCGTTAAATTCTTCGATATATTCGGGGCTTTTAAGATAATTATTAATTACTTCGTCTTTAAAACTTACGTTCAAGTGTTCTTTGATGTGTTCCACCGCGACTCCCGGAAGTAAATTTAATAAGTCTCCCTTTTTAAATATTGTCGATAATCGAAAACTAGGTTTGGTGCTTAACAGGGGGCCGAACTATCTGTTCAATAACGTTTTTCATCATTTATATAAACACCATCCGTTGTAGCAAGAAAAAAATAGTAGCCCCCGCTGGATGTTAGTATAATAAGTAAATTTTGTAATAACAATCAAATTATTTTATCGTGTAGTTTTTGAATAATATGAGACCTACCAAAAGAGATTGGTTATATTTAGTAGGTCTCATATTATTTAAAAATTACGCAATAAAATCATTTTATTGTTATTACAAAATTAACTTATTATACTAATATCTAGCGGGGGCTACTATTTTTCTCTTGTTACATCGGATGGTGTTTATATGAATGATGAAAAACTCTATTAGACAAAGACAGATAGTTCAACCTGCTCTTAAAGGCATGCTACAGCCTACTAAAGGCGAAGTGTAAGGTGTTTTATTTAAAAATTTTAATTGCGCGGGTCTAAGATTTATTCTTTTATAATTAACAGGAACATTTTCCTTAGTTCTATTTTTACTACCTCGCTTCCTTTCGTCCTCGCTACTATCTGATTCTATTATTTATCCCTATATTCCATAAATCCTAAACCTAACGCTTTATATGCGTCCTACCTTAATTTGAACCCCAGTAATTCTCCTACCTCTAAATTATTTCTCTGTAAGAAAATAGTCAAGTTTTTTCGGATCGTAAGATATCGCGAGGGTGCTTTGACACTTTCACTCCTTCAGCGATTTCTGCGTTTTTATTTTTTAATTGTTCAATTAAAGTTTTTGCAAATATATTTTCCTCATACATGTCACCAAAAACGCTGCTTCTATTGCTCATTTCGTATTGTTTTGAATTCTTTGCGATGAACAAAGTAATTTATCAACGATTCCGCGAATTCATTTAGTTTTATTTGCATCCATAGTTAAAATTTAATAAAAATTCTTAAAGCGATTTCTGCTATCAGTATAAGATTGTCATGCAGGCATATATAGAGGTACTACGCAAATACTTCTACTACTTTTTCACCATTTGCAAATTTACCTCTTTCCAACTTAAGTGTTTTACATATTTAATTTTTGTTGCGATTTCAAAACGACGTTTCATTCTTATCCTATTTAGGGCAGTTTTATAGGGACGCTGTGCTCAGTAAAAGAATTGTGGGCATGTATCAAATATTTTTTAAGATAGTTAAAAAGAGTTCTCTCATCTGTTTTTATATTTAACTAAGATCCGTAATGCTAAAGCTTATTAAAGACTCTATTGATACGGACTTGACGGAACTTATTTAAAATTGTTAAATTTAAGTTAAAATTAAAAATGGAAGTTTTGTAACACAGTAATTAATTGCAATTAATTTTAAAGTTAATCAGACGGTTGCAAAAATAAAATTTTTACTTAATTTTCATATCCTAAGAGTGTATGATGATGATTATGATGATGATGATATCTATCATAATTAAATTTTTTATTTTACAAAGAATAAAAAGATTATTTTTTTTTTGTATCAAAATTGTTTCAGCGGGGCCCCTGAATCAGTGGGGCCCGGGGCTTCAGCCTTCCCTAGCCCCCTCGTTAGTCCGGGCCTGAACAACACTCTTCCTTCAATTTGCGTATGTACGATAAGAGCAGCTCGTTTCTGCGCCATGATTCCCCTCTTGAGATTTACAATAAAAAAATTTAAAAACTTCTCTACCATTAATTTTCCTGTCTTGATCACTGCTGCCCTACAATGTCAGCCTTTTACTCTTGTTGCCACAGTTGTCTCTGGAACTCGTAAGTTCAAATAAAACTTCTTCTCTCTTTTAATTTGCGTCTCCTAGGTTGATGGCTTGCAGATGGGCGGTGGCTGGAGCTTTATACTCTAATTATCGAATTTAAAAGCTTCGTTCTTGCAAACGGCAGTATATTTTGTTTTGCTCATTCGTATGATTTTCAGTTGTACGATTGGTTGCCAGTCGGCCCTCCCTGTATGATTCTTTTCTGGAAACTATATTTTCGATTGAATAGAAAGAGGTCAGCTTGAAGTTTATTGGTAATTAATTTCTGCCGTTATCATTTCGGTTTCCTTTTTTTGAGACTCCGTCAAAGCTTTTATTTCCAATTTTGCACTAACTTTGGATAATCGCTCTACATAAATTGGATTTAATGTCCCTCCACTCTGTATTTCGTCAGGTACGGCCTTATCTATTTTAATTCTTTACTTTATTTGCTTATATCGCTTCGCTGAAATTCTTTCATACACCTTTATGTTAACTTCATGATTTTCTGTGAAGTCGTTCATCGTTGTCAGGCTTCTCGCTTTTTCTAAGCTTGCCACCTGCCCACATCTTTTTTAGCATCCAATTAAGCTTGTACTTCTTCTTCCTTTGCCGATTCATTCGGCCTCCGAGTCTTGATCTTCATTAAGGTCAACTGGATTTGTTCGCTATTCGTCTCTCGTATTTGTTTATTTATCAATTTATTACTATTATTTTTACCTTTTTTATTATTACTATTGTTATTTTTATTTATTTTTCGTTTGAAAAATTCATTGGTATTGAATTTGGTTCCTTTAGCGTATTTTTCTTTCTTACACTGTTTCATTCGGCCGTAGCTTTGACCTGAATTTGTTTTCATCGTGTTGTCTCCTGCATTGGTTTATTTATTAACTATATTTTTTTTACTTTATTATCATTATTATTATTTTAAGTTTTATACTATTTTGAAAAATTTATTGGTAATGAACTCGGTTCATTACATCTATATCAAGCGGCGAATGGTTACGACCGCCTTTTAAGGGTTGCATGTTCAATTCAATTATTAAAAGTATTAATAAATATATATGAATAATATGTTAATGCCTTTTATTAAAGTATACTGTTTACAGATTTCCAGAAACAAATCATTATTTGCGTTTTTTAAATTATTTAATTATTTATTTATAAATGTGACGTCATAAACATATATGACGCTACTTTCTAGTACATGGTGGCTAAAAACCCTATATACTACGACATCTCACCTTGTTTTACTCTAAGAAACGATCGTTCCGGGTATAGAACCGATCGTGCATCCGAGCAAGACAAGATGGATGCCCGATATATTGATACTCCGAGTTTAACGTGCGCCTAACCACTCTATGTACAAACCCGTTGCATTTATTGCTTTAATTATTTTGTGTGATAGAGTTGGACCATGCTGGACCGTACACTGACAAGACGTCTTGCTTGCCAGATTCGGGTCCATACGCTTGATCTAACCCTTTCAATTTTATGTTATTCCAGAGGAATAATAGGATGCAGGTAACAGGAGAAAACATCTGTTTATGCCTCTCAAATCGACTTTGTAGCGCGCGAATTTACAACGCGCATTTAAATATTTACACTTGCAGATACGTGCGTGAACCAAGTCTAACGCTTTGCGATTAGCACGTAAATGCAAGGCATATGAAATGTGCCTTTTTGGCTATTTTAATTTATAATTTAATTTGTGAAGGTGAAAACACTAACATTTCACACACGTTGTTTTAATAGATTAAATCACTAAGATTTACAATGTTGAAGCGCGGACTTCAGAAGCGAATATTTAATGTTAATCTTATTCAAGTTCACACAGGTATGAAGTACGTATTTTGTACTCTTTCACTGTCCTTTGAACTTGAATAAGAAGAAAAGATTTTATTTGACTCGTCAAGTATGTTTAAAGTTACTTTATTAGAAGAGCGCCGACACAAGAGTGCCGTTGCTCTCTTCATCAATTTTACAGGATACTTCGCTTTTTCGGCGCTGCCATACCGCTGGTATCATCTCCCATCTCTCGTAGTCCCACTCCTTATCGACGCTAGAAGAGAGAGGAATTCATGTACATTGAAATTATATGCTTTAATATACGAGATCTTAAGTTTATTACTGAGCCCGCACGTATGTGTTGCTAACATGTATCATGCGTATACGTGCGCGCTCGTGAAAACGCTTACGGTTCTTTTTCTATTCCCTTTCGCTACTGATTGAGACGACGCTCACTGTAATGCGAGGAACTCTAATACGGTCTCATAAAATATAGTAACCAGAACAGATTGAAGCAAATGGTTGCATTACAGTGCATGATAACTAAACAAATTCTTCTATATAAATATTAAACAACAATAAAAAGATCCGTTTGATTTTTTTAAATCTTTAAAAGGTTACGTTGAACCCACGGTAACTGGCGTCTCGACCAAATACGTGCTTTATTAAACATAAATTATTCTTTTTCTTAGTGTACCTCTTATCACTTGAGTTCTGTCTTTCTTATTCAGCTTAATATTTAAAATACAAAAATAGGTTATTTTTGTTAATTATTTTAATACATTTATATAGAAGGTAGTTGCTATTATAAGAGTATAACATTTTGCAGGAAAAATATATTATCGCTGTATTTCTTATTCATTATTTTATTATTAAATTCACATTAATGGAAACAAAACATTGATGGAAAAATTAATCATATAATTCCAAGATAATTTTTTAAGAAAATTTTTGTTTATTCCATTAATTTGAAGATATACTTTTATTTTATTTTTTTTTAAAATAATTATCGTAAAAAATAGTTTGTTAGATGGTATCGAAAAAGAGGATACCCACAAGTATATTAAGTTATGCATGCCATCGTTGAAAGCACAAAAAAACATCAATTTATAAAAAAAATTGACCTCCTTAACGGCAGAGAAAGTGGAGACATTATATGATGAAGTTTACACCTCATTCATCGCCTCAAATATTTTATTTTAAATGAATAAAATGCTTAGTACAATTTATTCAAGATGTTTAAAGGTGCAAATAAAAGTTTTTTTTACGAGCTTTAAAATGCGACAACTTTCAATTCAGGGTCATATCTGCATGTGCTCGTATTATCGGATTAATTGATTCAATATCTTTCATCCCCTATAGTTATTTCATTATTTGAAAATGTTTGTGCAATTATTTTTTAGATATTATTACGTCATTCGACAGATCTCCTAAAACAGAAAAATATAATGTATTTTTCATACTAGGGCCGCATCTTTATCAACTCAAAAATCGCTTATTAATAACTTTCATTAATTAGGCCCATCTATTGTATACATCTATATGTATCCTTTAGAGCAGCCTTTTAAAGCGTGTAAGGGTGCAAACGAAAGGTGATTTCACTAGCTTTTAAATTGCTATACTTTCGATTAAATAATGCACCCTTATTTGAAGGTTTTATCAAATATATCGATTCACAATTTTTTATCCCCTATAATTTTTTCATTAATTGAAAACGTTTGTGCAATTTTTTCTTAAATATTAGGATGTCATTCGATAGGTCTCTTAAAAACGCAGAATACTATATAGTTTTCATAACAGAGCCAAATTCCTATTAACTTCAAAATGGTTTAGAAATAATTTTTATTAATTAAGCCCAAATATTGTATATATCTATATACATACTTTGTAGCAATTTTTCGAGATGTTTAAGGGTGCAAGGGTCATAACATTTGGGTTTCGGATTTTCTCCTAATTTTCAGATAATCTTTCTTATATGAAATTACGAAAAAAGCCTTATTGCTACGGTGCAACTCTCCATTTTTTCCAAGTTACGAGCTAAAATTTATAAAATTTGCATATTTCTTATAGTTATATAATTTTTGAAATACTTATTCTAGAAGGTTTTTATAAATTGTATATTAAAGTTAATATTATAACTTTTCAATGAAAAAAAATTATTAAAAAAGCTGAAGTTGTATATAAGTTATGAATTAATTACATTTTACTTACTATATCATTTTAATTTCATTTTAATTGTTTATAACTATGGTTGAAGATTTTTATTTAAGTTTTATGAGAATGACAAATTTCCATAACACCTAAAGAGGTACCGTCATTTGAACCTTACATTAAATAATTTTTAACATAAGTTAAATAATAAACAATGTATGGTATTTGATGGCGCGTTTTTTTTGTTTTATTTGAGATAATTATATAAAAATAAACATAATCATTTGAAGTAATTTAAAGACATGTTAAAATAAATTAAAATCATTACAATATTTTTATATAAACACTTAAAATAAAACCATGGTTTTCTTCACCTGTAGCCCTACACAACCATAAGAGCCTATATTCCTTCCACCTTATATCATAAGCTTAACCTGCAAACCATCCTCCACCATTGGGAACACATATTTAAGCAAATTTTCAAAAGTTTAGTTCCTTGTAAATTTTTGCTTGAATATGTGTATTAGAATAACCAGAATAATCAAACATTTTTCTATTAATTATTATTTTAACATATCTTTCAATAATACGAAATACGCTGAAAAACTTTTCGTACGAAAATACTATGATGAAAACCAAAAAGTGTTTTGGCACGAACGTATTAATGCTCTACTTTACGAATGTTCGTAGTTATTCAGCGCAAAGATCGTAGTACCTGAGCTGTAGAAAATAGCATAAGTAAAACCGTCTGACGCTCGAAGTTAAGGGCTATGAATTTCGTACATATATTCTACGAAATTCATACGAGCGTCAGGGGGTTTTACTTGTACCGTTTTCTACAGCTCATGCACTACGATCTTCGCGCTGAATAACTACGAAAATTCGTAAAGTAGAGCATTAATACGTTCGTGCCAAAACACTTTTTGGTTTTCATCATAGTGTTTTTGTACGAAAAGTTTTTCAGTGTAGAACATTTTTTTATAATGATTATTCTTCATTTTATCCTTTATTCCCACGTTAAATTTTAATAAGAATTATATTATATTCAAATAAATAAATGTATATCAAAATTTTATGTTATTACTATTTATAATTTATAATAATATTCGGTTCAAAAATTTTTATCTTTTATTAAATACTGTATAATTTATAAATTTCAATGTGAAAATTCTAATTTTCAAAAACTTTTTTCCAAGCAATATTTGGTATTGATTGTAAATGTTTTGAATAATTTTGAATAAAAGTTTTATTTGGATTTATCAAATGTTATATAATTTATGAATTTCAATATGAAATTTTTAATTTTCAAAAACTTTCCAAACAATATTTGGTATTGATTGTAAATTTTTTGAATTTCTTTATCTCGGAGTAGTTTCAATTCTCGTGATAAGAGTTTTATGAAATGTGATAAGAGAAAACGTGACGATACACTTATCCAGCCAGATGTGAAATGTCATTAATAAAAAAACGCTGCCAAGTGCTTTGGCGGAATCCTTTCTCATAGAGCTCTTTGAGTTTCATTAATTTTTTTATATTTATTTAAATGTGATTTTAATATAAAAAAATTGTCTAACATTAATATTTATTTATAAATTTGTACTTTAAAAGAACGGTGACAACGAAATTTCTAATCGTAACCACGCTAAGAAAAAAGATAAATGAAAAATAAAAATTTGTATGAAAATTTTCAAAATTCTCTTCAATTAAAATTGCACTGAGAAAATTAGTTTTCCAAAACTTGTTTTCTTCAGACAGTAGCAAATAACTTGCATACAAATTTTGGAGCAAATCTATCGAATGGTTTTCGTAAAATAGAAAAAAAAAAAAATTTTTTTTTAATTTTAAAAATGTTATAAAATTAATAGTATGCCAAGAAAATCAGTTTTCAAATGTTTTTATTATTTTAACAGTAGCAAATAATTTCTACACAAATTTTTTAACAAATTCTTGGAGTAGTTTACGTAAGACCCAAAAAAATAAAAAATTTTTTTTTACATTTTCTGCGAATTGAGAGTATTAATCTTCATCAAGTAAACATCAAAAATGTTACTCTCAACCACATGAAGTCAAAGTTTTCTTTCTGAATATTGAAAGTGCTAATTTTCATACGAAAATTTAGGAGTGGTAGTTTTCGTATGCTACGTCGATATAAAATATCGAACGTAAGGTATAAATAACAGTACCTCTTCGGGTGGTGTGGAAATCTGTTATTTTTAAGTAATTGAAAAAAAATAATAATGATGATCAAAATTAAGATATAAAAAGAGTTAAAAATGATGTTATCAAGATCATATATAAATAGAAAATTCTTTAATATCAAAATTATGAATTAAAAAAAATGAGTTAAATTATTATGGGGAACAAATTTTACTTTATTTAATTATTTATTTGAATTTAAAGAAAAAGAATAATAAATCTATTAATTGAAAGCAATTTTATAAAAAAAATTAAAATATTAATAATAGAATCAAAACAACGCTTTCTCTATGAGAAAGCAAAAAGATATAATGAAATTAATGAAAAGTTTTTTGTAATTACATTAATATCTGATTTATACATTGATAAAATAATTGATAATAATAATATATATAATTTTTTTTGTAGTTATTTAAAGTCGCATTTTCCTTAATGGGTATTAGCGACTATAAATTGTAAACTGCAGGATACGGTGGGAAGAACTGTGGGACTTTTGTTGGTGTAATCGGTTTCGATTCTCTAAGGAAAAACCCGAAATTCAATTTTTGAATTTTTCCCAGAGAACTGAAACCCGGTCCACTAAACTGAAACCCGGACGTGAGCCTGCTGTCTTAACAACTGGGCTACTGCCATCCTTTAACGACAGAGCTCGTAAGTGTGTTTTTATGAACAAAGCACATGTATCAGAAGTGCACGGAAAAATTAACAATAAATAAAATTCAAGTACAAACATTTGGCAAAGTTTATATTGAATAAGATAAAAAAAATTTTTATTTATATATAATGTAAATGACATTTAGTAAAATGAAAAAAAATAGAAAATTTATATATTATTTAAAATGTTAATCTTTAGAAAACTGTGACTTATAAAAAAGTCTTTAATTAACATTAAAAAATCTTCATGATAATAAAAAATACAATATACAAACACAATGAAAATAAAAAGAATTTAAAAAGAATTGAATTAAAGCGAAAAAATATAGAATTTATAGATCATAAATCAATTAGAAATAATAAAAGAATTAAATTGTTATGATTGAATGAAATTATAAAATTAATAAATGATTAAAAAATAAAATAATTCCTTATTTCTTGGAGTTTTCTACGGGGCTATGTGCTTCCTTTACCCTATCTTGGCATTAAGTCTTTCCCAAAAGGTGGCATCTTTTCACCAAAGATCTCTTTCTTATCCTGGTAAAATTAAGGATTCTGTGGAGTATTCTTATCTGATGGAGATGTTCCTATGCATATTTTTGTGCTGTTTGGTTTTTTGGCTGGCATCTCCTGGGCTTGGAAATTCAAGGCTGAGTTTATGTGAAAATTTAGTTAAGGCCAAGGGAGAGGTAAGCCATATTCGCTGCTGTGTGAAATGACGCTGCACAGGCTCGCTTTATTTTCGACGATGCTTTAATACCTTCAGGATTCTCTACATTTATGCGGAGCGTGTAATTTACATTCGCCCACGCGTGTAAGTAGACATTTTGCATCTTCTTTGCCTCTCAGTCTTACATATCAATTGTATTATATGATATCTCTTTACTTTTTGGAGAGGAGACTGCTTTTTGTGAGTCCAACAATTGTAAAAGAATCAACCCTGTTATTTTCATGTATTGCTCGAACTGGTAGCAGTTTGTTTCTATTTTAGGCCTTATAATTTCCGTGCAGAACGTATTATGATTTATGTGTGCATACGGTGGTACGTATTTACTATAGCATTATTTTTTATTTTACATCTGCACGTGCTGATCTCTAATGTTTTATTTTTGAAGTTATTTATTCAGCCAGCTGTGCTGTGGGTCTCTTGGCGTTTTGAGCAATTTTTAAGCAAACGAATAATTTGCATAATAATTTTATAGCAAATCTATCGAATGGTTTTAGTGTAATATAAAAAAAATAAAAAATAAACATTTTTCAAAATTTTCAAAATTTTCTTAAATTAAAACTATACTAAGAAAATAAGTTTTCCAAATCATATTTTCTTTAGACAATAGTGAATAACTTGCATACAAATTTTGGAGCAAATCTATCGAATGGTTTCCGTGAAATAGAAAAATAATGAAATTAATAGTATGCCAAAAAAATCAGTTTTTAAATGTTTTTATTATTTTAACAGTTTCAAATAATTTCTATACACATTTTTAAGCAAATTCTTAGAGTAGTTTACGTAAGATCCAAAAAAATATAAAATTTAAAATAAATTTTTTATTTATTTTATTCAGAATGCTCTAAAATTATAACTGCGCTAAGAAAATAAGTTTTCCAAAGCTTGTTTCATTTAGGCAATAACGAATAATTTTCATTATAATTTTATAGCAAATATATTGAATGGTTTTAGTGTAATATAAAAAAAAATAAAAAATAAACATTTTTTCAAAATTTTTAAAATTCTCTTAAATTAAAACTGCGATAAGAAAATAAGTTTTCCAAAGCTTATTTTCTTTATACTGTTACGTCACGACGTATCTTTTATTTCAAAATTTATCATTCCAAAAATATGCAGTGATTGATCAATCAGCTAATTTACCTTAGCAAGCATATTGTGAAAGTAAGTCATTTGTCAAGAAACCAAGTGCAATGCGATTTTCAGAATTAACAAAATAAGTACAATTACGAAAACTAGATGAACCAGATTTACCACGCTAACCATATCATTCAATAAGAGTCAAAATACAGAATAAGCATTGCTCTATCGGTTGACACCAATTCAAATTCTTAAACAAAGCAGGGATCATCAATATAAAAAGAAAGATCAAATCAGGGAAAAGAAGCACCTTAAAGCAGACACTTTTTCAAAGCACTTTATCAAAGAATTTCTACAAGCACTTCAAAGATACAATTATTACAACTATATTTCTCGCACTATAAAATTATTCAAATATTCGCGCACTATATTCAGTTTATTATAAAAGTAACAAATAAAATTTCTATAATTAAAATACTAAATCAAGTGTACTTATTTCCTGTCGACCTGTATCTACTTAGCCGAATCAAGGTAAGATTCTTACAATTATATTTTGATCTACATTACTTCAAATCAAGTATATTTAATCGTGAGAACGATTCATATCGATTAAAATTGGTAGAGCTTTTCTACCACTAGACTTAACTTTTAAACTAAACATTTTAAAATCAAACTTCGTTCTTTTATTTAATATTATAATAAAATACATTTTCCTCATATCAACAACATAATCAATCATTAATTCCGTCCTGGTGTGAAGCCAGGACTTAACAAGACGATAGCGAATAACTTGCATACAAATTTTGGAGCAAATCTATCAAATGGTTTTTGTGAAATAAAAAAATAATAAAAAATAACAACTTTTTTAAAAATTTTCAAATGCTCTAAAATTAATAGAATACCAAGAAAATCAGTTTTCGAATGTTTTCATTATTTTAACAGTAGTAAATAATTACTATTTAAATTTTTAAACAAATTCTTAGAGTAGTTTACGTAAGACCCAAAAAAATGAAAAATTTTTTTTTTAATTTTCAAAATTTTCTTAAATTAAAACTGCGCTAAGAAAATAAGTTTTCCAAAGCTTGTTTTATTAAGGCAATAACGAATAATTTGCATAATGATTTTAGAACAAATCCAACAAATGGTTTTTGTGTAATATAAAAAAAAATGAAAAATAAACATTTTTTCAAAGATTTTCTAAATGCTCAAAAAATCAAAACTGCGCTAAAAAAATGAGTTTTCCAAAGCTTATTTTTCTCAGACAATAGCGAATAACTTGCATACAAATTTTGGAGCAAATCTATTGAATGGTTTTCATAAAATAAAAGAAAAATGAAGAAAAAAATTTTTTTTTTAATTTTCAAATTGCTCTAAAATTTAAAGTGCGCTAAGAAAATCAGTTCGTAAAAGTCGTTCTTCTTTTAGCAGTCTCCAATACTGTGCATACATATTTTCAAGAAAATTCTTCGAGTAGTTTACGTAAAATACCAAAAAAATGAAAAATCAAAATTTTTTTAAAATTCTTAAAATGGCTCTAAAAAAAAACTGAGCTAAGAAGATCAATTTTCAATAGCTTCCCCCCTCCTTAGACAAAAAAATAAATTGTATGCAAAATTTGAAGAAAATCCATCGAGTAGTTCTCGAGATATTTTTGGCCTACTGAATTCATACACACACACACACACACACACACACACACACACATATATACAGACATTTTCTGGAAACCACTTTTTTTGACTCCCTAAGTCTAGATATGTACAAATTAATAAAAAAATAGAAAAAAATTTTTTTATCGGTACAATGCTTTCTCTATGAGAAAGCAAAAAGTAAATGTTGGTTTAAAAAAGGATCTTCTTATTAACAGTAGCGCTTTTTTTCATTTTAAATATTCAAAGGTTTATGCATAGTATTAAATTAAATGTATGCTGATAGGTACATCAATTTGTATGCAGAAAGTTATTAAGAGCAGGCTGGATTCGCTGTCTTTGTCTAATTGAGATTTTTGTTATTTACTCAAGTATTAATCGGAGTATCTTCAAATTGAAGGTTGAGCGCAACTGATATTATTATTATGAATTATTATGCACAAGAAAAAAAATTCTATTGATTTGTTTTTGAGAAAAGTAAGGAACGCTGAAGTAAAAGGTTATGTCTATAATATTTTCGCGTTCCTTGCTTTTCTCAGAAACAAAGCGGTAGAATTTTTTTCTTGTGCATAGATGTTCATAATAATAATATCTATTGCGCTCAACCATTAATTTGAAAATACACCGATTAATACTTGAGTAAATAACAAAAAACTCAATTTTTACTTGGTCGGTATCAGATTCTACTCTGGCCTGCTCTTAATAATTTTATGCTGAATAGTTACCAGATGTGGAGGCGTATGGTATAAAATTACAATGTTTTTGTCTAGAGTTATACGGAGTGTTATACGAAGGGGTATACGGAGGTGCATGCGGAGGTGCATATGAAGAGGTATAAAGAGAGGTACAAAGAGCTAACATTTTTCAAAATTTCAATGTTTTTTGTAAGCGCCCGAGTATGTACAGCCCTGAAACCGTACGATACTGGAGGATGCGCTCGCAAACACCCAAAAAGACCAAAGTGGTTGAACATGCAAGCGCACGTATGTATGTACATGCACTTGCATGTGTAAGTACCGCTGAAAGTACACGGCGGCTCTCCCTCTCTTCTACTAAGATAGAAGAGTGGGAGAGAGACCTGGGAGAATTGATGCATGCAGTGCGAGGAGCTGACTCTCGTCATTCTTGGATCAGCTCTTTCAGCGTAAGCATCTTACCTTGCTAGGAGCAACGACTGGCGCTTGGCCATCGCATTGCTCATAGAAAGGCAGATATAATACGCGTATTAGCGTGCTTTATAATAAGCCTGTAAATTTTATATTACTGAATAAAGAGCTCATCAAAATAAACATTCCTCATCCTATTAATCTTTTGTGGAGCCCCGAATGTTAAGACACCTGGTTCTTAACAACAACGGGCTCTTCATCTAATATACAACAACTAGTAACCACTTATTATATAACAAGTCCGCTATAACCGAGCAAGGCGCGTTGGTTATAAACGACTTGTAGAAATACAAATAACAAAAAGACACACAAAAAAGTCTGCGTAAGCTAGGCAAGGCGCGCTAGCTTCTCAACGACTCTTCTTCGTGGATGCATTTACAGGTCGACCTTCGGATAAAATAACTTATCAACGTGGACATTAAAAGGTGCACAATAGCTAGGCAAGACGCGCTAGCTATTAACAATATGTTCACGTTGTCGCTCGTATAAAATACTTAATAAGATAGGTAGTAGGAAAATATCATTAATTAGTATAACTTCGATATTAATAACAAAGGAAATATTACATTTTGTAAAGAATTTTGCGGAGGAGAATATGGAGAGATGGACAGAGGGGTAAACGGAGGGGTATATGGAGGGGTACATGGAGTGGTCGCTAGCTGGATAGAAATATCGTAGATTATATTAATGGAGGGGTAAGGGAGGGGAACGCAGAGCAAAATTTACCAAAAAATAACGGAATTTTAACGTTATTTTACGAATTGTTATACGGAGCGTACATGGAGAGGTATACGGATAAAAATGTGAATGAGCATTAAAAATTCTCACAGAGCGGATACGGAGGGGAATGGAATACCATAGAGCGATACGGATTCCCATGGAGCGGAACGGAGTCACTTATAGTTATTGATGACTTAAAAAATAACGTAAAAAAACATGAATTTTAGCTGGTTTTAGGAGGGGATACGGAGGGGAAGATGGATGGGGAGGAGCGACTGATTACTTTTTAAATATTTTATTTTCAAAAGTACCTTGAATTGTGCTGCTAAAAGTGTCTTATTATTTCATTGCACTTAAAGTGCCTTACTTTGTGCTGCTCAAAGCGCCTTTTTTTGTTTTGCTAAAAGCGCCTTACTTTGTGCTGCTCAAAGCGCCTTATTTTGTTTTGCTAAAAGCGCCTTACTTTGTGCTGCTAAAAGCTCCTTATTTTGTGTTGTTAAAAGCGCCTTACTTTATTTTACCAAAAGTACCTTACTTTCTACTGCTAAAAAAATTTTTTTGGTCTGCTGAAAGGATCTTCTTTTGTTTTACTAAAAGCATCTTACTTTGTGCTGTTAAAAGCTTCTTACATTGTGTTGCTCAAAGCGCCTTACTATGTGCTACTAAAAGCTTCTTATATTGTACTGCTGAAAGCGCCTTACGTTCTTTTACCAAAAGCACCTTACTTTGTTCTGCTAAAAGGATCTTACATTGTGATGATAATAGCGCGTTCTTTTGTGCTGCTAAAAACGATTTTTATACTGCTTGAAGCGCTTTATTTTATTTTTTTTAAAGTTCCTTACTTTGTGCTGCTAATAGTGCTTTTTGCTGGGTGATTGAATACACCCTTTATTTTGTTACCAAAAGGGCTTTCAATTATGTCACTTTAAAAAAATGAATCGCAAATACAGGAAAGAATAGGGGAAAGATCCTATACTTTCTCCTTGTTATGTAAACATCTTATTGAAGATAATAAAGCTTACTGTAAAGCTTGTTTAAATGGATTTTAGCTACAAAAACACATATTAACAGGGGGCTGAACTATCTTTGTCTAATAGCGTTTTCCATTATTTACATAAACACCATCCGTTACATCAAGAAATAAATAGTAGCCCCCGCTAGATATTAGTATAATAAATAAATTTTGTAATAACAATCAAATTATTTTATTGTGTAGTTTTTGAATAATATCTGACCTACCAAAAAAGATAGGTAATATTCTAGTTTGTCAGTAGGTCTCATATTATTCAAAAACTACGCGATAAAATAATTTGATTGTTATTACACAGTTTACTTATTATACTAATATCTAGCGGGGGCGACTATTTTTTTCTTGATACAACGGATGGTGTTTCGACAAATGATAAAAAACTCTATTAGACAAAGACAGATAGTTCGGCCTGCTCTTAAAAAGACATGCACAATATAGCGATGTGCATGTAAAAAAAATGAAAAAGTTTCTTGACGATTTACCTGAAAATGTTAATTGTGCCGAAAGTGAAAGGATTTTAGAAAATAAAAATGATCAAATTTCAAATGCTGGTATAGGAATTATTAAAAATAATACTTTGAAATATAAACTTTCTGAAAACAATCATAATAGCGATTTTTTAACGATTGAATATGAAACAAATGATTTTGATTACAATACTATCATGAATAAGGGAAGTGCAAATGTATCTTTTAAACAAAATGTATTGACTGAAGTGTGTGAAATACAAGATAAAAGTGATATAAATACATGTGAATATGCGCATAAATACAAATCAGAATGGCAGGATAAGCACAATGATTGGCTACAATAAGTAAAGGGTCTCAGAGTAAAATGTATTGCATGTAACTGCATGCTTACAGCACAATCAAATTTTAAATGCTCATACTAAAATGAAAAAGCACCAAATAAATACAAATCAAGATTACCTTTTTGATGATTTCAATTTTCAAAAAGCAATAGCTGAATAAAGTTTAGCTCTATGATCGTTGACAGAAATTTCTCATTTCTTTTTATAAATCATTTAAGAAGGGGCCGAACTATCTGTCTTTGTCTAATAGCGTTTTTCATCATTCACGTAAACACTATCCGGTATAACAAGAAAAAAATAGCAGGCCCCGCTAGATATTAGTATAATTAGTAAATTTTGTAATAACAACCAAATTTTTTACCGCATAGTTTTTGACTAATTAGAGACCTACTAGCAATCTAGAATATAACCTATCTTTTTTTGATAGGTCTCTAATTATTCAAAAACTACGCAGTGAAAAAATTTGGTTGTTATTACAAAATTTACTTATCATACTAATATCTAGCGGGGGCTGCTATTTTTTTCTTGTTATAACGGATAGTGTTTACATAAATGATGAAAAACGCTATTAGACAAAGACAGATAGTTCGGCCCCTTCTTAATACCGTTTTTCAAAACTTTAGTTTTCGATTCTTCAGTTATTTAAAATGTGAATTTCAATAGATAGAGAGCTACTTTCATTATTATTAAAGTTATAGCTCCTGTATATAGAGAACGAATGATAAATATTCTGAATAATACGAAATTTAGTATTTTGACAGATGAAAGTACTGATATTACAAATAAGCAGTCATTGTGTATAGTTGTCAGATATTTTGATAAAAAATGTGGCAAAATTCGTAATACTCTATGGGATATTGTATCTATATTTGACGGCGATGAATATTGATCAGTTGATGCTGAAACGATTGTTGAAACAATTAAACAACTTATTTTTGACTGCCAAAAGAAGAAAAACTTTTGAAAACTGATTTTCTTAACGTACTTTTAATTTTAGAGCCTTTTAAAAAATTTTTTTTTTATTTTTATTTTTAATTTTTTTTCTATTTTACGAAAACCATTTGATAGATTTGCTCCAAAATTTGTATGCAAGTTATTTGCTACTGTCTGAAGAAAACAAGCTTTGAAGCACTCATTTTCTCAGTGCAGTTTTAATTTTAGAGCATTTTGAGAATTTTCAAATAAATTTTAATTTTTTAATTATCTTCTATTTTGCGTAAACCATTCTATAAATTTTTTCCAAAATTTTTATACAATCAATTCGCTATTGTCTAAAGAAAATAAGCTGTCGAAAACTAATTTTCATAGCGTGGTTACGATTTTAGAGAATTTTAAAGATTTTTTAAAAAATTCCGATTCTTTGTTTTTTATTTTTTTTTTATTTTACGTAAAGTACTCAATAGATTTGTTCTAAAATTTGCAGGGGAATTATTTGCGATTGCCAAAAGCAGGGAAATTTTCAAAAATTGATTTCCTTAGTGTAGTTTTTATTTTAGAGCATTTTGAAAATTTTTAAAAAGAAATTTTGAAAAGAAAATGGTATTTATTGAGCTAACGATATCTCGAAAATTGCTCGATAGATTTTCTTCAAATTTTGCATACTATTGATTATTTTGAATAAGTATACAGTGAAAAAAAATTTGTAATTTTAACACACATAAGTGTTAGAGATGAAATACAATTTTTTTTGTGTTAAAATTAATAAGTACACACATGTTTGTAAAATTTACAAACTCCGGTGTTAATTCTACAAAAAGTACACATATATTTTTAAATTAAAAAATTTTTTGTGTTGATTTTACAAACATGTTTGTAAAATTTTAATACAAAAATATTTGTATAAAATAAAATTTCACGAATTACACAAAATTTTTTACAGTGTAGGCAAGAAGCTATTGAAAATTGGTTTTCAGAGCGTAATTTTTTCAATAGAGCCATTTAAAAAATTTTTTTTTAATTTTCTTGTTACGGGTGGAATATTCTAGAAAATAATAAAACGTAGAAGCATGAGAAACATATTAAACTAAATGAATAAGATAAGCCAGTAAGAAAGCGCTGACTAGACGTCTGAAACCAGCTAGCAACAACTCGTGATCGAAAGAAATGATGACGAACTAGCCGACAAGTTAAGACCTGTAGAGAACGAACAAAGTAAAGCATGGAAAAACAGAAGCCACGAGGTAGAAACTTCTAGAAGAATAAAGAAGTGGGAAACAACGAACCCAGCAAGTATGAATACGACCGGGCGAACCACGCCGCGGCCTACTAGGCTACGAGGCACTAGAGCACCAAGAGAAATGTAGACTACTAGAACCCGACCAGAGCATAAAGAAGCAAGAATCCACGATCGGCGCAGCGAGGACGTATCAGCGATTTTACACCAGTAGTACAGTAGACATTTCTCTCTCTCTCTCGTGACTAACGTAATAATAAATCAAACAGTTTATTTTAATTACCGTCTTATTAAATTAATTACCTTCACGCAAATTGACTACTTGGATTTACCAAGCTTAGTCGTGATAAAAAGATACCCACAATATAATAAATTAATTACGTGAAAACGTAACATAAAAAAGTGGTGCTAAGTGTGGGGTATCACTTGTGAAGGAAAATACATATCTACAAGAAACAACTACAACATCACTTGTGAAGGAAGCAACATCTACAAGAAGCAACTTCAACAGTACTACGAAGGAAGCCAAATCTGCAAGCAACAGCCACGACGATATTCCACTTCTGAAGGAAGCATTAACTACAAGAAGAACTATTACAACGAGAGGATGTTCTACGTGTACATCGCTGTCATCACTATCTTGGGGTAAGTAAATTTTATTTTCATACCTTATACGTACTACGAGGGGAATAAGCGCCCGCTGCGAACTTTCAAATTATAATAATTATTAAATTGCATGTCTAAAAATTTTGATTTAATTCAAGTGAATTATTGTTCAACTTTATTAAAGTGAATACTGCATGAATTAACTATATTATCAATATTAAATTGCATGTTGAAAAATCTTAACAGTGAAATTTTATTTAAATGAATTATTAGTGCCTTAATTATTTGAAATCTAAATAAACTGATTACAATATCAATATTAAGTTGCATAATAAACTTCGCTCGATTGAGCCATATTCGATTTTATTAAAGTGAATTTTTATTAAATTAACAATAAAACAATATTAATTAACACTAACATTAAGCTGCAAAGTGAGTACAAATCTGATTAAATCACGTGAAGTATAAACGATTCTGTTAAAGTGAATTTTGGTTACACCCAGTATAAAATAATATTAATTATTACAAACATTACAATGCAAAAAGTTTTATTTTAACTCAAGTGAATTATAAGTAAAATAATTAAAGTGAATCTTGCTCGAATAAAATATAACAAAAAAATACATATGTATCAACATATAAATAAAATATAAATTATACGATTGCAAACGTCGCGTAAAACAAAAAATGCCTGTAGAAACGAATAAACCGGATCAACGTGACGAAGCCACGGGTTTTGTATCACCATTAACGCTTCAACAAATTATGAGAACCCCGGAAGAGGAAGCGCGCATATAGCTTCGAAACGCATTATCTTTGGCAGACTGTGCAATTCAACACTCCGAGAATAAAGGTTTGATGGAGTTAGCATTAGAAAAATTAAATGCAATAATAGACGGCGGCAAACATAAATTAGAAACATAAACAAGACGACAAGAAATTTTTAGAAGAAGCTAGAGTATATCTCTCAAATACATTGAAAAAAATAGACGAAGCAGTAGAAAAGACAGACAAAGTAGCAGGTCAAGGATACAATGGAACCAGACCTAAAGTATTTACCAAAACCGAAAAAGTCTCAAAACAAAACTTAAAAATCTCCTCCAACCAGCAACAAGAGGAGACAATCCAACGAAGAGTACGGGAAAGAATGTTACAGCAAATATATGAATACGAAAGAAGATATGGACTCGATCACGAAATATCAATTCATCCTCCGCTAAAAGAGCAAGTAAATACTCGAACGACTAGAGAAATTCAAATGGCACTGGAGCCTAATAAACCCTGTAATAGCGATAATTATAAAGGAGATAACCCTCAAGGTATGAGAGGTGCATCTGCATGGGATAATTATGGAGATGATCAGAATATTTTCATGGGTTATGACAACCATTACTTGCCTGCGAATATAAATTTTTCAAACTCAATTCCAATAGAGAGAGCAAGAGAACCACACTGAGAGAAAATTCATGCCAATAGAGCATTTAGTTTACGTATCCAAAGTTAGTAAGTAATATCCTATGCTTTCATAACAGCGCCATCTACTCTTACGAGGTTTGTGCTATCCAAAAACTGTTTGTTTACATGCTTTAATAACTCCCCACTCTAATATCCTTCGATAGCTAGCACTGTATCCTCTCATGGGACGTGAAGAAAGTAAACGTGGCTTGTCCACTATTCTTTCTTTACTGCTAACTATGGCATTCTTCTATTGCTCAAGTTGCCTCCTCTTTTGGGTGGCGACGCGAGCAAATACGGCTGGTCTATATCCAAAATCATGTTGCAAATTTCGTTAACGTATTTTCGTAGCGTGAATCTTTTATTTCTTTTCTTTTCTTTTTTTATGAAGGGAGATACGTTATAAATATAACCTGTTAAACTTTTTAACTTCAAATAATTAATTTTTAACTTAAAATTTAATTATTTTAAACCGCTGGGGGGCAGATGAGCATGTACGATTTTACGCCAGAGATATTTCGAAGTAGCGTTGGTCTAGTGCGTAACGTTCGCGCTTTTCCTTTTGAGTACGCGAGTTCAACTCTTGGTTAGAACCACTTTTTTTAAACTTTTTTTTTATTATTTCAATAGTTTTTATTGCTTTTTTTATTTATATTTTTTTTATTTTCTATTTTTTTATTAATTTTAAAATCTATTTTTTCACAAGTTACTTAAAGTATGTTCGTTTTTTTATTAATATTTTTAAATAAATTATTTCATATAGAAAATAATTTAAAATATAAATAAATGAATAATAGTGATGTTTACAATACTATAGTTCAATTTTGTCTTTATAAACATATTTCAATAAACAATATATATATTACAACATAAATAATAATACCTCAGTTTTATTTATTTATTGTAATTTATTGTAAATTTTATAAACTAAATTATAAATAAATTGAACTATACTATTATAAAATAAACATCACTATTATTTATTTATCAATATTTGTAATTACTACCTATAAAGAATAATTTATTTTTAAAAAATTTTCACTGAAAAAAACGAGCGTACTTGTGAAAAATTAAATTTTAAAATTATTAAAAAAATACAAAATCTAAAAAGAAATAAATATAAAAAGGAATAAAACATATTAAAACAATACAAAAAAATTTTAAAAAAGTGACCCTAGCCTAGAGTTGAGCACGCGTACTCCAAATGGAAAGCGCGAAAGTTACGCACTAGACCAACGCTACTTCGAAACATCTCTGGCGTAAAATCGTACATGCTCATCTGCCCCCCAGCTGTTTAAAATAATTAAATTTTAAGTTAAAAATTAATTATTCATAGTTATAAAGTTTAACAGATTATATTTATAATGTCTCTTCCCTCATAAAAAAAGAAAAGAAAAGAAAAAAAAGATTCACGCAACGAAAATACGTTTACGAAATTTGCGACATGATTTTGGATATAGACCAGCCGTGTTTGCTCGCGTCGCTACCCAAAAGAGGAGGCAACTCAAGCAAACAAAGGATATGAGAGTGAGGAGCCATCGAAGTATACCACGCGAGTCATCAGTGAATGCCGTTCATGCTTTAGTTACTCTCCATACCATCTTTTTTAGTATAAGGTAATCCAATACTAATAGAGCTTCTCACGCCTGTCATATTTGTATCAATGTTTTATATGCTCGCATAGATGGCAGTTCGCATGCTCTATTAGCATGAATTTTTTCTCAGTGCACCAAACATTCTATCGCTATATCAAGCATTAAATACGATCCCCACTTTTGACGGAAATTCTGACGTACTGCCATTATTCTGTAGATCAGTGCGAGACATTATAAGAACATATGGGCCACAAGCAGAGAGATAAGTATCAAATTTTTGAGCTTCAAAATTCAAAGGCCGTGCAGCAGAAGGCTATACAACATGGTTAACGCAGTATAATACAGTAGAAGGTCTCTTAGCTGACTTGACAAAACATTACAGTTATGCCGGTGGAGCTGACACTATATTAGCCGAAATAAAAATAATAAAACAAATGCCTGGCGAGAGCGCAGGAGACTACGGATTAAGAGTGCAAATCTTGCATAATCGTCTTCTTAATTTTTACGATGCCACCAGAACACTATTGCCTTTCGAAAAAACTATATATAAAAATCAAGCAGACAGGGATGCCTTAGAACTATTTCTGTTTGAACTGGAAAGGGAACTACAGCATCAAGTACGGTCAAAGAATCCCACAAAGTTAAGAGACGCCATACACGAAGCTATCACATTTGAACAACGTACAGTCGCAAGACAATTCACGCCGCATCCAACCAACTCAGCAGAAAATACCTCAGAACTCTCTAGTATATTAAAAAGCATTGCAGATCAGTTGTCAGCATTAAACTTGAGTAGCGCCCAGAAAAATGCAAACATTAGATTAGCACCAACACTTGAATTATGTGGTTATTGTCACATGTCAGGACATCAAGAGGCGCAATGTAGAAAAAAGGAATACGACAACAAGTTTTGTGAATATTGCAAGAATAGAGGTTACACATATGCAGAATGTTACGCACTTGAAAATGCACTAAAAACGAACAACTTCGCAGGAAATCATTACACAACGACGGCACCTATCATGCCTCAAGTAATTTATATGCCTTATCCACTGCCTCCCGCGATATTTGATATATATTCTACATCACAGATAAACGAACAAAGACCTTATAATGAAGCAAACAGAGAATTTTACGGAAATTTAAATGATAAATATAACTCACGAGATAATAGAAATTTCAAAGGCAATAATAATCACGATAATTATAACAATAATAGAAATCAGAGTCGTTATCAGAGGCAAGACACGAAATAATATTGATAATAACACTAATAATTATGATAACAATATTAATAACGGGCGAAATGTTTTTGAAAGAGGATCAGATAATAATTTTAACTGTAAAGAACAAATAGATAATCAAGATAATATGGAACCTTTAAACTCCCAAGATGCTCGGCGCTAGGGTCCTGTGGAGTCGAGCAAGCTAGCAGTCAGGCCGAGAGATATGAGCGGTCTAGCTTTCGAAAATGCACTATAAAGTTTATACAAGCTGGGAGGAAGCCTCCAATAGTTGAGTTATGTGGACCATTTTTAAAATCAAAAAAAGGTCGTTTTTGCGTCGATACAGGAGCCAATGTATCAGTTATAAAAGAAAGTGTGATATCGAATTATATGTATATAAATCCACATAAGATCGTTACAATAAACGGTGTTATTCCAGGTGAATGCATGTCATTAGGACAGGTAAATCTATTTCTGAATAATATATTATGTGAAGTACAACTAGTCCCAGATGATTTTCCAATAGATACAGACGGATTAATAGGTTGGGACATAATTGATAAATATAAAGGGCAAGTTAATGCCGCTCGTAAATGCTTAGAATTAAATAATAATATAATACCATTTATTGAAGACGAATGCTTTATTGCTACTCCTCATACAAGACAAATTAATTATGCACGTGTCAAAGATATCAGTGAAGATATAGAATTCGTACCGCTACAAGATACAGGATCGGGCATCTAAGTTGGCAATTCTGAAGCCAAAAATAGTGAAGGCAAAGCGTATGCCATATGTATTAATATTGATGAAAGTGCGGTAGAAGTGAAGCCGCCAGAAGTTAAGTTAGATGCATGCGAAGTCAAGAATATTATGAATAATGAAGAAATAATGTATAATGAAAAGATGATTAAAATGAATAATAATAAAATAATAAATAATAATGAAGCGAATAAAATGATGCTATGTGCGCAAATTTTAGATATATCTAGCGAGAAAAAAGAGAATAAAGCAGCAAAGGTATTTAAACAAAGTGAATCCAAAATATCAAAGTATTTAAATAAAGAAGAAATAGAAAACATTAATGAAGTAACAAAAGAAAGACCATTTATAATTGAATCACCTGGAGAAAAATTAAGAAAAACACATTTAGTAAGACATGAAAATGAGTTAATTACAGAAGTACCAGTAAAAACCAAAAGATTTAGACACCAACGTATAGAAGAATATTTGGAATCGGAAATTATTAAATCATCGAAGAACTCGTATTCCTCATTTATGTGGATAGTACTAAAACCACCCAAAGTTAATTTAACGCCATCAAATTATAAATCAAAATGTTATTACGATCAAAAGCAAAACATTAAACACCTTAGAAAAGGAGAAATAGTTTATTTAATCAAGAAACCAAAACATGAGAAAACGAATAAAGAATATGGATAATAACTATAAAATTCTATAAATAATACATAAAATTAGTAAAATAAAATTTTATTCACGGCCCTCAGACGCCGAAGATCATTAAATATTAATAAAATATAATATAATAATCATAGGATTAATAAAAAAAAATTTTTTCCGCGGCCCTCAGACGCCGACGATCATACAATATTATAAAATAAAATAATAACTAAAAGGAAATATAGAAGATAAAATTACCTACCCATTAGTCATTCATTAAAAACATACAAACATATATACATGTCAGTAAGTTTAAAAGCCACGACAGAAAATAAGTCAGTTCATAGTATAACAAAGTGTATTTCAATGTATTCATATAACATGCAGACTAAGTCTTAATCAGCAATTTATAAAATACAAAAAGTATACACATACATAAAAGAAATTGATGTAAAAAAACCATTTATAGAAAAACAAATGATATATAAATATATATAAAATATTTTATACACAATCATTATAATAATTATAAAATAACATTGCAAGCAAAAAAAAAGGAAATTACGCCTTAATGAGTATTATTATTAAGTTAAAACAGAGAAAGGTTCATACTTATATTACACATAAGTTCATTTTAACACGTCGTAAAACAAAATTTATTATTAATGTATATGATCATTGTCAGTAATTCTAAAAAGAATTAAGAAAAAAAATAATAAATGCAATAAAATGTTAATACAAAATATTTCGTTTATTCAAGATTTCACTGATATAATTAATAAAAAAAAAAAAAAAAGAAATCAACCAACATAAAGCACATAGAGTCTAGTTATTTCTTAGCATCAAGGAAATAAGAACATCATGATTACAAACAAAAAAGAGGACAACAATCTTATGTACATAAAAAATAAATATATACAAAAAAACGAAAATTAAGAAAAGATGAAATACAAAACTCTCAAAAAGCAAAACGCGATCAACCTTCTACCGTAAGGATCATAAAGAAAGTCTCTGATACGTTTGGTTCGTATCCAATACGCAACCCAATCCCATGAGGAATGTGAGCGCGAAGTACACGAATCTGACGTCTATCTACGACAATACACCTTCAAGAAAAAAAAGAAACAAAAAAATAGAAAAATAATACACACATATTATTAAGACAAAATGTGGAATGGCAAGTACGTCTTGCTCATACGCAATCAAGAAATAGTTACAGGATGCACACGTACTACCTGTCCATTTTCTACAATAAAAATTATCAACAAATGGAATTCTAAGATCTTTGTGATACGGCTCCACACTCTAAGAGTGCGTGACAAGTCCGACACAAACCGTAATAACTTGCCGAACAAAAATAAAGAAAAGCAGAAAAAGTGTGTTAAACATTACATGAAACTAATATATAAACTGAAAATATATCGATAAATGGATTATTATAAATTGAAGATGAAGGTTATTATAAAAATCCTATAAAAAGATTAGTTATAGGAGTATTAATGAAAGTAGTAAGAATAATAGAAAAAAAGAAGGACATTAATAACATAAGTAAAAGGATGTATACGTAAAAAGAAAATGTACATACATATATCAAAAACCAGAGAGAAAGAGCCATGAACAATTAAAACAAAAAAAATCTAAAAACAAGAATATTGTGCAAAAAAAAGAGAGAAAAAAAAAAGAAGCAACATAATGCAAGAAGAGGGAATAGATTATAACAAATAAGTAAAGAAAAATCAAGTGAAGGCTTGCATAAACGAAAATAAATCTTAGAATACTTTCACTAAAATAAATAAATTTAAGAATAATGTTGAAAAAAAAAAATTTTTAGAAGTGCTGACATTGAACAAAAAAGAATTAATGTTTAAGTATAATTATTATAACTATAAGCAAGCGTTAACTGTAACATATAAGAAAAAGCTACGTAAACAAAAAAAAAAATTGTCATAAGACAGAATAAGGCGACCATAACTATCTTGAACCATGAACTCCGACAACATATTGATAGCAAAACAAAAAGAAAAGAATTATTATTACACAAAATTAATATTAGAACAATCATTATCACAAAAATTATTATAATTACAATTTTATAAAAAAAGAGGGCAAAAAAAATATTATTACAAAGAAAAGGAATCATTATTAACAAAAAAACAATTATTATAAATAAATAAAAAAAAAAGAATTATTATTACTGCAACAAGAATTTGCGTTTACAGTAATACAATTATTAATACAAAAATATTATTACAGCAGAAGTTAATACTTATATTAAATGAAATGTTATTATTATCAAAATAATTGTTATTACAAGGAGATTATAATACTATATAATTGATATTAAAGAAAAAGAAAACAAAAATTATAATGATTAAAACAAAAAAAAAGAAAAGTAACAATAAGAAAACTAAGTATACAAGCATATTTTATACATATATAGATATAAGAAAAAATTGATATTGTAAATGTATGTATATACATATACAGACACAAAAATACTATAAAATTAAAATTAAACATTGAAATGCAATTTGTATAAGTATTGAAGCTGACTTATAAAATTCAAGTACAAGTAATTAGTAATACTACATAAACTCTACATAGTTGATTATATTAAACTAAATAGCATTAGAAATTAGAAACAGTACCCAATACAAAAATAAAATTATATTAAACTACATATTAAATCTAATACAAAGAGTATAAAAGTTATTAGAAATAACATATAAAACTTCATACATATAACTACATTAAAAATAAAACAATAATTGGAATAATATATATAACCATACATAATTATATTACATTGAAATTAATGCAAATAAATCAATAGAAACAAGGGTTAAATAAAAATAATACGTAATATTGCATATTAAGAATCATATCAAACGAGCATAAGTTATTAATACATTATAAAATTAAAATAATTTAAATGACATAAACAACAAATTTTAATACGCAAAAAAAAGAACTCTACAGTAAATTATGGAAAAGCAATTAAAAATCAAAGAGAAACAAAAATAATAGAAGTATATACTGCAACGGTAACGTACAAGCTACATTACAAGCTATAGCTGTACCATATGCATAGAGTGCATAAGAAAATACAACCACGCGCGCGTATACGTACAAAGCACACATAGGTGACACGACGCCGTCTCACACAACCATGCGCGAGTATATGTACGAGCTAGCACGCACACATATGTGACACGACGCCCTCTCTCACTACCATGCACGCGTATAAGTACAAGCACACATAGGTGACACGACGCCATCTCACACAACCATGCATATACATGTGCCATCAAGTGTACAAATTACGAAGATCCGCACAAAGAGGAATGAAACATGTGCACGATATATAGCGATGAAGTAAGTAAATTAATTAGGATGATTAAACGCATTCACAATTATTAATATAACAAAACATATACGAAATCTAGATGTTTACATAATTAATTAATAAATAAAATTAAAAAGTTAATACATGGAATCAACACATGACCTAAGTTAAATAATAAAAGTATTGGTTAATTAAATAATTTATCAATAAAAATTATAAATAAACGCAAATAAAACGTGAAATATAGCTTAAAACCATATCGGGACAACATAGTACTAATATAGAGACAAAAAGCTACCCAAATATGAAAGTCGTAAATTAATAAGTAAATGCTAATATCTCGGAAAATTACATAGATGAAAATTTCTTACCTGACCCTAATTTGTTAATTAAGGGTAGACTTTCGGGTCCAATATTAAAAACTTCAGTTATTAATTAACAAATTATTATCTCAAATACTAATAAACTTATCAATTGCAAAACCACCTGTAATTTAACAATTAAGCATAAGGGTTGTAACCCCATATGAATTAAAATAAATAATAATAATTATCATTAACAAATTAAATTGTTTATATCGAATTTCAAGAATTACAAAAATGGAACTATATATTCATACCTCATAAATAAATCCATATACAAATATCATGTTATAACAATTTTCATATAAACAATAGATTGTTTATAAGCCATTATCTCAGAACCTAATGACTTAATCGAAACAAAACTAAACTGTAATTTTGCAACTAAGGATATATTATTAAATTGCATAATAATACTTGTAAGAATAATTATAATTGCAACGTTATTTAAATTATTTATAAAATTGCCTTAAATATACCAAGGGTCAAATAGTGCAAAAATGGTAATTAATAACCAAATAAACATAAAATAGAACACTGGGGATAACACAAAACTAATAAATAACCACTAATGAACAAAAAAAAGATCAATTAAAATTACTTGTCTAACGTATTGCAGGTATACAGGGGTTATAATATGCTTATAATCAAACCTAATATTGCATAAATAAAAGATAATCCAGAAGAATACATTAGGAATTAATTATTTTAATTTGGAAGGCTCCAGCCATGGGGGTCCCCTATAATTAATCAGGAAAGAATGTTTTCAGATACAAATACAGACCCAAAGAAGTACATTCACGCAAACAAGTGCATCACATTCAAGAAATCAACTAAACCATCTACCAGATACTAACGAGTGTCAACGTCAACATCTAAAGTATCCACATTATAGAAAAATTATTGAAGACATAACAAAGAAGAATAATTAAATAAAAATTTTTTGTTCTGACAAAATCCATATGTACCGGAACTAAACAATAATGTATTAAGAGAGAGAGAGATATATAGAATAGATTTGTAATCGTTAGGTACACTATACAACTCTACACAAAGATTGTAACAGTTACCCATAGATATATAGGTTAGGTACACTTAATAATTATATAGAGTCAAAAAAAAAATTTTTTTTCAATATAGGTAATTAATTGACGAGGACGTCGATACCGCGGCCTCAGACGTGTTACGGGTGGAATATTCTAGGAAATAATAAAACGTAGAAGCATGAGAAACATATTAAACTAAATGAATAAGATAAGCCAGTAAGAAAGCGCTGACTAGACGTCTGGAACCAGCTAGCAACAACTTGTGATCGAAAGAAATGATGACGAACTAGCCGACAAGTTAAGACCTGTAGAGAAAGAACAAAGTAAAGTATGGAAAAACAGAAGCCACAAGGTAGAAACTTCTAGAAGAATAAAGAAGTGGGAAACAACGAACCCAGCAAGTATAAATACGACCGGGCGAACCACGCCGCGGCCTACTAGGCCACGAGGCACTAGAGCACCAAGAGAGATGTAGACTATTAGAAACCGACCAGAGCATAAAGAAGCACGAATCCACGATCGGCGCAGCGAGGACGTATCAGCGATTTTACACCAGTAGTACAGTAGACATTTCTCTCTCTCGCGACTAACGTAATAATAAATCAAACAGTTTATTTTAATTACCGTCTTATTGAATTAATTACCTTCACGCAAATTGACTACTTGGATTTACCAAGCTTAGTCGTGATAAAAAGATACCCACAATATAATAAATTAATTACGTGAAAACGTAAAATTCTATTTATTATTTTTTTTTTATTTTACGTAAATTACTTGATGAATTTGCTTTGAAATTTGCATGAGAATTATTTGCATTTGTCAAAAGAAGTATGACTTTTAGAAACCAATTTTCTTAGCATATTTCAATTTTAAAAAATTTTTATAAGTTTTGAAAAAAATTTTCTTTTTTTCTTTTTTTATCTATTTTACGTAAACAACTCGATAGATTTGCTCTCAAATTTGTATACAAGTTATTTGCTACTTCCTGTATAAAACTAGCTTTTAAAAAATAATTTTTTTAGCGTAGCTCTTTAATAGATGGATATATTAGTCGAGGCAAAATTGGCGGGTGAGCAAAAAAAATTTTCGGAGGGAAAAATTTTATGGGATGACCTTCGTGAAGGGTCCTAGAATAAGGATCTGCAGTTTACCTGGCGAAAAAGTGGTCCCAATTTGTTTAAATCGATTTTATCCAAACAAATTTAAAAAGTTGTTCATTTTGATTTGGACAAAGTTTTTTTAGATTAATTGAGTGATTCTAAACAAAAAAGTATTTTTATGGTTTTTCTCTAAAGTTGACGGTTTTCGAGTTATTAACAAATGAAGATGTTAAAAATCACTAAAATGCCCATTTTTAAAACTCTGAAACGATACTAAAATTTGAATTTTTTTAGGTTGGCAAAGTTTTAAAGTAAAATTTAGATACTCTTTAATAGAATCCCGAAGAGTAATTTCAAATCATTTTATTTTTAAGTGTTATTTTTCAATTGTTAATTAAGCGCGTATACCCAGTATCTCCGAGTTCAAGCGCATACAGCTTAGTATGTCGTTTGCTAAAGTTCATGCCTTAACTCGCGCAGAGCGCATCGCTAATTTTTAAGTTGTTCTACGTTTCGAAAGATAATTTATAAGGGACTTATGGTTCAAAATATACTTTAGTTAAAAATTTGTTAGTTAATTGTATTTTTATAATTTACTACATATAATATACGCTTTAAAAAATATATGAATATTTAATCAAGAAAATATTAGAATTTTGCGAATATATTTGTTTTACTCAAACTTTTATTTATAAATATTTATAAAATTAGCAATATTTTTAAAATTAACAATATTTTTAAAATTACCAATATTTTTAAAATTAACAATATTTTTAAAATTACCAATATTTTTAAAATTAACAATATTTTTAAAATTAACAATATTTTTAAAATTACCAATATTTTTAAAATTAACAATATTTTTAAAATTACCAATATTTTTAAAATTAACAATATTTTTAAAATTACCAATATTTTTAAAATTAACAATATTTTTAAAATTAACAATATTTTTAAAATTAACAATATTTTTAAAATTAAGGGGATGCATCAGTCCTGTTTTACCATTTTTTAAAACAATTTTCGTTACTATGCGATATAGATATGCAATATAACTGGTTGCAACGTTTCTCTTGTTCTCATGCATAGCAACAAACATGGCGATGTCAACAAATAAATATAAATTTATTAATTTTTATTAAGCACGAATAAAGCTTTTTGATGAGTTCAGGGACCAAAATATTATTTTATTATTTTTCAAAATGAAAACTATTCCCAAACCGAAAATCCTATGAGATTACCCATTTCAGAGAAAAATTGTTTTTAGAAATGATAAAACAGGACTGATGCATCCCCTTAACAATATTTTTAAAATTAACAATATTTTTACACAGATCTAAATTACAACCACATAACGGTACACAATTTACATTATTTTTTTTTTATATGAACATGCTTTAGTATTACACTTTTTTTGGTATTTACATTGCTTTACTAGCTCGTTAGCATATGAAGCCTTTGCCGCGCGAGTTAAGACATGAACTTTAGCAGATGACATATTCAGCTGTATGCGCTTGGACTCGAAGATACTGCGTATACGCGCTTGATTAACAATTGACAATAAATAACACTTAAAAATAAAGTGATTTGAAATTACTCTTCGGGATTCTATTGAAGAGTATCTAAATTTTACTTTAAAACTTTGCCAACCTGAAAAAATTCAAATTTTAGTATCGTTTTAGAGCTTCGAAAATGGGCATTTTAGTGATTTTTAACATCTTTATTTGTTAATAACTCAAAAACCGTCAACTTTAGAAAAAAACCATATAAATACTTTTTTGTTCATAATCACTCAATTAATCTAAAAAAACTTTGTCCGAATCATAACGAACAACTTTTCGAATTTGTTGAAATAAAATCGATTTAAACAAATTGGGACCACCTTTTCGCCAGGTAAACTGTAGATCCTTATTCTAGGACCCTTCACAAAGGTCATCCCGTAAAACTTTTCCCTTCCAAAATTTTTTTTGCTCACCCGCCAATTTCGCCTCGACTATATAAGCATTTATTCGTATAGGTATACAAAAAGGCGTGTAACACAATGTCTAATTATTAATATTGCACTTAAATACAGATATCACAGTCAAATAGCTAATCCTAATAATACTCGAAAAGTAAGTCACTATAAAAAGCAATATCACAGAATAATACAAACAAAGATAAAATAATAAAAATACATGCAATAATACAATAAATTGAAAACAGTCATTCCTTATCTATCAGTCAAATGTTGAAATTAAAGTTTAAAAGTACATAACAATATTTAAATAAAATAAGACAATAAAAAGCGTATGCAAAAGCATACGACGCAGTCAATACAATAAAATAAAATCATTCATCCACCAGTCACACAATAAATACATTCACACCTTAAGCCTATATAAGGGACATTACAAAAATAAATTAACATATGAATTAAAAATATTAAATTCAATTGAGGTCGAGCATGTACCCCCTTACTGCCGATTTGAACCTGCTGAGAGATGGAAGATGTTTAATCTCAGCAGGCAGGGAGTTCCAGAAATGCGCACTTTGAACTCTGAAGGAATTCCTGCTAGTTTCAGTATGCATAAAGGGCACCGCTAGCTCCTTAATCTCTCCTCTAGTAGCCGCCCTAGGTACACATCTAGTGAAGAGACCCACTAGATGCTCGGGAATATTCATGCGTACAATTTTGAACATAAGTACAGCCAAAAGATACTGTCTCCTTGAATCAGTACGCAGCCAACCCAACGCGGTTCTTTAAGGAGAAACATGAGCTCCCATTCTTACGCCCAATACATATCTCACTAACGAATTTTGCTGTCTTCGTATCCTTCTTCTCAACTCCTGAGTAGCATCAAGCAGAACCACCGAATAGTAATCAAGATGTGTAGATAGCAGGGCAGTTGCAAGTTGTTTACGCAGAGCCTCCGTAGTGTACCAACGAAAAAACCGTAAAGCATATAACGCTCTGTTAAATTTTTTTGTAACTATATTAATGTGCGACTCCCAAGAAAGTTTAGAGTCAAGCACACCAACAAGGCTCGTAACAAAGTCAGAGAAAGGAATGCCGACACCTCCCCCAAGATCAACCGTCCTTGGCGCCCCAACATAAAAAGAATTAATAAAACGATTACCTTAGTCTTATCAGCATTTAAAGTGAGGGAAGCATCAACCGACCAATCGATCTAAGCCTTGCAAGTAATTTGAAGGGAGAGATCGTGTCGAATGCCTTACTGAAGTCAAAAAGCAAAAGAAGTGTGACCAGTTTTTTGTCTAGCCCTGATCTTATGTCGTCAGTTAATTCAAGTATGGTTGTCTGTGTTGAATGATGTTTCCTAAAACCAGTCTGCATTGGGTCAAGCAACTTATTTGTAGTAATATACTCCTGCAATTGGTCGTGAGCAATCTTCTCAAGTACCTTCGAAAGAAAACACAGAATCGCAATAGGCCTAAGATCCTTAGGCGATTTAGGTGCAGAGCACTTTTTCAAAGGCATAATGCGTGCCTGCTTCCGAAGGCCAAAGAAGACCCCCCGCGCAAAAGAGGAGTTGAACAGAGTCACAAGATGTTCTCCGATAAACGGTAAAGATTGAAGTATCACGCTTTGCGGAATACCATTCTCACCACACGCTTGGGATGAGAAATGAGGAATCGCGAGAACAATATCACTTATATCAATTTATTTAAAAGTGAAACCATTTTCACTACATTCAGAAAGAAGTTTCTCGTGACTCTCATCATCATCACCATTCGGAGAAACCGACACCCTAGCAAAGTGCGCATTAAGCTCATTAGGAGTAAATCCATTCAAGTCCCCTTGAGGTCCAGATAGAAGTCCCAGGTCTTTTAACTCCTTTCAAATATTACCATTCGCAAGAGCTTCGAACAGTCTATTATGATAGTATGTAGTTCTTGTATATTCAGTCTGTTCGTCCACTGTTTTCCGTAAATGCTAAAATTCAGCGAGATATTGCATATCATTTGTATCTTCCGTTTATATCTTCGATAAACAGCATCTCTCTTGCGCTGCATCTGCAACAATTCTTCATTTACCAACAAAGGTTTATCATTTGTATATTTAAGTGTCTTCACTGGTGCTAAATTTTCTATAACATCAATTAAATTTTCACAAATGCAGCCAAGTGCAGACTCGGGGTCAACTATACCCTCTGTAAGTGGTGTCCAATCATAGCCAGCCAATTTTTCTAATAATATGTTTTGACAAATATTTTTATAATTTCTATATTTAATCAATTTTCGATCTACAGTGCGTGTGTCAGAGGCAATAGCAACGTCAATTAAATTGTGCCGACTATGAAAGTTTGCAGGCAAGTTTCGTGCGTCAAGTATGCAGTCATTGTCATCCACAAGAATCAGGTCAATCCATGTGTGAGACGCCGGAGCGACATGCGTGGCACCGTGCTGGACCAACTGAAGCGAAAGCTCTGCCGACAGTTTATTAAGAAACCTCGCATTACTGCCTTCTCGTGGGAGATCGGCATTCAGATCACCCATTATAATTTGATGTGAAAAATCACAGGACAAATCTCTTAAAGAGTCTAATAAATCATGATTTTTAGTAAATGAAATGACAGGAGGGCGATAAATGACAGAAACCAGCACAGGTTCAGAGTCGCCATCTTTAATAGAGAAGAAAATATACTCTGGAACTTCATCAGGTTTACCACAGGAAGTATAGGTTGTGGTATTCAATAAACTTAATACATCAAATTTTAAATTATCCCTAACATAAAGGGCAACCCCTCCTCCATGAAGGGTTCTGTCCTGCCAAAATATTTTAAACCCTTTGATCCGAATGACGTCATCCGAGACAGTCGGCCCCAGCTAGGTTTCAGCCACTCCAAACAGATCATAAGAAGGGCCATCACAAAGAAGTTCACGCAGCTGTTCAATGTGAGCACTTAAGGAGGTCACATTCAAAAAGCCCGCTCGCAGTTCACCCTTTTTCCCTCTTCGACTCCTCGAAGTGATCCGGTGTAGTCACTGGGAAGAGAGGTTGACATTATTATTATCTAACTTTTCTCTATCAACAATGCATTTTTTATTAGTCAAACCAACGTCGTCATTGTTTAAGCATCCACTTATTACTTTAGATTTGTCATTAATATTCTTGTTTAAAATTATGTTATCAGAACTGCACATTTTGTCTATATCATTTTTCGAGGCAAATTTATATGCTCTCTCCCCACTTTCCTGTCTTGCCAGAAATCTACCATTTTTATGTCTACAAACTTAATGCCTCTGACTTTAGCATATGTCTTGAGGTCTTTAAAGATTTTATATCTATCTTTTTGGAGATAATCATTAATAAATATATGATGATGCTTTTTTATGGGAGATAAACTAGCAAAACGAGAAAGATCAATATCTGCAGTTGAGAAATTTGTAATATTTCTTTTTTCAATGTGTATTGGTCTCGCCAGATTCGCCTCCGAGAGTCTAACCAGCAGCGAGATGGGACCCCCCGGACTGTCTCTGATCGCACTGTTTATAGTGTCAGATGGTGTTAACATAACGACCGATAATATATGTGCTGATGATATATTTGGAAGTATGGCACCAAGGATGGCAAATGCATAATCTTCCAGACGAACATTAGCCGCTAAGCAGTCCAGTCCACTAGAGATCATCAAATAACCACCCTCGACCCCACAATCCGATTGTCTGTTTTGTGGCAATGTAGTGTTAGGGTCAGGTGTTTCTACTATGTTTGCGTTTGCGTGTGGATTGCCTTTACGCTCCTCCACACGCTTCAGCACACTGAAATCAGAGACAGTCTGCACCACGCATGCTACCCCCGACGCGAGATCAGAAAGATTCTTGTCCACTTCATTAAATTAATTTAGTAACATTGAATTTATATTATTAATTTTAGAATTAAAATTTTTTGTTAATCGTTTCACAACTTTTATTTAGAGTGGACAACAACTAACCCTCTAAAATGCTGACTCTCTTCTTTAATTTAAGATTTTCATCCAGCAGCATCGCCGTTAAATTCTTAATTAATTTATTTTAGCTGTCAAGTCTGTCCAATATATCTCGCAAGCCACCACCAACACCTATGACACTACTTTCAAGACCCGGTCTATCGAGACCAAGTCTATCGAGAGCACCCAATACCAACTCAAGCTTACGAGACAAAAAGCCTTCTGTTGTAGATAGAGCATTATGGACAGAAGAGAAATCAACATTATTATTTAAATTTTCATTATTATTTTTATTCATAATTCTATCATCATTTTCAAGTGCGGTAGTGGGGGCATCATGCTCAGCGCCACCTCTGTCACGTATAATTAAAGCAGAATTAATACTTGAATTAGGTTTTTTCTTCTCTGCCACGCCACTATCCTTCTGCGATACCGTAACTTTCGGTTGCCTCTGTATAGCGATGACCGGTGCTACTTGCGTGTCAGACTTTGAAGGCGTAGAAGAACTAAGAGGCAACTTCTTTTGATCTTGTATCTGACTGCTATTATTACCAGCGCCAAGTACATGAGCAGTGGAGGGGATGGTCTCCTCTCTTTTTGCCTATACGCATTTACTACAACCGTAGTTAGTGCTGCCCACTGATTGAACTCGTGACATACACTTAGCATGACAGCGCTGGCGACAGGTGACAAAATTGTGTAACATCTTTGCTATACGAATATCTGATCTCGGCTGCTTACATATATAACAACGCTCCATGGTAGCGACCTCTTGCGCAAATTTCAAAAACTAAGTCGCTGAGCGTTTACCAACAAGTACTTGCCGTTTCCCTCCAAAAAAAATATGATCTATATAGCAGTCAGACACTAATCTCAAAAAGTTCTCGGCTCCAAAAATTCACAATTACAGAGCGAGTACAGCATCTCGAGAGATTCCTCTCAAATCCAATAGTGATGCTGACTTGCATTAAGGCGCCTGCAAGTAGCCTGTAACAGAAACGCCCGAAGGCAGTTTTTGTTACAGCTTTTTGATCACTTCTCTTAATTTCTGATTCAACGCTTTCACTAACTATTTTCTTTCGTCCTCGGTTCCTCTCTATCTTTTTATCTTAGATTAATCCTCATTTTTATCCTATTTTTATCCATCCCTGATTCTCTTTTCCTATTTCCTAATCACTCTCACAGTCACTAATTTTTCTTGAATAGAAATTATGTTTTTTACATTGAAATCACATTTAAAAAAATAAAATAAAATTACTCTAACTCAATGAGCTCTATGAGAAAGCATTGCGCCAAAGAACAAAGGCAGCGTTTTTTGACGTCATGCACGTCACTAAACTGAGGATCCAAATATTTTATGAAATAATTATACTGTTTTCAAAAGAAATTATTATCGAGCGCAATTTTTTATACATACATGATTGTATAATAGATGTTTTTTTTTATAAAATTCACCATATTTTAAACAAAAAGTAAGTAACCATACTTAGAGTTTATGTTGAAGTTTTTATTATTATAATAAACGCACTTAAAATAATTCTTACACACTTTTTATAAAAGTAAAGAAAAGATTTTATTTTAATTAAATTAGATAAATATAAAGGACAAAACTACATGAGATGTTGTCTCTGTGACAAAAGATATCCAACTGACTGACGATGCTGAACAGACGAGACGCGACTCTTTGATGTTATATAAAGCCACCAAACATGATCAACAGGTGGTGACACCAGTATAAGTGTGCTTATATTCATTACTCCCTCCCACACTCATACTTGCTTTGAGTGATTTGGTCTCTGGGATATTGTTATTTAGTCCCCGTAATTTAGAAAAAAATCATTAGTATTTTAAAGAAAATACATATTAATAGTATAGTCAGTCAGTATTATCAGTCATTAAGTATTAGTTTTGTCAGTCGTTCATGTAATTCAAATGACAGAGTTTTTGTGAATACATCAGCTATTTGATTTTTAAAGAAAATCCAATTAATATTTATTAAACCTCATGGCTACACACTCTTTTACATAATGTTCTTTTATTTAAGTCATATGTCTTAGTTTGGTTTCACCTCCTGTCTTAACACTTGCTTCTGCTGCTTTATTGTCACACCATAATGACATAGGGGCTAGTTCTTGTTGTAATAACTCTTTTATTATCAAATGCAAGGAAACTTATTCTTGAGCACACTCGCTCATTGCAACATATTCCGCTTGACATGTTGATAAAGCCACATATCTATGTCGATGAGTTTTTCAGGCTATAGTATCTCCAAATAGTTTAATTATATAGCCGCTGGTGGTAAGAGAACCTTTACAGTCACCAAAACTTGCATCTGAAAAACCTTGTAGTATTTCAGTTTGTCCAGTATATTTCAATTCGAGATTTCTAGTACCTTTTAAATATCTAAAAACTTGTTCTACCATTTTCCATTCACTGTCAGTGGGATTGTTTTGATGTCTACTAAGTACGTTGACTGCATATGTGATATCTGGTCTACTTGCCTTTGACAGATACATCAAAGTGCCCACTGCTTCTCGGTAGGGTAAATTGTTTGGATTTTCTGTCATTAAGTTTTCTTCAGTCTTTTCTATCTCTTCTTGTTATCTTTTTTCTCGATTTGCCATTTGGTTTGTCATCATAGGAGTTCGTTTTGTATATGCTTCATGAAATCCAAATTTTCCCAGCATATTATTAATATATTTTTCTTGTTTTATACTTCAAATTCCTTTTTGTCGATCCCTTTTTATTTTTAAGCCTAAAAAATTTTTAGGTTCTCCAATTTCTTTCATTTCGAATTCACTTTTTAAGTTTGATTTCATTCTTTCCATCATTTTCATATCTTGTTGCATATCAACAAGATATAATCTACGTATAAAATCAAAAACAAAAAGCCGCCCTTTTCTCGTTGAGTAAATAGACATGGTTCATTATTGAATGGTTTTAATCCATATTCTTCAACTTTCTTTGAATCTCTCATTTCAACACTTTGGTCTAAGCTTCAAACCATATAGTGCCATTTCCAACTTGCAGATTTTATTTCTTTTGATTTCTTCTGATACTTTCATTCCTTCTGGTATTTCCATGTATACTTCATTGTTTAAATATCCATTTCAAAATGGTGTCTTTACATCCATTTGACATATTTCTACCAATCTTGCTTTGTATTTTTCTTCGCTATTTGATTCTGTCTTTCGTTTGAATGCCCATTTAAAATCAATAATGTTTGGTTTTCTGTCGTTATTCAATACAGTGTATCTGTCTACTTGTTTCCATTCATTATTCTTGTACATAGAGTGTAATTCTTCGTTAATAGCTTCTGTCCATTTTTGTCGTTCTTTTGACTTCATTGCTTCAGCATATGAACGTGGATCTCCGTTTATTTCAGCCAATAATGCTTGAGTTTCATTATCAATTGTATTTTCTGTGTTTGGTTTTAATTTTTTTAGTCGTCCTACAGGCCTTTTTATTTTTTCTCCCTTTGTTTCTTGCATTTCTTCATTATTTTGTTAGTCTTCATTAGAAAATTCTATAAACCATTTGTCTGTCTTTACTTCCTCGTCTATGTGTTCCCAGTTTAGTATATCTGTCTTGTTATATCTGTTTCTGTAAACTAGTTTTTCGTTGAATCTGACGTTTCTGTTCTCATAGAGTTTTCCTTCTTCTGGTTTCAGTAAGACATATCCAGTTTCTTTGTATCCTACTAAGATGACTCGTTTTGCAATAAATCTGAATTTTGGACCAATTTTTCTTTGCACTTTCATGTGTACAAAGCATCCAAAACGTTTTATCTGATTAAGATCTATCTTGTAGTTTTCTTTAAATTTCTGTATTGGTGATATCATGTTATGAGTTGCATTGGGTGTCTTATTGTATACATATACCGCTGCATTCAGTGTTTAAGTCCCACATATTTTCTGGTAAACCATAATCATATATGAGTGCCCTGACTTTCTTCTGTATCGTTTGGTTGAACCTCTTTGCAACTCCATTATGCTGAGGCGTATCTGGGCAAGCTAATTGATTTTCTGCTCACAGTTTTTCCAAAACTTTCTTTGTATATCCACCGGTGTATTCAGTGCCTTGATCTGTTCTTAAATAGCACATCTTAGCATCTTTACCCAAAAAATTTCTGGTGCTTTTTATAAATGATTCTAGACATTTTCCTGTCTCATCTTTTTTTTCATGGGGTAAGCCATGGCCGGTCTGGAATAGTCATCAATAAATACAGAAATATATCTGTATCTTTTTGGATAAGATTGTGGACTGATAATACCCATGGTGTCTGAATGTATTATTTGTAAGGGTTCTGTTGCTTTCTGGATATAGTCCGTTATTGTCGCAATTTTCGCGGTGTCGTTCCGAAATGTAACAAGCGAACCAGCGCCATATAAAATTACGGAGTGTTCCGAAATGCTTCTTTGGTTAAGTTCACGGTACTAGTGATTGAAGCGATTTGTGATTGTGTAAACCGTTTAGTGAGGTCTGAAAAGGAAAAATAATTGAATTTGATAACTGTTTTTCCGTTTCAGACCTCACTCGAAAAATAATGAAAATTTTATATTTTTTCATAGAATAGGATCGTTTGCTCGTCCTTCAATCTATTGGGCTATGTACTTATTTTTGTATAAAAATATCTAATTTATTAATAATAACGAAAATTTAAATTAGACAAGGACAGAGCTATACGGCCGCCTCTTAATAGATTTATTATGTCACAATATTTTGAATTAGAGGATGAAGAATTTGGAGTTTCGTATCAAGTTTTACTCAGTATAGAAAAACTTAAATTAATAGAAGAAGGTTTGTGTATGATGCATTATAAAATTAACCTAATAATTAACTGTCATAGATTGAAATAATTTGAATTTTTATAGATCCTGATTATTATCATGCTGTTATATTAAAACTAAGAAAAATGAGAGCTCAAAACGAAAAAAAACCATGATAAGAATGTTAAAATTGATAAAACTTTGAATGAAAGTCAAGATGTTAATGTAGTTCCTACTAATAGTAAAGAAGAATTTAACGAACAATCAGACAGCTCATATGATCCTGAAAATGATGATTTAAGTGGAAAATCTGAAGATGAGAATTCTGATATTCTTAAACGTGTGTACAATAAAATAAATAAAACCCATAAAATTAAACCTCTATCAGAAAAAAATATGAACAAGCAATATACACATAAAAACAAGCCTGAAATCTTCACTCCAAAAAACTTTGATGCAGATTCAAGTGGTGATAATTACAGTCCAGAAAAAACTAGTATGTTTTTAAAATTATTTATCTTTAAATTGATTCAATACTTAGTTCTAGTTATATTATTTTATTTATTGATACATTAAAATTTATATTACAAATTAATACTTATACTTTTTGTTTTCCATTACATTTTATTTTCTTTCGTTCTTATTTTTATTTAATATTTAATTTTTATATTGCAGTATGGAATAAACCGATGACATTACTACTCATACATACTTATGATGAACTATTGCAGTCATTTAATAACCTCAAAATCAAGAACTGTGATTGCTGGAAACGAGTTTCTAAAATAATGATTACCAATGGTTATTCTGACTGCACTCCTAAAAAATGTAGAAAGAAGTTCGACTACTTGAAAGAACAGTATATGAGAGTTAAGGACCATAACAGTAAAAGTGGAAGCAACCGTAAAAACTTTGAATACATAAATGTAAAGAAAAATTTTGATTGATTTCCTGGTAGAAATTGAAACGTTTTTTTATCATTTTATGATTAGTAGAAATGGAAACGATTTTTTTACCATTTTATGGCCATTTCTTTGGCATTATTATTACTAATTGCCATAAATTTTTATATACACCATTTATGCTCACATTTATACCAGGATTATGTTACGATGATGAAAATTGTAAAAAAAATTACAATTTTTTACTTATAGGAAATGGAAAATGTTCTTTATAAAGAGGTTTATATGGCTCCAAAGTCGACAGCTAGTTCTGAAAAGTATTCTAGTAGTGATTCGGAATCAGAAAAGACTACACCAAAGAAACAACGAAAAAGCAAAGCAAATGTTAACTCTTTACTTGAGGAGTTAGTACAAGAGAAGAAAATAAGTAGACAATTAAGAGAACAGCAAACGGCCAAAAAGATTGTTATTGCTGAAAAAATGAATGTTTTGTTAGCATCATTGATAAAAAAAGACTAATATTGATTATTATATCGTCATAGTTTATCTAATACTTATTTGTTTAAATTATTTATTTAAAAGTTATTGTTTTTTCACTTAATTTTGAGTAGTTTTAAAAACTCTCATTTTAATATATACCAAAGAGTATTATTTTTTTATGGTTATGAAAAAAAATGTTAGTTTGATATAATTAAATAATTTATGTTTGATTATGATGCTATTATAATAAATATTAATATTAAATTTATTATTAAAATAAGTTTTTCAATTATTAAAGTTGGCACTCAAACTCATGATATAATTAGTATAATTAAAACTATTCATCGCTAAAAACGTGATATGATAATTAATATGATAGCCTGTGATAATTGTTATAGCATTATCTACTATAATAAATAGAAAAAATAATAACCAATATTTAAATTTGTATTAAATTTATTTTCTTATAAAAATTTTAATTTTTATATAAAATTACAGATAAGCAAGTTTTTTAATAAGTTTTCTCATAGCTAATATAAAATGATCGCACAAAAAAACAATTATTTTAAATGCATTTATTTTTAAATATTACGTTGTAAGATATTAGCAATATAATTACGCTTCTGTATGCCAGCATTTTTGTTTGCAACAGATATAACATTGTTTTGAATAACTCGAATATTATTTCTTCTGTGAATTCTAAAATTTAGAATGTCGTCTCTAATAATACAAATATTGTGCAGAACACAAGCAGCCATTATGAACGAAGGAATCAAATCGATTCTTAACATAGGTAGTTTCCGAAGTAAACGTCTCCATCTCATTTCAAACAGTCCTATTGTCCGTTCAACAACCGAATGAGCTCTTGAAAGACAATTATTAAAGTTAATTTGTGTCTCAGTAAGATGACCATTGTTTTTCCAAGGTACTAATAAATGTTTTTGCAATGCATATGCTTCATCTCTAATTAAGTGACTGTTCTCAGGAAACATTTCCTCAGTATTACAAATATCTTGCAATCCAGAAAGACGAAAAACTCTCTGGTCATGAACTGAGCCTACTTGCCCCGTGTAACAATGTGTAAACTTCATAAATTGATCTGATACTACTTGAAGTTGAATAGACGCATTTCCTTTTCTATTTATGTACCCTTGTCCGTTCATATATAATAGTATGTTTATGTGAGTACCATCTACTGCTCCAATAGTTTTTGGAAACCCCCATAATTCTTCAAAATCAGCACAGTTTTCAAGTGGATTTTCAGGCCAATGAATATATTCGTATCGTATTGAACATAATGCTTTGACCACCCGTTTAACTGCTCTAATAGCCGTAGCGTTGCCAACATTAAATCGACTGCATATCTCTCTACAAATATATAATTATTTAAGTTTTTATAAAAATATAAGAATTAAGCATTATACTAAAATTAATATAAATTTATGTACAAAAATTTTTACCAGTAAGAATCAGGATTTGCGAAAAACCATAAAGTTAAAAAAAGTTGCGTTCTTGGTTCTTTAGTTTTTCTACTGAATCCATTATTGTTCTTTAGTTTGTCACCAATTATTTCCAGCAAAAAATTGAAAGTTTCTCGAGTCAACCTAAAGTTTTTGCGGAATTTTTCATCAGAATATTGGTTGATGACGTCTTCATACCGAAAAATTATGTGCCTTACAACTTTAGGTTGTCGATTTTTTAATAATAATTTAACAAAAACATCATCATCTTCACTTTCAGAATCATCAGACGTTTCGAGAAGTTCATTTATTGAACTTATTGTAAAAAATAAAGGTCGTATTCTTTCTTCATTCATTCGTGATTCTAAAATAAATAATTATCGTTGATAAATTACTCATTGATTCATAATTTATTTTTTCAAGTGTATTATTTATTAATATATAGTCACTAATAATTATTTGTATGATTACTTACTTTTGTATTCAATACAGTAAAAGACTTGCAAAATTATTTGCTTGTCAAGTAAACAAATTTTTAGGTTGCTTTGAAAAAATATTTCGGAACGCTCTGAAATATCGCAAATATGAAACGGAATACATATGAATATGTTTCGTTTTGCTCTTACTAGTGCGAGAATTGCTGTAATAACGGACTACAGCCTCTGTCTAACTGTCTTAAATGGTAGTTTATTGAATTTTGCTATCATGCAAACACACAATTTACAATTGCATCATTAAATACAGCTGTTTTTAAAGTATTTTTTCTGTACTGTCTTAAGATACTCAACTGATGCATGACCCATTCTGACATGCCATAACATAGCATGAGCTCTAAATTTTTACTATCTGACAATTTTGTTTCTTTAATTTCACATCTAGGTTCTTCATTTGCTTCAATTTCATTAGGCATATGTATTAATCTGTCTGAAATAGTATTTTCAAAATCTAGACATTTTTCAGTTCCTATGACTGTTTGTTTTTCTTCCAATTCACTAACTTGATCATCTTCCTTTTTTAACTGCCTTTTTGTCATTCCTCTTGTCATCAAGTAAGTTATTATCTTTTTCTGTTTCATGTTGTTATTTTCTTGCTTATTATAGTCTGTTTCAAATTCAATCAGCCAATATGGTTTTTCATAAATTCCTGCCAAGAAAGATTCATTTGAGGCTGGATTGTATATATCAATTATTTTGTTGTACATGTAAATGCTTCATCCTTGATCTGCAAACTTACGCAATGATAACAAGTTTTCATTTAAATTCTCTGCACAAATCACTCTGTCTAATGTTATGTGTTTATTGTCTGTCATGTTTAGTTGAACACTTTCTTCTCCCTCCGATTTAAGGATTGCTCTTCTGTCTTTATTTGCACATTGGATTACGTCCGTCCTGGTCCAATTTGTAAGTTAGATCTAAATCAGAATCTTCGTTATAATAATAATGCTCAAAAGAATTACCCTTGTCATTATTTTATGTTTGTTTTACTGGTTAAATATTAAAATGTTTATTTATAAATATTTTATTTGCTATTTTTGTATTTGACTTTACTATTTATTTGTTTACCTGCTAATTTTGCTTCTATTTCACTCGCTCGGCCTTCTGTCTCTGTTTTATTTTCTGCCTTTACAGTCATATTGTACTGCCCATCTGTCGCTTCTCCGTCTTTACTTTCATGTTCATTTATCGCTCTACCTGTCATATTGTGGCCACCTGTCGTGCAATAAGGCATGTACAATTTATCTCCCTTTCCTTCCTTTTCTTTTATGGATTGTTTTAAGAGTTTGTGCTCTTCCTTCGTGATGAATTGGCAATCTATAAAACCAATTGTAAATTAGTATTATAAAACCATATGACTTACTGAACTCAAGTGATGTCAAATGAATTTCCATAGATAGTCATTTAAAAATTAATTTGTTTAATTTTGAAATTCTTTTCGAGTTTTAATTTAGGTATTATACCGAACACAAGCTATGTAACCAGAATTTTTCTGAGTTTTGGTTTAAAATATAAGAAATTTGCTCATTTGCTCTCTGTACATATGACATATTGAACACAAATAAATCACACATACAATGCAATTCTGAGAATTTAGCTATAGCTCTTAAAGTTTTTTTTTTAAACTTCATTTGATTTTACATGTAACATACCAAACACAGATATGATCACATATATTTTTGATAAAATAAATAAAAATTACCTAGTTTATGTTTTAAATTAGACTCAGTGACAAAAATCACATTTGTCTCTGTCATTTCCACGTGGACTTTCTCATTTGGATGATTAAACCTCAGATCATGTATCGCCTCTTGAGTTTTCAGAAATATTAACAGGCTCATTTCATTTGTTTGCATAATACATGAAATTTAGTATTTAATTTTAAATCCAGATCAAATAAATTTATATATATTTATTTTGTTTTAGGTTAGTTTTATTTAACCATTTATATTTGCAAATTTTCAGTTAGCCTTGTGCTACAGTCACAAGACTAATTTATTTGCTCTTGTGTATGAGAACGCGGCATACACACTTATACATACATACAACCATATATACTCATATACACATACACACAGATATCATTCATGTATTTATATTTATTTTATTTTAACTTTCTATTACCAATTTATTTGTACACAATCACGGTTTTAGATAAAGTAAACAAAAATAAATTCAGGCTCTTTTTTTCAAATATTTAATATTTACCCGTCACGTAAATTCGCTATTTATTTTTTTTTTATACATTACTCTGCGCGTGCATTTCTTTTACATATACATCTACATACATATACACATACATATAGCTTAAAATTTTTACTTCACGTCGTATCGTCGTTCATTTATCTGTCAATTTTATCGCGCGTGCTCGGTCCCCTCTCTCCCCTTATGTATATTCATACACATATACATATTTACATATACATAAATATACAACAGCACACAAAACATGAAAAAAATTTTATGCACGCACAAACCTGTCACTTCCCTGCTTTATACACGTATACATACACATACACACACACACACACATATATATATATATATATATATATATATATATATTTATATCCTCGAAGGCCGTATTCGTGTCAGTATGTAAAGAGCATGCTAAATTTGTATTGGCATCCCATAGTCTCAGACGCGCTCCTCGACTTATTGCAAGAATTATATGTCTTCCTGAGACATATTGAGACTCAATATGTCTCAGGAGAAATCAATATGGCATCACCGATCCTACTATGTTTCGTTCAATATGTCAAAGAGCAATCATATTGAACGTAGGTTAGTGAAAAAAAAATGACTCGCGCTTCGACAGCAGCTATACTCATTACAAAATGTCAATCTAAGAAACAAAAGAAAAAATCAATAGAACTAAAATTTAATTTTTAAAGTATTGCAAAAAAGATTAATATTTTCAACTAATAAGTTATATTTCCTCATACGGCCTACTTCGGACATAAAATCATCTATGTCCTTTGGCCGTTTATTCAGGTGGAATCTGAATCTCGAACAATGTTTGCCGCTTGAGCAGAAATCTACCTCGGGCGCGCTTCGCGCGCCCTCGGCAATTTTAGCTCAAGCGACAAACATTGTCCTCGATTCATATTCCACCTGAATACGGCCAAAGGACATATATAACTAATATATACATATATACATATATATACGTACACCGCGTCATTTCTTTCAACACGGCGATCTACTCAATTTCTTTCTCTTTCTAGTTATATACGTACGCGCACACCGCGTCCTTTCTTCCAACATGACGACCCACTCGACTTCTCTCCCTCTCCTTCCCATTACACAAACGCGCGATGCAGGCAAACGCGCGACGCCATTACTTTAACTTTTCTAATAAAAAAAACGAGATAAAACATCGCAACTAACAAAGAGAGTGTTAGGGTATTGAGACGCCGATCCTGCTCAAATTTTGGGAGATGATTTTAGATGTAGAAATATGAAAAAAGCCAAGGTACTAGACTCTAACGCTTAATATTTCTCTAGTTACAAGCAAATAAAAAAAATCACTAAAAAAGTTACTAGATTTTCAAACGCTTATAATTCATTAGCATTGATAGCTAATGAAATATTATTTTTTTCTAAAGTTATAAAGGAATAAAAATTGAAACAAATTTTAGCATTTATTATTAATTAATTAAAATTAATGTTATGAAGACGAATTTCAGGTCCAATTTTTATCCCTCTATAACTTTAGAAAAAAATAATATTTTAGGATGCTATAAGTGACAATTCAAAAGGATTTGAACTCAACTTTCATTTAAAAAAAGGTTTAGGCTTCTAGCAATCAATGCTAATGAATTATAAGCGTTTGAAAATCTAGGAACTTTTATAGTGATTTTCTTTATTTGCCTGTAACTAGAGAAATATTGAGCGTTAGAGTCTAGTACCTTGGCTTTTTACATATTTCTACATCCAAAATCATCTCTCAAAATTTGAACAGGATCAGCGTCCCAATACCCTGACACTCTCCTTGTAAGTCTTCCTCTACTTACTTGGAGTCATCTCTATTTTCTCACTCTGCCGTCCTTCGTTCTGTCTTCCACCTTCTTCCGCCATTTCCGTCGTCTTCTCCAAGAGATGATAAAGAGAACAAATAGATGTATGCGACTAAAGAAACACACCAAAGCCGCCCCAAAAACCTCCACAGGCCCCTGAGTAACACAACCAACAAGAAAAAAATTCGCGCAATTAAAAACGCTCTGGGCGCATAACCTGTTAAAGTTTTTATTATTATAATAAGCGCACTTAAAATAATTATTACACACTTTTTATAAAAGTAAAGAAAAAGTTTTGTTTGACTTAAATTAAATAAAAATACAGGACAGAACTAAATGAGATGTTGTCTCTGTGACAAAAGATATCCAACTGACTGACGACGCTGAACAGACGAGACGCGACTCTTTGATGTTATATAAAGCCACCAAACATGACCAACAGGTGGTGACACCAGTATGAGTGTGCTTCTATTCATCAGTTTAATAAACAGATGTATGAAATTCTTAATTTTAAAAAATTTTCTTTAATTATTTTTGGCGAGCGCAATAGAGAAATAAATTTCGTGAATGTATTAATATTTGAATGCATTCCATTACGTATAATAGAAGAGAGCGCGGTGGCGTAACAGATAGACCTTTTGCCTTCAACGCGGTGAGCAGAGGTTCGAATCCTGGTCACGTACCTCTGACTTTTTTTTCAAAAGAAAAATTAGTATATGTGCTAATAATATCGCGCGGCTCTTAAAAACAATCCGATCTCATTGGGTATCGGTTGATTGTTGGTCACAAAAATAACTGACCATCGATCGGTAGTCAAAGATTTCGGTATGGTGTTTCAGATGGGCTAACCTGATGTAATGTGTTAAACAGGGACTAGGCTAGAATCTATCTGATATCATCATATGAAAAAAGTTAAAAATATAGAGGACAATATCCTCTATATAATTAACTATTTTCATTTTTTTTTAAATAAAATATTACGTATAGTAGGAGTTAATTGGACAACGGATTTTCGATTCTCGGTCGGTATCGAATCTGCTCTAGCCTGCTCTCAGTAAGTAATCAACTAAATTTAGTGGATCCATTGTCTGAATTTCCATAGTTATTATTTAGTAATAACTTGAATGCATCAATAATGGAAATTATTTGCAACAAACGATACCAGAAACGTTAATTTAAAATACACATACCACCTCAATTAATGTTAAGCAAATAAAATTTGTTTTGTTCAAAGCTTTACCAAAGTTTTAAATTTATAGTGTGAACTTCGTTATTTAAATCATTATTTATAAATGTTACTCATTTAAATTAAATCAATTATTTATAAGTGTAATAAAGGTATTATATATAATACTCCCAAAGCTCAGAATGAGCAGTATTAAGTTTAAAAATAATTATTTATAAATATAACAAAATTATTGTACTTGATACAACTAAAGCTTGAACAGTACAGTATTAAGTTAAGAAAAAAATTATTTATAAGTGTAACAAAAGTATTTTAATTATTGTGATTTGCAATCATCATAAAAAATAATAATAGTAACAAATTTTAATCAAATTAAAAAATTTATAAAATGTTATAAAATAAAATCAGTTTTAATTTTATAATTAGAAAATTATTAAAAATTATTTCCTATTACTTATTTTATTTTCTTAATTAATGATATGCACTGGAAAAATGCATGAAAAATATTTCGCTTTGGTCTTGCTATTCATGCACCATACTGTGCTAATGTTTATCCAATAATGGGGCACGAAAAGCATTTTTGGAGGTTTTAATTTTTTATTCATTGAAATAAAATATTATTTAAAAAAAATATTAACCGCGGGTTGCGTTTCTTAATGAATTTATTTGTTTTTTTATTATTTTTATTTGTTTTCAACTTTTAAATTCTTATTGCAATAGTTATTTTGTTAGGGTGCTGCTACTGATCCACTTTAAGAAGGGGCCGAACTATCTGTCTTTGTCTAATAGCGTTTTGCATTATTTATATAAATACCATCCGTTGTGATATGAAAAAAATAGCAGCCCCCGCCAGATATCAGTATAATAAGTAAATTTTATAATAACAACCAAATTTTTTTATCGTGTAATTTTTGAGTAATATAGGACCTACTAATAATCTAGAATATAAGCTATCTTTTTTGGTAGGTCTCATATTATTCAAAAATTACACGGTAAAAAAATTTGGTTGTTATTATAAAATTTACTTATTATACTGATATTTAGCGGGGGCTGCTATTTTTTTCTTATCACAACGGATAGTATTTATATAAATAATGCAAAACGCTATTAGACAGATTATTAAGACAGATAGTTCGGCCCCCTCTTAACGTTCCATTACACATGAACAAACGTACGGAGAAACCCAAGTAAAATTGTGTTTTTTAATTAAAAAATTTGGTTTTTAATTTTTGACCCATAGCAACAACAACATAGTCCATGTGTAATATTGTTCAAATTTATCTGAAGAATCTCAAAAAAAAATTTCCAATCGAAATTATTAAAAACTTTGAAACTAGTTCCATTTTAACTGTTTACTCATTTACTACTCTGCCGAGCAGCAATTAAAATAGATCTAGTCTCGCAGTTTTTAATAATTTTGTAAATTTTTTTTATAGATTCTCCAGATGATTTTGAACATCACGGATGGATTATATTGTAGGTGCATTAGGTCAAAAATTAAAAATAAGAAACGAATTTTTTTTATTGAAAAACACAATTTTACTTGAGTCTACCTGTTAAAAAATTGTCTTTAAAAAAGAAACGAAATGAAAATTTTTTAATTTATTGAGTAATTTAAAAAATTAAAAACCCTCAACAATACTTGAAATTTTTATTTTGTATTTATCGAATTTTTAAATTGTATATTACCTTGTAACAAATCATTTTTTACAATTATTTCTTTTTTATGTTGTTATTATTTTTTTTTAATTCAACAAAGTTTTTGGGTTATTGAATTAAAAAAACTAATTACATGAAACTCAAAAGTAAAAAATCTTGAAGTAAAAGTTTTAATGCTTGCATTTTAAACTTTATAAATGTTTGAAAGATACGTTTTCATTTTTAAGGGGATTAATATTGTAATGTCAAACACATCTAATGAGAAAATTTTTGAATTTATTTTATAATTTAAGAAATTTTTAGTAATACTAATAAAAGGGAAAACCCCAAAAAAGGGAAGCAAACGGCAATAAAAGACTTAGGAGCCAAAGCTCTTGAGCGTGTATGCACCGTAGGCGGGTCAGCTCGGCAAGTGTATATGCACCTATATACACACACACATATACATATATATATATATATATATATATATTTATGCTGTAGTAAGCAGTAGAGGGCGTCGTATGTAGTGAGCTAGTCAAATGGGTATTGAGGTCTCTTATAGTTGCGCTCGCAGCGCCGCTGTATTTTGTTTGTCATATTTCGTACTAAAGTATATTTGCTGTCAGCTTATTTCCCTGGGGATATATGAACAAGTAATATATCCCTGGGGAAATACTCAATATGCTATAGTAAGTTGGGATACAACTAAACTCTTCAGTACGAAGTGAGCGCCGATGTGTTTGGAAAGGATAGTAGTGTAAGCTTGAGAACATAAACAGGCGCGTTAGACGATTGGCGCCGCATAGTTAAGTCCCGCGCTTATTCAAATTTCATAATCTTTTTCGTATTAAATACATTTTTAAAAATATACATTAAATAAATAATGGTTCATAATGATTTATTAATAATAAAATTTAGATTTAATAGTGAAAAAAAATCACAGTAAAAGTGATGCTTGCTTTGTTTCTCGAAGTGTCATGCAACAACATGTGGCGCTTGCGGGCGCAGACGCGGCTGTCTGTTCCACGCTTCTTTAAATTCTACGAAATTGCTTCTTTCGCATTTCATAAATTCATGATATATACATTGAAAAATTGTAAAAAATGTATTCAATTATGTATTTATAATTTTATTGTTCCTCTAACTGCTTACAACAGCATAAAATAATCTACGCAACATGTGACGTACGGCGGGAAAATATTTGCAGGGTTAAATGTTTTTTGCTTGAGCATCAGAAAATCTTGTTGCGTATATTACTAATATGTACGGCCATAACTATATATAGGTAGATATACCCAACTATGCAAACGAATTATACATACATTTATATACATAATCAAATCAAACAATTAAATTTTTTATACTTTTACATTCATGCGAAATTTAATTTTTATTATTCAAGTCCAATAATAATAGAAAAGTACTTAGGTCGTCTAAAGTAAAAACCGAACGATCACTGTATCTGTTTATGCGTAAAAGGAATAATAAAAATCTCTATTAAGAGGAGGTTGAGTATATCTGTCCTTTTCTAATCGAAGAATTGATTTTTCTACAAAAATTAATAATTGTAGCAAAAAATAAGAAGAAAGCCCCATCCCGTATAATAAAAAGCTAGATTTTCTTTTATAAGGAAAAATTATTTTTATCTCTTCGTTTTTAAGAAAACCTTGAAAAACTGAATTGTCCATCCTAACCTATATTTGTTAAGTTTTTCAAGGTTTTCTTCAAAACGAATCGATAAAAATAATTTTTCCTCATCAAAGAAAATATTGCTTTTTATGATACAAGATGGGGCTATCTCCTCATTTTTTGCTATAATTATTAGTTCTTGCAAAAAAATAAATTCTTTGATTAGAAAAGGACAGAGATATACGACCTGCTCTCAAATAAAATATTTTTAATTCTATCAAAATACAAAACATTTAAAAATTATTTTCTCATAGTTCTCATCTTATTTTTCCAAAGATGAAGAAAAAAACGAACATGCGCTTAGTTATCGGTACAGCTGAAAGCTATAAAAATTCCTAAACCGAACAGATACGAAGACCGTTCAAGATATATATATATATATATATGTATGTATACACATGTCACATAGAAACGAAAACCAAACTTTTCTTTTCTATGCGACGAAAATTTTATAATTTCAATTCCAAATATTTACAAAAATAATTTACTTTTAATCACAATCATAAAGAAATAGATTTAATAGTAATTAAGATTAATTAATTAATATACGCACATTATAGCGAATTTTAATATTAAAAAATTTGGATGCATAAAAGGTTTTTGATAAATAATTTTTATTTGTTTTTAATCATTATTTTTATATAAAGAAAAAGAAAAAAAAATATACAATATTAAGTTAATAAAGGGAAACAATTCTAGCCTCAAATAATATTTCTGTTTTAACTTCTTTCCTTGATTTCTTTAAGGATGCACACACTTGTAACATACACATCTGTAAGCTATAAACCTCGCTTCTTCAGATGTACGGTCCTGCAAGCGTTCTTTCATTTTCAAAATTTTATTTTAACTTTTTAAACAAAATGACCTTTTCGATCTTATTATTATTCGGTCATAATTGTTCCCCTTTTAAATAGCAATAGAAATAATTATAATTAATTTAAGAAAGAATTCAAAGAACGAAAAACAAAAGAAGAAAAAAATTTAAAAAAAAAATAAAAATAAAAACTATTAGCAATGGCGATTCGTAAGAAACTGTAATTTTACGTATATGGGTGATTCTATTCTAACGGGTCAAATTCAAGTTTTGAAATAATAGAAAATAAAAGTGTTCATTTTAAAAATTTTACTCAGGTTTTTTTATGGTTATATCTAATAGAACAATATCCCAAAGTAGCCAAGCTGTCCATAGGTTATTCCCAGAAAAACTGATAGATAAAAAATATACTGATACAGAGGAATTACTTTTATTCCAGGGGAATTACTTTTTTTATTAGAAGAAAGTTAAAGAACAAATATATCCATACATGAAAAAGTTTGCTCTTTCAAAATATATAATAACATTATTATATGATTATAATAATATAACGATAACATAATAAATTCTGTAATAACATTATAAAAATAAGTAAATTAAATAAAGTACCAAATTCAAATATAATAGAAAGTAACAAAATCAAATTTGGAAATAACAGATCATTCTAACATTTTTTAAAGCTAATTTTTCAATTTTTTAAATCGTTTTTTAGTTAGGTTTGATTCAGGTTCTTTTTTTCTTTTAACACTATTTGATGTTTTCTTGGCAGTCTTAGCTGGTTCATGTTTTTTTCTTCTTTTAACATCGTTTGAGATTTTCTTAATAGCCATAGCCGGTTCAGGCTCTTCTTTTCTTTTAACAGTCGATCGAGATTTTTTCTTATCGTTGACGGTTGATTCCGAACTGCCTTTTATTTTGACAGATTTTATTGATAATTCGTGTGATCCTATGTGATAGTGCTTACATTTTTCTGATAAATTACAAGAGTAGCAGCTGAGTTGATTAAAATTTATAAGATCAGGCTTAGATCGTATACACGTCCATTGATGTACTTTCATGGTACCTTTAAAAACAATTAGTTTTTCTGGTGGTACCATTTTATCCATTTCAGCGTTGTCTTCTGCATTGATGATTGTGCACCAAACATCAATATTACATTCTTTCAACGTCTGCACTAAAATTCTCAAATCATGAACATCTTTGCCTCTAGCTACCACACTATCTGCAGTTCTCTTAACAACAGCCCCCACACCATCAGCAGCATTTTTCCCATGTCCACTTTCACCAAAATTATATACAATAGTATTGATATTTTCATAACTTTTAAAAATAAATTTTCTTAGAAGAAAAAACATTAATTTTGAACGGTATTGGCTAGTTGGGCCATCACTATAAATGTGCAATGTATTAATATCAGAATATGTTTCAAAAATCATGTTCAAAACAGGTTTTAAATGCGCTATCACTGCCGGCGGGTCATGTCTTACATCTGAAGAAAAAGTGCAGAATGATTTATGAGCGTCATAAGTGTACCATACTCCTGTATGCAGTGAAACAATTTCTCTTGATGCTCCAAAGTGAACTGCTTGAGGCTCTGCGCCGTATTTACATTCGTAGTTTTGACTGAAATCGATATTCAATAGTAAATCTGATTGTGTTAACGATTTTTTTAAATTTACCATTTGATTTTGTTGATGTGCAATGCGGTAAATATGACTCATGAAAGGTATTAATTCATTCATTAAAATTTTTTTCAAAGAGCCTACAGTAGTCTGTATAGAATTCTTAACAGTTCGAGAAACTTCAATTTCTTTTTTTGATTTTATAGAAATTCTTTTCTCTTTAACAATTTGCCAATTATAATAATTAATCACATCAGAATCATGAATTTCGTTAAATTTCAATGTTTTATTTTTGCATTGCACGCATATTCGCAACATACACTTCTCATTGGTTCGGTCACATACAATTGACGACAAGAGCTGTGATGAAGAATTAAAGTTTATGACCTTTTTAATATGTAAAGCATCGATAATATGGCGCATATTCTCATGTTTGATGCATAAACATGTGTCTCTCGCACTGACAACTGGATTCACAATCCAAAATGGGCGCAGTTTTGCAAATTTACTATAACTTATTTTAATGTTAACATATTGCTTTTTAAAAAGTTCATGTAAGTTCTTCAAACTATCGTTTAGGTACATTTTTTGTTTTTTGATTTTCGAACGCGTTATTGTGTCTTTTTTACCAGGGCACAAACGACTATTATTCTCATAAAAATCTTTAACTCTCTTTTCAATAAATATTTGAGAATAACCTTTTAATTTTTCAAGTTGACATAAAAGTTTGGTATTACGAATATTTCGACTTCGAAAAGGAGCTATAAATTTTTTACACATGTTCTGCATACGATATTTTTTAATTACTGAACCACAAATTAATCTTTATGCGACAACAGCATCTTTACGATTTTTAAAATTTACAACCATTGAACGAAGTTGAGTCTGAAGCACTTCACTAAAAAGCAACTTACGTTTTATTTCATCACTGACGTCTTTTCCATCAACCATTTTTGCCACGATATTCCGAATTGGATCTTGTGGTTTTTTTTTTGAGTCTACAGATTTGAACTCTTGACCGATTCAATTTTTTACGGAGTGATTTGTTTTCTTCTCGTAATTTGGATAACTCTTTATAACACTTCGCTTTAGATTTTTTAACTTTTTTCCTTTCTAATTTTGCTTGTATTGTTGATTGATTAGTATTTAAAACTTCAAAATTAGAAATATTTTTTTTTCTCTCACGAAACACTCTAGCACTTTAACGATTTTTTTTTCTGATTATAAATTTTTCTTTTTCACTCATCTCCGCGATACACTTTATTTTTCCTTGCACTTTTTTTCTTGCATACTCTTGACGTTCTTTTTCCTGCATACTTTTCCATTTTACAGGATCTTCTTTTATCTTTTTCCTACGTTCTTTTTCAGCCTCTCTCTTCTTCTTTAACTTCTCTTCTCGCTTTTTTTCATCCTCTCGGTTAGTAATATTTCTTTTTTGATTTTTTCTAATTTTTTTGTTCTTTTTTTCTTTTTGACTTTTTGTGTTTGGGAGTGGAGTTAAGTGTACTTGATGATAAAGGATTAATAGGAAGTTCGCCACGTCCACGTGTAGAAACCATTTTATTACCAATACAATCTAAAATAATATATTATCAATTTATAGATTTTCTAATTCAGACTTTTCAAAAACTTTCATTTAAATTCAAATAATTATATACTTACTTTGATATCAACGACAAACTCTTCATCAAGGCTAATGACAAACTGATATTTTTATTTTCTGGATACTACGATGTAACCTTTGATTTCGCTTTATTTATTTGTAGTATATACGTAGTATATAGTGTATTATGTAAATATGACTACAGTGATTGTTTACAAAAAGATTTGAGAATGTGCTTACTCGGAAATTCTCCACAAATATATATATTCAATTTTGAATATATAAAAATTATAAGCAGTATAATATACATTAAATTTCAAGTGTACAAATAATTTAACACTTCATGGTATAAAATTCATCAATAAAATTGTTGACTTTATTATTTAATTAGAATTTTGTGAGTGCATCTCAAAAAAGGCAGGGGAATTATATGCCAGGGGAGATTACCTGATAATTTGAATGAAATTTTTACCGAGTAAACGGTCTCCAACATTCACTGCTATACAAACTTTTTTAGTTGTACATTACTACTTTTTTAAACGTCTATTACGTATTTGAATATGCGCTTATATTATCTGTGACAGTTAAATGTTTAGAGCCAGGGCAATTATCGTAGAAAAGGTAACTTTGCTTTCATAAGTGAAATGATGTTTACACGTAAACAAAAATGTATTCTATGATCAACAAAGCAATTTTTTAGCGAAATATACATATAATAACAATATTTCCATGTGATAGGAATAGCTTATATTTTCATAAGATTCAAATATAACTTTTTTTATTATTATTGCTTCTTATCTATGAAAAAATATACATTTTTTTTTATAATAACAGAGGGTCAAAGAAAATATTTTTTTTCAACCATTCTGCTGAAATGTATGTAAGGATGGAAAAGAATATTTTTTGATCTTTCAGAAGTATTAATTCATCTATCCTGTATCTCTACAACGTTTAAAAAAAATTTTATATATGATTACAGACAGGGGAGATTACTTTTTATACTTTCTAAAGGTTCCTACAAAAGCTACATTGAAATTAGCGATTAAAAAGTCAACGGATCATAAAGTTACAAGCTGAAAGTATATGAAAAATTTGTGGTTAATAATATTTGAACCTTGTATTGATAGTTTATTAAACGATTACATGTCATTACCCGTTAGAATAGAATCACCCATTTGTCGAATAATATTGCAAGTAAAATTAAATAACGAAAGAAATATTATATCAACTTCTCTTTTTCTAAACCGTTAAATTCTAGCAAAAATAGGCATATTTTATATCATTACAAAGAGAATTTTAATTGCAATATTATAGAGATATTTAATTTAGACCGTAATTAGTTAATAACGATTTATAATGATTTTAAACAATTTAAGAGAAATTGTAAAAGATCAAGAGACAAAATAGGGCTTCCCTAAGGGAGGTGGCATATCTTTCCAGATATACCCCCTCTGCTGCAAGAAAAACTTCTATACCCTAGTTTCTCTCTTTGTCTTACACATTACTTAAGGCCAAAGTTCAAAATTTGGGAGGGTTTAAGGTCCCTCTCTGACCTCTTAAGAAAAGCAAAGGCCAATAGAAATCATGTAAAAAAAAGCGTTAGAAAAACAATTTTCTCTAATTGGAGAAAATTGTTAGATAATTTTGTAGATTATCTATTAGTATGCTACAGTGTTAGTTGTTTAGGTATAAAAAGGGCCTGACCGACCGATGTACACACACTCCTCAATTTTTCTTGTTCGAGTTCACTTCTCGAGATCAAACTTAGATTTTTCTTGTTCTAAAACTTAACGTTTCGAATTAAACTTAGAAATTTTTACTCATTTTTTTATTTTTTTTTTTCTCGAAATAACTTAGAAATTTTTCTCATTTTTTTTATCGTGATTCACTATTTGAATTTTTCTTTCAAAATAGATTTTTTCTTTACTCATTATAATTTGAGAAATTTTTTTAAAATTTTTATTTTATTTCGTTCTTAACTCGATTCAACTTAGAGTTATAATTTTTAATAATAAATAAATCCGAAATTAGTTTGTTAATTTTGTATCACAGTTTTTTTTAATTGAATAAATAACTTAAAATTTAAATAACATCTTTTTATTTCTAAAAGGAGTTTACCTTATATTCTTTCTAAAAGTAAGTAATTTTGCATCAAACAAAAAAAAGATTTTTTTTATAATCTATTAAAATCTAAAAGAAAAGAAATTATAACTTAACCAAACAAGTTAATATTACGGTCACTTCACGAGAGACTATAATATTACTTGTCGGTTAGTCCTTAATTTTTATGCCAAAAAGGGCAAATTGGTTAATAACTTGAACTTTTTCTAAATAGTAACCTACATCTTTTAATGAAATTTTTGTTTACTTGTTTTCGAGTATTTTCTAACTTTATAGAAACTTTATATCAGTTGAACATTGGTCACTTCGGGAGAGACTTTTGTTTGGTTGCTATAAATTTTTCTCTTCTTTAAAATAGAAATTAAAAAGAAGACGTAGACTTTTCCATTTATTTAAAATAAATTTAAAGAATTTTTGATTAATCAAAGGAAAACCTCCTTTCAAAAGAAATTACATATTAATTTGTTTAATAATAAAAATAATTCATGAAAAAGAAAATAAAACAAAAAAAAATATACGAAAGCAAAGACTAACTAGCACAAACGTACGTTTCAACATATTTATAATACCTTTTTGGGACAGACATACCCAAGAAAAAAAATAATAAATTCGAAGAAAGTTTTATAATTTCGATTTATTCTGGTCACTTAAGGAGAGACCTTTATGAATTTAAATTATAACGCGTAGGGTAGCTACAAATAAAAACGAATAGCCGAGTCATTCAAAAATAACTCGGTCACTTCAGGAGAGACTAAGTTATTATTGACTCAATAGTTTCGACAAAAGTTACTTTTATTTAATCCTATCTATTAAAATTTTCATAACACATTTTCATAAATGTTGTTACACTTTTGTTTGCTCTGGTCACTTAAGGAGAGACCTTTGCGAATAAAATTTGTAACGCGCGATACTCGGCGCGATAGGTAGCAACAAAAATAAAAAAAAATCTAATTAGGAAAGCCATTCTAAAATAGCCCGGTCGCTTCACGAGAGACTCGGTTATTAATGACTTTTAGAACGAAATGTAATTATATCAACTAAATAAGAAGGTTAAGGGACTAACATATTATTCATAAAATAAATTCGCGCATTTCAATTTACAAAATATTAAAATTATTTTTCCTTTACGTTTTTTTATATATTAATCTTTATAACTAAATAATAAAATAAAATAATTACAATAGAAGTATCAAAATAAAATTTGATTAATTTTTCTTAAAATAAAAACAGAATTAATATATGCGTCACAAATAATTAAATACAGAATACGTTGACTGACGGGCACTTAATACCCGAGTTTTACTGCTAGGCAGTGACTCAAAAACAAGGATAACATTGCGCCAGTTATCCACCCTAAAAAATAACATCGTTTTATAGTTTACGAAAGTTACTATAAATTAGATGTTCCAATATCGAAATTAAAACCTTCGATTGCGGTTATCACAATATATACTTTTCATACTTTATATCATTTGGTTGCATTAATTCCACTTTTAGCATATGAACCCGACCTTATGAAATGTTTAATTTTGTGATTTTAAAGTTTTAAATTGGTAATTTTAGATAAAACCTTCTAATAAAAAAAATTTCAGTTTTCAGAAAAGATTTAATTCATAAATGTAAACTTTTATATTGTTTCTGTCAAATGATTAGAATTATTGTTTTAAACTTTGATGAATAATTTTTTAAAATCACGAACACAATCGTTAATAATATTTTTATTATTTAGGAAATTCAATTCTAATTTTTAATACTATTATAAACAAAAAAAGGATACTCGAATACTTCATTCAAAAATTGCGTTTTACAACGCTTATTATCGGCGATTTGACAAAATAATCTATACAATTTTAAAATAAAGAGTTTCATGTTTTGACAGAATATTTAAACTATAATAGTATATTTTTAACCTAGGGAGGAAAAACAAAGAATGTCTTGAATTGCATGTAAAATTATCACCAGAGCTGAAGGCGAGAGTGACAAACATCCGATTTAAGGGATTTTTCATTTACTCCTGTGGTGAAAATGGTCAACCGGTTAATATATCGCATGACTGCTATAATTTTTCTCATCAGATAAAGTAATACTTATTATTATATGAAATGCAACTGTATTTCTGCCTACAATCACTATTTATCTTATAAAAGATATTAAAAAGGATGTAGATCCCAAAAGTCAAACATTACTTAAGAGCGAGTCGAATATTTTTGTTTTTTTTCTAATCAAAAAATTGATTTTTTTACGAAAACTAATAACTTTAGCATAAAATAAAGGAAAAGCCGCGACTCGTATCACAAAAAGTAATATTTTCTTTGATAAGAAAGAATAGGGAACTTGTATGCATTAAGAAAACAATAGCAAACGAAAGTTAATAATAAAATAAACAAATTTACAAGACAATTTTTTTTTTTTGATGCCGTATTTTTTTGTAAATAAATTTTATTTTAGACTCAGAATTTATTTGCAATTTAAAATAATGTCACATGATCATGACGTAGAAGTTTCACCACAAAAACCTCTACAGTGCAAAGATTTTGTCTCTCGCGGAAGTTATAGCTGCATCACCGTAATTTGGGCGCATTGATCTTGAACATTATTTATATAATTTAAATATTTTACCAAGTCCAACTTATAATTATTAAAAAATTTTGCATGATATAAAACAACATAATAAAATCTATGTAAACAATCAATACTAACCTCAAAGTTTTTATTTCTTTCGTTTCAACACTTTTAAAGCAATCATTTGTGCCAATATAATGTATTGACATACTTAAATTTACATTCGGTAAATTTTTCGACGTGGCTTGAATAAAATTTGTATTTATAATTACTTTTTTTTTCATGTAAACAAACAACTAATAATATTTTAATGGTATATGCGTACAAGGTTCGACTTGATCATATTATGGTAATCTAATGTCAAACTAGATAATATGACCATCAAAAACAAAATAATACCTACTACTTTTTAGGGTGAACCTTCTACGTCACACTCACGTGACATCATTTTGAATAGTTCATGAATTTTAACGAAAATAATATATTATTTCAGCAAAAAAATTGATAGTTTTTTCGGAAACTTTTATAGTAATTATTTATTTTAGGTATTCCTTTATCAATCTAAAGTATCATAATATTTTTTTTTACGATGCAAGCAAGTTCCCTATTAATTTAATCGCTTCGTTTGCGAGAAATCCTTTAAAAACTTAAAACATAGAGGGTAAACAATTTGATTTCTTAAGGTTTCCTTGAAAACGAAGAAATATAAAAGAAAGAAAGAAATATAAAAGTTTATGTTTATAATATTTTCGCGTTATTTACTTTTCTCAAAAACAAAGCAATAGATTTTTTTTCTTGTGCATAAATAGTTGTAATAATAATATCTATTGCGCTTAACCTTCAATTTGCTGATACACCGATTAATACTTGAGAAAATTACAAAAATCTCAATTGGACAAGGACAGCGAATCCGGCCTGCTCTTAGCAAAAATTATATCACAGCATCGTGATTATTCTTTTTGTTAATATTCCATAAAATATTTAACGTTCCAAGAAATATATTACTCTTCATAAATTAAATTCACTGTTATTATTTTTAAAGTTTTTATTGCACAAAATTTAGAATATGTTCGTTTACGCTCTATTCAGGCGCTAAAATTTTTGAATAATATTATTTAATATTAAATAATATTTATGAAATATTTCCCATTTCGGAATTGCGTTTTATTCTAAATTTTTTGAGTAGCATGTGCAGAGGAATCGCTCTGCAATCATAAACAGTAAGTTTCATCAATTTATAACATGGCAAATTAGCCATGTTACTTAAAGCTTACTCTTATAATAAAATAGTATATGTGGCAGAAGGAAGTCATTTCTTGCTAAAGTTATTAGTTTTTGCAAAAAATTAATTCTTTGATTAGAAAAGGACGTAGATACGTGACATCCTCTTAAATTCTGAGATAGCAGCCTTTTGCCTAAAATGCTAAGATGGAAGTTTTTTGCTTGGTTTGATAAGATAACCGCTCACTGCACTAACCCGACGATTCAAGGCATCTTTGAAAATTAGTTAAAACATTTTTTTTTTGTTCACAAACCATGCTTTATATACATATAAAATTTCAATATCCCTGATAGAAATTAATCCATCTAAAAATTACCAATGATCATTTATTTATGTATTACATGACCAAAAAACTGATTATTAACTAATAAAAAAATAATAAACTTGCTTTGAAACACATAGTTACTCAGTCGATAACGTTCGTCACTACTATAGCAGTCTTAAGTTGTTTGCTTGCGCTTGCGCATCCTTAAGAGGAGGTCGAATATATCTGTCCTTTTCTAATCAAAGAATTGATTTTTTTACAAAAATTAATAATTGTGTAGCAAAAAATAAGGAGATAGCCCCATCTTGTATTATAAAAAGCAATATTTTCTTTGATGAGGAAAAATTATTTTAATCGATTCGTTTTGAAGAAAACCTTGAAAAACTTGAAAAATAGAGGTTAAAATAGACAATTCAGTTTTTCAAAGTTTTCTTGAAAACGAAGCGATAAAAATCATTTTTCCTCATTAAGAGCAGGCCGGAGTAGAATTTGATACCGACCGAGTAAAAATTGAAGTTTTTGATATTTAATCAAGTATTAATCGGTGTATCTTGAAATTAAAGGTTGAGCGCAATAGATATTATTATTATGAACATCTATGCACAAGAAAAAAAATTCTACCGCTTTGTTTTTGAGAAAAGTAAGGAACGCCGAAGTAAAAGTTTATGTTTATAATATTTTCGCGTTCCTTACTTTTCTCAAAAATAAAGTGGTAGATTTTATTTCTTGTGCATACATATTTGTAATAATAATATCTATTGCGCTTAACCTTCGATTTGCAGATATACCGATTAATACTTGAGTAAATAACAAAAATCTCAATTAGACAAGGACAGCAAATCCGGCCTGCTCTTAAAGAAAATATTGCTTTTTATTATACGAAATGAGGCTTTCTTCTTATTTTTTGCTACAATTATTATGTCTTGCAGAAAAATGAATTTTTCGATTGGCAAAGGATAGAGATATACGACCTGCTCTTAATCTCTAGACCGCCAGGATTTTGAGAATATAAAAAATTGATTTTTTCTGTTTAAAAGTGTTCTGAGCCCTACTAGGTAGGATCCAATCAAAAATGGATGTGTGCGAATCAGTTGGGCACACCATGTGGCGTCATCCCGGTGGTTCAAGGGATAATAGCGACGTCTGCAGAGTTTTGATCTGTAATTTTGTTTAAAATTGCGTTATGTGCATATACATCGTGTATTGTGCGAAGTGTGCTCAGCGCTCATATATATATATAGAAATTAATATAGAAAAAGAGAGAGAGGAAAACAATACATGTTTCAATTATGAAAAATAGCGATACGAGTTCTTGAATTTTTGTTTAAATGATAAATAAAATAAAATATATTTATATTATAAATCATATTTCATAAAAAAGTTTAGATGTTTTCCATGAAAATTATTAATGGTAAATAATGTAATGTCTGAAGAATATAACGATTATTAAAAAAAAAATAACCCTTAAAAATCAGAAAAATAAAGCTTTTAATATTTATAAACCTTCTGCTTTCATTTGAACCCTCATTATAATTTAAATTTCCTCATTAATTTTAAAATTCTTATCTTATCGAATATCAACTAAAAATAAATATGTATTCGTTAAAAATATTATTTTAAAATTATCATATTTTGACTAATTTTTAACTATTAACCGTCATCAGTTATCAGATAAACTGATAATTTTTTAGTAAAAATTAGTTAGTTATGAATTATTTTCGTTAAAAATGGTCAAAATATAATTAGGTTATGATGGAATTTTTTACCACGGATGTGAATTTTTTCAAATTCATTTATTTTTCACCATTGTTCGTAACTCCTAGAACAGTAGAAAACTTAAATATCCAAAAAATTTCAGAAACTAAACGAGTTATTTATAATCTATAAAATGAAATATACCGCAAACTCTGTGAAAATCTCAACAATATTTTAATTTCTTCGAAATTCATCGAATAACTCTTTTATTTCATAAACTGCTGTTACAAAATCTGTGTTTGTTCTCATAATTATTATATAAAACGAAAAAAAAGTTTTTATAGTTTCAAAACTAGCAGTAGCTGAAATTATAAATTTAACAAACCAAGCATTATTTAATTCATTGCTTTATTTGAAAGTTTACGAAATTGGCTACAAAATAATAAAATTAATAAATTTTAAAAACAATGAAATAGGAACGTTAAATTTTTAGATTTTTACCTGTATTCCTTGGTGACTACAAAGATAAAAATCAAATTCTGTTGGATGGGTAATGCAAACGTCAACTGTCGTTCCAGCAGGGATATTACCACTTTTGCCACTTTGTTCCTTTTTATCTGCACAAAAAAGTCGAGTATGGTGCCGCTTTTGAACCACAATAAAAGTAATACCAGGTCTATAATCTGCTTCTAGTTTAATACAAGCTTCACGTATGGCAGTTAGTTCATGTTGAAGAACATGGAGAAATTGTCCTTCAGAAACAGCATCACGATATAAAATAATTCTGTGTGGTTTATAACCTCCAGTACTTTTGTAAAACATAATTAGAAGTTCTCTGTTAAAAAATTATAGTTATTGAATTAAAAAGTACATACTTTGATAGATTGAAATTGATATAAATAATATCTATTTTGCGAATTCTTTAATTATGACTATCAGTAATATTTATGCAATAATGAATAAGCTTAAGAGGAGGTCACGTATCTCTGTCCTTTTTTAATCAAATAATTAATTTTTAGCAAAAACTAATAATTATAGCAAAAAATTAAGAGAAAGCCATATCTCGTATTAGGAAAAGCAAAATTTTCTTTAGTAAAGAAAATTTAATTTTATGGCTTCGTTTTCAGGAAAATCTTTAAGAAACAAATTGTTTACCCTAACCTCTGTATTTTAAGTTTTTCAAGGTTTTCTTGGAAACAAAGCGATAAAATCAATTCTTCCTCAAGAAGATATTGCTTTTGTTGATGCAAAATGCGACTTTCTCTCCATTTTTTGCTAAAATTGTTAGTTTTTGTAATAAAATAAATTTTTCGATTAGAAAAAGACAGATATACTCGACCTTCTAGAAATAATTTTATAAATGCTATTAAGGTATCAGGACTGAGTTAATGCCTAAAAAAAAATTAATTTCAAAAGAATTAATAAATTTTTTTTATTATATTATCAGTGTATAAAAAATTTCCCCACCTCTAATATATGAACCATTTTATAAAAAATCTTCCGTTTAAGAGTCAAAAACATGAAAAAAAAAATGTTTGATGGCATGCGTGTACTGACTATTGGGAATAGTTTTTGAGTATCTTAGAAACAAGAAAAAATGGTAGTACATCTGAAAATTCGATAGATATTTTTAAAAAATTACTTTAAAGGTCGAAACTTTACGAAATAGCTTTTCTCGTACGTTATAGAGTTTTTAGTTGCTTAAAAACTCTTGGAAATCCTTCTCCTACTGTTGAGTTGACCTTTCATCGCCAAAATTTTAAACAAAAACCATCACGCATCAATGGGAATGGATTTATATGGCATCAAAGGGCCATGAAAAAACATATTTTTCCACATGGCGTGCGGGCGGGAAATTCAATTTCCCAAACGATTTTCCGTACGAAAAGTGCCCTATTCCCACACGAAAAAAAGTTTGCTGAAAAAAAATTCCCTTACAAAAAAAAGCGTGCAGAAATGAAAATTAAAATGCAGCATTTATTTTCCATGCACATTTTCAGCTAAATATTTGTGCTGTTTTTGTTCCCTTATGTTTTTTAAACAAATTAAGATTTTTGAATACGTTTTTTTTTCAATTAAAAAGTTTTAATTTTAACTTTATATGCAGTTAGTAAAATTCTTATAGAATTAGTAGTTTAAATACTGTACTCAATGAAGCAGATACAATTTTTTTAACAAAACAGATAAAACTGCGCATAACTCAGAAAAAATCGAGCGTTGGACAGATGGCTTTTTTTATGATTTTATGTAAGAAAAAATATCTCAGAGCTAAAAGAAAATCCAAAACTCAAATGCAATCTACACTCCTTGTCAGTTCTCATACTATTTTCATAATAGTGTCAAAAAGTTTATACAAAATTTAATGAGATGAAAAAATTTATTTTTCACTCTAACCTCAAAATCTCAAATTCGTTGCTCTTTTTTTGGCTCTAAGAAGTTAAATCACGTTTAATAATTAGTGCGCAAAGGTTTTTTCAAAACTCAATACAACCTTAACTTACATTTCAAGCTGTAAACTTTTTATTTCAAAAATAAAGCTTTCCTTCTTCGTTATTAAATGTACTAATCCTATACACTTTTAAATACTATTTTCTCTATGTACTAAAAAGGAGCTAAAAACTAAATTATTTCTTTCAAAAGCAAAATAAAATTACAGATAACACTATAAAATTCAATATATATTTAACATATTTTCTTGTATTATTTGGTTAGTTAAGATTGTCTTCTTTATTTTAACAAATCCTGCTTTAGACGTTACTTTTGATTATAATTTCAGTTCTTTTTTGCTTAGCACTAATATTAATATCCGTGTTCCTTTAATCACCCAGCGCTTACAATAGCAGCCGCGTTTTTTTAACCTCACAGCGCTCAAAATAGCTGCCGCAAATTTTTAATTACACAGTACTTACAATAGTTGTTGCGTTTTTCATATTTAGCTCTTAAAATAGCAGCCGCGTTTTTCAACCACACAGCGCTAAACTATACTTCATAATTTTTAATTTTTTTATATTTATTGTTATATTAGAGTTTCGAACATGTTCGATTTTATTTTCGTATTTATTATATTCAATTATTGTTTTGTAGTTTTATAATATTTCTTTGTAAACAATGCTTTTAGTGTAGATTATTTCATCTTTGACTTTTCTTGATTTGTCTCATAGTAATATTTTATTAACATTTCTTAAAAGCATTGTGACAACCTTGGGGACCAGGAGGTTGCACTAAGGTATAAATAAGATAAGATGCGAGTTTCCAATTAATTCAATAAAAAAAGAGGCTTTATTTTAATAGTTATACACTTATAGCATGCGCGCTCAAAATGGACGCCAGTCGCGTATAGCGTACGCGACGCCGCTTGCACTAGCTAAGGAACTATCGGCACGACGAAAAGCAGATAATAATAAAAACACACGCAAAAAGGGCACGAGCACACACAAAAAAAAGAATTATAATGGCACGAAGGGAAAATACGCAATAAGACGCGCACGCGATCACACAGCACACACTTCGCAAAATAAAGCAATAAATTATGTTATTTTATGTAGCACTCGGGCACTCGCAATAACACGAGGCTTGATTTTAAACAAACTAAAAGAAACTACCTATTCTCATTCACACTATGTACGGTAATCGTAATGCACAAAAAAAATACTGTATAATACATCAAGTCGTAACGGTCTTTTCGCTTTTCTGACGACAGAAAGAATGATGCAATGGCGTGTTCTTTCTGTCTACAAAGCTCATTTCTCTTGCTGTACGCTGCGCGTGCCGCAAGAGAGAGACAAACGATCCTTAACGGACCCCAGCTTAGCTACTCGAGTCAAGCGGCTTGCTAGCCATATCAGTGCACATTATACGGGCTTTATAAATTCGCGCGTGTGTGCCAATGATCTTGGGTTATAGTGTTACGTATTTGACTCGCGTAGTCTGCTTTCCGTCTTGCCAGCAGTTGGATGCTCCTTTCTGTCGTCTATATGCGTTACTAATATACATACAAGTAACATGGTCAATCTGCCATGTTACAGCATTACTATAGCTCCGTTTTTTAATTGTAATTTATGTGGAGGTGAACCATTAGGTGTTAAAGAATTTAAAAACTCTGTTGGCAAAATCGCGTCCAAACTTTCGTCATTTATATCTTTTGCAGAGTCAATACTCAAATACTCTATTACTGGTTCATTTATTTTTGATAAAATTTTTCATTCATTTCTGTTACATCTACATTTTTTGGTGCTAATATAATATTTTTGTAATAGTCACAATTTTCAATATTTATATTATGCCCGTAAATTTCATTGATGAGATTGCCCTTTGGTAATATTTCTCCTGGAATTTGTATAACTTCATTTTCGTTTTGAAATTTTAAAAGAAAATTACCATTTCCTATATTAGTGACCAACTTTTAAATTCATTATCTGGTTCCGATAAAAGTTTATTTTCTTTCAAAAATATACATTGAATATGTTTCACTAATAGTTTTTTTGACACAATTTTCTAATATTTGCGTTCTATTTCCATGTTTCATTATTGGTAATGTTTGTCTAAAATCACCTGATATTATAAATATTTTTCCTTCAAACGGATTACTATTATCACATACATCTTTGAAAATACGATCAACGGCTTCGATAGCGTATTTTGATGTCATTGTAATTTCATCCCAGATAACAATTGATACATTTCTTATTTTTTTACCTATTTCGCTGTTTGTACTAATATTACATATTGTGTCTTCTGATATGTTTAATGGTAATTTAAATGTTGGATGTACTGACATACCATTTCGTAATAAATTAGCCGCTATATCTGTCCATGATACAACTAAATAGTTAATTTCGTGTATTTTTAAATAAGTTATAATTGTATTTAAGAGTAGGTCACGTATCTCTATCCTTTTCTAATCGAAGAATTAAGTTTTTGCGGGAACTAATAACTTTATCGAAAAATGAAGAGAAAGCCCCATCGCGAATTAAAAAAAGCTATATTTTCTTTAATGAAAAAGAATTAATTTTATTGCTTCGTTCTCAAGAAAACTTTGAAAAACCGAATTGTCCAACCTAACCTCTATGTTTTAAGTTTTTTAAGGTTTTCTTGAAAACGAAGCGAGGAAATCAATTCTTTCTTATTAAAAAAAATATAGCTTTTTTTAATACGCGATGGGGCTTTCTCTTTATTTTTCGCTAAAATTATTAGTTTTCGTGAAAAAATCAGTTCGTCGATTAGAAAAGGACAGAAAAAGTCGACCTGCTCTTAATAAGTAGCTTTTACCGTTTTCACCTGGACCGTCTACATATGTATACTTTTCAGTGCACTTTTCATTTAATGAATTTATAACTGTATTATAAATAATTCTTTGAGCAGTTGTTAGAGTATTAATAATTAACCTAATATTATTTATATTATTTACTGGACTATATTCAATATTGTTATTTTCAATATAGTATTCTAAAGTAGGTAAATTAAAGTCACTTAATTGGAATCCATTATTAGTTAAAATATCATTTATTATGCTTGTTGCGTATTCTGCACCTTTTTGTTCATCCATTTTTGGAGGATAAAAGTAGATTTTATAAACAACTTTGGTGGTTTCTTTGTGGTTTCCACGTATACATTTTTTACATGTTTTTACGTATCCCCCACAGCTTTATTTATCTTTTTCATTCCAATTACCCCACTACCTACCCATCACATTCTGCATTAGCCCGGGGTAATGCCCGTGAAGAAGGAAAACCCTGTGGCCAAACCCAGTGGGATAAATGCTTCGGGAAAACCTTCTCCGGAATATGTTGGTGTAGATAGCGAATTCGGAATTAGGTAACCCTTGTACAAGAGTACCTACACCGTATTTGTCAAACCTCCCGCTCACATTGTCAAGTGGCCAGCACGCCCAAGCGACCGTCACACAAAGCAAGTCAGAACCGGCCGCACGGGTCACTTGAGCGGTCACCCATCCAAGTACTAACCGTGTTCGATGCTGCTTAACTTTGCAAATCGTCTAATGCACGCCGAACCACTCGGCCAATGCGTCGGTCAAGTAGATTTTATATTTTTTATTTAATTCTCGAGCATTGATTGGATTGTGGAATGTACAAATGTAACCAAATAATTGACAAAGAGTTTTTGGAACTCGAGATTTACACGATTCTTCTAAACATTTATCCAACTCATCATCGATTTCAATTAAATTTCTTGCTTTCGCTGCTTCAAAAAATGTTGGGTATATAATTCTGTTAGGAATAGAGGTTTTGTGTTCCGGGATCGGGAAGAAAACACTTTTATTTATAATATTAAATTGGTTGATATGTATTCTAAATTATATTAAGTACAGTAATGTTCTTTCTTTTTATAAGTGGCTGAGCTTTACTTTACATATGCTATTGTAAAGAGCTTGTCTTTATCGCTACATGGCGCTTGCTAGACTCTGTTCAACAGACTGCTTGAACTCGACTAAAGCCTCTCTTTTTTTAGCTGATTTGCTAAATCGTATGTATGGTCGAGTACGCATTTACCGACGGATGGCTATACGCATACAAATAAAAGACGCAACATTTACATATTACAACACACCTCCTTAAATTTGCGGCTTTTATTTCTTTTATTTTGTATTCAATTTCGCTTTTACATGGTTTTAAATTAATCTTAATTCTTTACTGTTCTTAACAAATTTTTCTTCACATAGACCTTTGGTTAATATATCTGCTATATTATCAGTTTCAATTTTAACAATATCTATTACTCCATTTTCATAATTTTCATCAAGAGCAGGCCGAACTATCTGTCTTTGTCTGATAGTGTTTTTTTATCATTTGTCGAAACATCATCCGTTGTATCAAGAAAAAAATAGTAGCCCCCGCTAGATATTAGTATAATAAGTAAATTTTGTAATAACAGTAGATAGGCTATAGGCATACTGGCACACCTGGATTCTAGCACAGCCCAAGGTGTGCTAGAACCCGTACGGATTCTAGCACACCCTTCTCCAAGTGTTTTGGAATCCGAATGTGAACTAGTATGCCTATAGCGTTTTCTACTTTTACTACTTTTTTTTTCTTAAAAATGGTTTTGTAAGAGATAGAATAATTTCATGAGTTTGTCATTGTGTAGTGCACAGAAAGTCTTATGAATTGGATTATGGTTTGTACACACAGTAACGCATTTGAAAGATGGGTTTAATGGATATCCGTATTCATTGATGTTATAAACGGGAAATTTGAATCTTAGCAACCATTTTCGTTTGAATTTATTCATAACAAAAATTTTTGTAGCATCATGTAAATGTTCACGGAGTAAGTTTGCAATTTGAGAGTAATCTAGTCCATCAGTGTTCCAAGCTATTCCATGATTATGTTTGAGTCGAATGTTTTCTTCTTGCAATTCGTCAGAGAGCCTTTTCCATGAAAAAGGTTTTTTGAATAGATGAACAATGGGATCACCACTGTCGTTGAGAGGAATGATTACTATTTCCTTTAGAACATATTCACCACCCATTTGCTTAAAACCAATCATGTTTACCGCATATTCCATTTGGAAATATTAATTTTTTTACGTAAAAGTGAAGATAATTCAGACAAGCTTTCGAACATCTCCACTAATAGGATTGTACTGAACGATGCGATCGTGTAAGATTATGCAATAAGCTGAAGTATTAGCTGGAAAGTCAGTTTGAGACTCAAATTCTAGACGTACATCGATAGGAGCGCTCTTGAGAGATTCGTTTTGTCGTGAACAGTCAATAACTATGAGTGGTTCAAAGTTGATAAACTGAGACTTTGTCAACAATGGTTGTGAATCTCTTCCGTAATAGCTTTTCTGAAAATTAGCATACATATCATATAGAATAGCAAATTGATTCTTAGATATGTCAAGATTGAGATTGTTGTACGGATAATATTGCGAATTCAAGAAAAGTCTCACATTACTAATATTACAGTGGTCAAAGCGACTGGCATTTTTAGATCTTGAACCTTTTTTCCCCGATTGTAATCCAAGAATCACGAAACGTAGTTTCTCCAATTGATTTGAAGTTTTTACCGTCCAGACGTGTTTATTTGTTGTTGGAAGAAGAGGATATTCAAATAACTCCCACGAACGAAAACTCATAGAAATAGGATTATCTTTGCCAATGAAATTTAACAGCTGGATTTTTTGTTTATCTGATGCAATAACATATGGCATTAACCACTCTATCTTTGATATTTTTATTTGATAAGGTTCATATGTGGTTGCATTGTTGGCTACAGTACCTTCCTGTACTATAGCATTCAGGTCATTTCTTGATCTTGTGAGAATGAGGTCATGCTTCATATTGACAACAATTTTCTTGTAATCTTCTGCGAAGCCTAAAATCATACTTAGAGGGATAGAAACGTCAAAATTTCCATAATCATCTACAATTGTTTTGTTTTCTTCTTCAACACCAAGCCAACCTGCATTTTCTAATGTTAGAGTCTGATTTGGATTAAATGAAGTGCATCCCTTCATGAGACTATTCAGACCAACATTTTTACTTTTATCTATCTCTACAGCATTAAGTTCATATCGAATTTCATCAAACGGATGACAAATGCCATTGTTAACGAAATTAGTTTTAGTTACACTGCAAATTTATGTGTGTTAATTCACACACTGATAGTGAGTACTTTTACACGTTTAAGTGTGTAAATTCTATTATGTGTGTAAAAAAACGCACTTATGTGCGTAAAAGTATCGGTATACAGATTTTATGTGTAATTTTACACACATGATCAGTTTAGTGTGAAAATTTACACACATAAATGCGTAAATCTACACATCTATGTGTTTAAAATTTATATTTGTACATTAATACATTTACTGTGATTCATTTCTATTTTACATTAGTAAAGTAGATAAATTTACAGGTAATTACAGTACAACATTAATAATTTTTAATCAAAGTTTTTCTAAAAATATATATTTTAATATTAAATCGTATTAGAACTACAATATTCATTATTTCAAATTTTATATAGTCTTTTATTTAATTGCCTTAAGTAATTGATGATAATATTTTATTATTTAATAAGAAGTTTAATTAAAATTTTTCATATGAAACAAAATAATTTTATTGAATCGAATGCATCTATTGAATTAATAATATAAAATTCAGTAATCAATATTAACCTTATCAAATAAATTATTTAATAATAAATTTTTTATACTCGTTAATTTTTTTATAAAAAAATAATTGTTTATTTGATGAAAAATTAAATTTTTAATAAATAACGAATTATATATTCTTTTGGGCTGATTCCATTTCAAATCGAACAGTCAGTATACACTCAAGTCACCAATTACTGCGCTAATGGAGTATGTTATTCTACCCTAAAAATAAGGGTATACGTATTTTTTTATTTTGCTGAAATATCAAAATTGCATCAGATATGCACTTTTGAAAATTGCATACAAAAACTAAATGTTAAAACTGAAAATGTTGAGAATAACTTTAGAGAGCTATCGTTTTACCAATTTCCAATGAATTTTGATAAACCTTTTTTTATTTTATTTCGTTTTGAGCCCTCTTCAACTCCGTGCAAGAAATTTAAAAAAAAACTAAAAAATGACTGAGATATATGCATTTTACCAAAAAATGCACTTTTTATGCACATGCATTTTTCTCGAAAAGGCCATTTTTTTTTTGCTGAAATTTTTTTTGCTGATAGAGGACTAAAATTCCTATCTAATAGTACTTGTTTAATCCCGGCTTCTTTGGTTTGGAGCGAGAAAAAAATTCACAAATTTTGTTGGTGAAAAATGCTTGTATATACGTTCGGAAGTCTTAAGCAGTCTGCATTCAAACACTGTCGTATGCTTGGCTCATCATTTGTTTACATTTGTATGCATGTATATAGCATCAATAGTGATATATATATATATATATATATATATATATATATATATATATATATATATATATGTGTGTAAAAATTCGTAATATAAAAATAAATATTTAAACATGAAAAAAAAGAATTCTATTCGTGTATATCTATATTATGTATGTTTCGATGTACAAACAATAGGAGGCTAACTCATGGACAAATACATCGCGTAACCAAAACAGCATATTAGAACTGTTATATAGAAGCTAGTTATTTTTACGGCTGCTTCGAAAGGTGCTTCTCGGGCTTGTGAAAAATTCAACAAAATTGTGAAATAACAATGTCCGAAATTTACTCTTCTAAAAGAATTTCATGTCCCGATTTTTTTCAAATGCATAAAAAGGTAGTTTATATGAGCAGTAATTCACGTTTTAGACCGTTGGAAGATTTAGCCATTAATTTGGCACAGCTTCATCCAGATTTAAATATATTGCCATCTACTAATGTATGTAAAAATTGCCATAAACGCATATCAAAAATGATTTTAAGTGATCTTGAGTCTATATCTGAAAATGAAATCACTGAACTTTTTAGCGGAAGAGATGATGATTTTATTCCGAAGACACCCGAACGAATAGAGGAATTAAACGAGAGTATTAATTCAGTTTTACCTGAATGCATCTCACCCCTAAAAAGAAAAACTGCAATACCTGAAAATTTTAGAGGAAATTACGTATCTAAAAAGAAAAAATCCTTAATTTCAGCTTTTTCTGCTACTGTTGGAAGTAAATTAGAAGATGCGTATGGCATTTCAGTTGAATCAATAGAATCGGACGAAAATTCCACTGAAAACTATTGGAATGAATTTTTAGAAAATTTTAAATTGGCTTTAGAAAAATGCTCTTCTATTTCGGAGAAAATAAAACTTCTAACTCTACTACCTTCAAAATTGAACCGTGAAAAACAAGAAAAAAAAAGCCAAGCGTCGTGAGACTACATTTAAAACTAAAAATAATAAGCGCAAAAATAAAAAAAAATAATTATCTATAATTATTTTTTTGACGCATCCTAACAGTGAGAGGCAAGGGGAACTCACTCTTAAAAAGCACCCCGAAGGGAACAGAATCCTTCTACGTCCACGTCGTTGTTCCTGGATAATGCTAAACGAAGGATAATATTCAAATGTCGACTGCTTAAGACTTCCGAACGTATATACAAGCATTTTTCACCAACAAAATTTGTGAATTTTTTTCTCGCTCCAAACCAAAGAAGCCGGGATCAAACAAGTACTATTAGATAGGTATTTTGGTCCTCTATCAGCAAAAAAAATTTCAGCAAAAAAAAAAATGGCCTTTTCGAGAAAAATGCATGTGCATAAAAAGTGCATTTTTTGGTAAAATGCATATATCTCAGTCATTTTTTAGTTTTTTTTTAAATTTCTTGCACGGAGTTGAAGAGGGCTCAAAACGAAATAAAATAAAAAAAGGTTTATCAAAATTCATTGGAAATTGGTAAAACGATAGCTCTCTAAAGTTATTCTCAACATTTTCAGTTTTAACATTTAGTTTTTGTATGCAATTTTCAAAAGTGCATATCTGATGCAATTTTGATATTTCAGCAAAATAAAAAAATACGTATACCCTTATTTTTAAGGTAGAATAACATACTCCATTAGCGCAGTAATTGGTGACTTGAGTGTATACTGACTGTTCGATTTGAAATGGAATCAGCCTTTGATAAAAAATTATTTTAATCATATAAGAAAAATTATTCTACTGATCTTTATTTTTTTTTAATTAGTATTAATTGCTCATGATTATTATTATTTATTTCATTCAAATTTAGAAGTGTTTAAAAATAATGAAATTTTTATATTAATAAACCATAAATATAAGAAATTATCATTACTCAAAACAAGCGTTCCGTAGCGTAATAGGTAGCGTCGATGCCTCGCATCCCGTAGGTCGTGAGTTCGCGCCCGAGTCAGGTCGAAAATTTTTTAAGCGTTTTTATAGGCGATATAATTTTAATAGGTTAATTCTTAAAGTAATTGAACATTAAAATTAAAAAATTCTATCACTAAAAATGGAATGCCCATAAAAATAATTTTTAATTTTTAATGTATTTTAATCTATTACACGCTTTATACGTTTGAATTTACGCGTTTACGTGTGTTAAATTAAACATCTAAAATGTGTTATAGATTAAACACACAAAAAAGTGTGTAAAAATGGCGACAGCCGAATTACTCACGTAAGTGTGTTAAAATAACACACTTAAATTTGCACTGTAGTGCTTGTCCATCTGGTTTTTGTAATTTTCTACATACATGGATGTAGCTACATGATGGTAAGAGGCATAAATCTTGATGCTGAATAGAAATACGGATTTGATCACTGTTATTGAAACTTAATGTGGAGTATGGTTAATGTGCGTGAACCTTATAATGAGCAATAGACTCATCGAATGCGACACCTGATTGAATGCTTAGAATTTCGTTCATTTTTCTGAAAGCAGCAGAGAATGATACAATTTATCTTTTTCCACGTACTTTGAGACCTATGCTTTTAAGAAACTGGATGCTCTTCCGTGTTAACGGTTTGAGTAACTTTGGACGACTGATGGTGGGTTGACATGATGGCTGACTTATATGCACACTTAGATTATAAACGATTCCCATTATACAGATTTTATGTGAAGTCTAATAATAATTTCCTCTCCTCGGAAATTCACTAAATTTCTGTCTTGATCAACGATTCGGATTTGAAGTTGATCTATACTCTTAACATTGAGTGGTAAATATATGACATGCGATGGAACTTCTATGATTTTATATCCTAGAGGAACTTTTGGGAAAAGCTCATGTATCGTGTGAACTTTTTTGTCGTTGATGTAAGCACCTGTAGTAATATTACACTCTACTCTGAGTGCGTTTATTTTCAATATCTTTACAGGTAAATCAGAGCTGTGATGAATGTCTTCATGAAGAACGCAACGAGTGAAACCGAGAAGACTGCCTATTGAATCTTGAGGTCTAAGATCTATCTGATGGCTGCAATAAATTTCACTTCTGAGAGTATTGTTGTTAGCTTTTAAGGAAAACTCGATTCCTTTAAATTTCAGATCTTTTTGCAAAAATTGATTAATAGCATCAATTTCATAACTGCCAGTAGGAATAGTAATAATTTTCTCTCCGTTTATATAAAGTTCATTATTCGAATCGTCAACGTTGGGAATCGAGTTGAATGTTAAAAGTTCAACTAAATCCAAAACAAAATTCTTATGCTGTGGTAGTTCTATTGAAGAAAAATATTGAGCTTCTAAGATAGAAGATTTGCCTGAAAGACTTTAAGTGAAAGTATCTTCCATGAGTGTTTAAAAAAGAATGATCCTGCTTGTCTGATTACTCTTCTTTTATGGTCTTTCACACAAGAATTGAAGACAAAGATGACCACAAATAAATGAGTCAAAATTCTGATATCTTTTATAGTTGTATTTCACTTCTTTCACGTTAAAATATAATATGAGATCTATAGGGGGTTTGAGATCACCAAAACTATCAAAATAAATCACTTCAGAACCTCGTTTTCGATAACATACCCAGTGAATGCCTTTTTTTGAAAATAATCTAAGTTAACTATAGCAGATTCGTTATGCCATGGGCCATCAGAAGGTAGATTATTTCTCATGAAAACACCTCAAAAATATGAAATTTGCATCATACGAGCATACTTTATGAGATCATAGTCAGTCAGTGCACGATTTGGCAAAGTTAAATCGAAGTTTTTTTTTTACCTTGACCATGACCGATATGAGGTTTCATAAAAATCCCATTCCAGTTTTATATGGTTTAAGATAGAGACCTTTTCCTAGAGCAATAGCTTCCATAGTTTTATTATGTCTCTTATTTTCTTCATAATTTTTCTGTGCAGCTTTAGCCTCATTTACTGCTTTAGCTATTCCAGCAGCTCCTCCAGCCAGAGCACCAGTTGCACTTAGTGCTGCAAACAATGGTATGAGAAAAGGCAGAGCGCCACCTATTTTTGATGGAACAGGTAGAATACGTGGAATGATAATTTTTTTCTTACCGCCAACGATCTTGAGAGCTTCACGTGCACCTTTTAAAGCGGACTGTATAACTTTGCGAGAATGTTTACTTGGTTTTAATGATTTTTTACTTACAGTTACTAATTTACTCAATTTTACACCCATTCCTGTCTTTCCTTTTAATTTCATAGCATTTGCAACAACAAAAGCAGTTGCTTTTTCGCTAAGACTTGCATCTTTGGCTCTAACACGCTGCCAAGCTTTATCAGCGAGCTTCATGTCAGCTACTTTTCGATCAGCATTTTTATCAGAATAAGATATGTCATGTTCTTTGCATGCTTGATCAAGTAGATTGATACCTGCATCACCTCTTTTTAGACGCTTTTTCAGTTTTGTTCCGGGACCACAATATTGATATCCAGGAATATGCATTTCAATAGGTAAGTTATTGATTACTTTATCAAGTAACACTTTACCCTTAGGGTGCTTCTGTGATTTGTGTACGAGCATCTCTCTCCGAGTGCTGATTTACAAGTGATGATCAAAATATAAAACAAGCGTTTATATTTTGAAAAGATCAATCTTAGATTTGACTTTGTTACGTAAACATGGATCTTACTGAGCAGAACGTCAAACTTCCCGTCGCCAACTTTGATTTTGAGAAAACAAAAAGAAAAAAGCGACATGGGGAGTTACTTCCAGATAATATATGAGCAGTATTCTGTGGCCCATCGAACTGTGGGAAACCTAATAGTTTATTGGCTCTAATTACACACCCTAATGGTCTTAGATTTTAAAATTTGTATGTATACTCTAAATCCTTAAATCAACCGAAATACCAATTTCTTCAAAAAATTTTGGAGCCAATTGAAGGTATATCATATCTACCGTTCAGTGAACATGCATCAATAGTGTCTTCGGATGAAGCCATACCTAATTCAATTATAATTTTTGACGATGTGGCTTGTGAGAAGCAGGATAACGTCAGAGCTTTTTTCTGTATGGGGAGACACAAAAGTTTAGATAGCTTTTATTTATGTCAGTCACATGCTCATATACCGAAACATCTCATCAGGGACAATATTAATTTGATGGTAATTTATCGTCAAGATGATGTTAATCTTAAACATATCTATGAAGACCATGTGAATACTGACTTAACTTTAAATGAATTTCGAAATCTTTGTACTAAATGCTGGAAGAATGACAAGTATGGATTTGTTGTTATTGACAAAGATAGAGCAATGAATGATGGTAGATATAGAAAAGGATTTGACTGTTTTGCCATAAAAAAGGAAGTATAAATCTTAATCTTTGCAGTTTGATTGTAGACAGCATCTTGTCAGCATGCCTGACTTTAAGAAAGAAAAAAATGTTCTTAGCGAGCTCTTACGAGCACGTGACGCTATTAAAAAAAAATACTTTTTATTAAAAAAGGAGAGAGATGATTTTGAAAAGGTTATTGGTGATACTTTAAAACCAGTTATTACACCACTTGAAAAGCTTGTCGATTCGACAACTGAAAGTGTGTCATGTTCTAATCACATTTCGGCTATAGACAGTAACAGAAAATCGGCAAAAAAAAGATTGAGATTCGACGAATCAAGTTATATTGTAAACGATATTAATGACTCGGGTTCTAGGTTTGATAATGATGCTTCTAATGGCGATGATTTTTCTCCGATAAATAGCACGATGATGAATTCATCATTCAATTCTGCAAATTCATCATTCAAATCTATATATTCACCATTTGTACCTGCGCATAAAGAAACTGAACCGACAGACTTTTTATCAATGCTAAATGGAAGCCGCAGCAAAATCGATAACATATACGGAGTGAGAAAAGTCAGTGGAGTATACATGATGGGTGATTCACAAATTCAATTTGATTATAAACTAATAAAAGTGAAAGATTTAAGTTTTCCTAAAAGCAGTGGTCTAATGGAATTGCTTTTCAAAAAAGAACCAGATGATAATCTTTTAAGTACAACAGATCGCAAGAACTATCGCATTATCCTGGAAGCAACAAATGCCCATAGAAAAAGACATAGCAAAAGTGAGAATATACGCTCTTCGAAGAGTAGAAAATATTAAAAAATCATAGCACCAATGTTCCGCAGTGATCGCAGTAGAATGTCTACCAGCGGAGGGGGTCTCATACCTAAATATAAAATAGCAAAAAAGAATACTTCCATAGATCTAGTCTACTGGGATGATCCAAATGAGCTTGTCGAAAGACTGCGATTATTAATAGCCGAACGATCTGCTGGAAATAATAATCACAACAATGAAATCCAATCAATCATAGAGGAACTACGTGAAGCTGGGCATATATATTGACGTACACAATTTTCAAATCAATAGTAGTAACATGAGTCTCGATGTGTTTGGAAGAAAACTTGAGGGCTCGCAAGTGAGTAGTGGTCCTCGAGGTATTGGATTCAATGTTACATCAGATGGTCATTTTGATTTAGAAAATAAGCGACTTGGCGATATTGGAGAGGCTAATGATCTAAATGATGCCATTAGTTTGAATTCACTAAAGAATATCCTACAGAAAGGAGTTGATTACTTATCTTCTAAAATAATAGAAGTTGCTAAAGCTATACAAGAATATGAGAACAAAGTTGAAATATATAAAGCAGAAATAGACGAAAAATTAACTTATGTCTATGATATGACTCAACGAAATTTTGCAAATATTGAATATATAATTAAAGAAATGAATAGACAATCGGATATTGCTAAAGTTGAAGTTTAAGATGGAATGTCAAAGAGTAGTTGAAGAGCTACACAAGCCAGCACGTCGAAGGTACAAGCGAAGAAAATATGACATACGCAGATTAGATGAGACTTGGCAAGCTGACCTTGTAGAAATGATACCTTATTTTAAGGAAAACAAAGGTTTTCGCTACTTACTAACTGTCATAGATATATTTACAAAGTATGCATGGGCTGTACCAGTCAAATCGAAGAGTGGCAATGATGTTACCCTAGCTATGAAGTCAATATTAAAACCAGGACGGGTGCCATCGAATTTACAAACTGACCAAGGAAAAAAATTCTACAATTCAAAGTTTCAGAATCTTATGAAAAAGTACAAGATAAATCACTACTCTTCGCATAGTAATCTTCATGCAAGCATATGTAAACGCTTTAATAGAACTTTAAAAAATGCAATGTGGTTAGAATTCAGCAAACAAGGAAGTTATAAATGGTTGGATATTCTGCCTGAGTTAGTGAAAGCATACAATTCAAGAAAACATCGGACAATAGGAATCGAGCCTGAAAACGTTACGAAGATAAATGAAAAAGAAATCAAGAAAAATTACCCAACTGAAAAAAGACCTGTAAAAAAATCAAAATTCAAAGTAGGAGATAAAGTGCGAATAAGTAAGATAAAACAAGTTTTTGAAAAAGGTTATACACCAAATTGGTCTACTGAAATTTTCACAATAACAAGAGTTGTAAAAACCAATCCCATAACTTACCACGTCAAAGATTATTATGATGAACCAGTCTCCGGCGGCTTTTATGAAACGGAAATTCAGAAGACCATGTATCCAGAAATTTATTTAGTAGAAAAAGTTTTAACGAAAAGTGGTAAACGTGTATATGTTAAGTGGTTAGGTCTAAGTAACAAGCATAATAGTTGGATAGATAAAAATGAGATTATTTGAATAAGCTAAGATGTATTTTACAACGTATTTCAGTGTAATAAATAAAAAAGAAAAATTTAATTTTATTATGTTTATTAATTTAAGTTATATATATTTATTTTTATCATTGAAATTTTCTTTTTATGATTCAATGTATATATAATAATAATTATAAGTGGTGGTGATAAATAAAAACAATTGTATAATGTTTAATAATTCTCATTTATTCATATATTCTTATTATGTACAATTTTCAATAAATAGTTTAAAAAATAATTTGATGTGTATATTTTATTTCTTCATACTTTTTCATACTTTTTTATACTTTTTCTATACTTTTCCATTCTTTTTCTATACTTTTTCCATACTTTTTCATACTTTCCCATACTTTTCCATACTTTTTCATTTTACTACAATTATAAAACATTAAATTACAGTTAATGAAAATTTTGACAATATCGAGAACGTGAATAGTATGTTCGCGAACGATTCTCTCGTCTAATCAATAAAACATTTTAATTTTTCTTGTGATATTCTAAATATTTATGCAATTTTAAGTAAAATCGCCAAATTTCAGCACTATCTTGCCATTTTTTTGAGATCCTTAAGGAAAGCGCTATGAAGCTCACGTGTCCAATACTTGAAAATATAGTATTCGCAAGTTCCAATAACTAAAACAACAAAAAAAAAAAAAAAACAATTCAGATATTTGATGTATTTGAAAAAAAAAAAAATAAATAAAATGAATATATTAATACTTACATTTTTCAAGGAGAAGTAGTCCTTCTTCAATTAAACATGCGGTGGCGTCCATGTCTTCACCATGTTTAATTTTTAAAAATATATTTCGAATATGGATCTAAAAAATTAAATTTTTCATAGTAGTAATAACAATAGTAATAATAATAAAAATAATAATAATGAATAAAACTTACCCGCGCATGTGTCCTTTTTGCTTCATCAATCTCTCTAGCAGTTAGATGGTTACACCTGTTGTATACTTCCAGATTTATGGGTCGCGGCGCGCACTCGGAGTCGTCGATGGAATTAGGATCACTTTCCATTCCTATATCAATTCCACTACTATCCTCTTCTGTACTGGTATCATATATATCTTCAGGCCTCTGCATCTGTACATATCGTGCACGATTTGTATAACGTTGCATCCTTCTAGATCTGCGTGCAGCTCTTTCAAGATTCCTTACTTGAGCTTGCTGGAAAAATTAAACAAATGTTCAAAAGAAATTAAATAAATATAAAAATCAAATAAAATATCAATAAGACAATAAATATGAAATTGAACAAAACGAAATCAACATGAAAATAAATACAAAAATTAAATAGAATAAAAAAAAAGAAACTAAACAACACATAAAAAGAAATTAAACACATCTGTTATGCAAGACGAAGATCCCTATATAATTCTAAAATACTATATAATAATAATAATTTTAAAATACATACCCGATGTCTATCTTCTTCTTCCTCTCCAGAAGAATAAGAGTCACGGCGTCTACGGAACTTGACTCTTGCAAATTGACGGAATTCGCGCCTTTCTCGCGCTCCTCGCTGCCGTCTATCTTCAGCTTCCTGCGCCCATTGTACAGCATTATCTTCGACCTTATCTTACCTTTAATCTTACCTAGTACACATGTTGTGATTCCCCCATAACTTCAACCTCTTCAGGATAGTCGGTTGTAGCTGATGCTACAGCATGTTCCTCCTCTAAACAGGCTGATTCGTTTTCGCGGACTATCCAAAGGTTGTCGAGAAAGTGATTTCTGTCCTCACGTTGATCCCAAACAGGTTCTCCTCGAAGCACTTCAATATCGTTATTTGGATTATTAAGAGCAGACCAGATTCGCTGTCCTTGTCTATTTGGCGTTTTTGTTATTTACTCAAGTTTTAATTGGTGTATCTTCAAATTAAAGGTCGAGCGCAATAGATATTATTATTATGAACATCTATGCACAAAAAAAAAATATCTACCGGTTTGTTTTTGAGAAAAGTAAGTAACGCCAAAGTAAAAGTTTAAGTTTATAATATTTTCGCGTTACTTACTTTTATCAAAAACAAACCAGTAGATATTTTTTTCCTTGTGCATAGATGTTCATAATAATAATATCTATTGCGCTCAACCTTTAATTTGAAGATACGCCGATTAAAACTTGAATAAATAACAAACAACTCAATTGTTACTCGGTCGGTATCAGGTTCTACTCCGGCCTACCGTTAATATCCATTTTTTTTCTTCAATTTAAAAACTTTTTTTTTTCTTGTGAACAAGAAAAGTTGAAAAATTTTAGAACTGATAAACTATGGCACGTGTCAGAGTTTATATACGAAAATTTAAGCTTTCCGATTTTCTTTTATTAAAAAAAAACCTATGATTGGTGAAAAAAACTTCCCTCCAAAAATTAAACACCTCCCTCAGAGAAATTTCATCCATCCTCCGTTGGGCACGAACACGCCTAAAAATTTAATTTTTATGACCCTTTCAATAAATAACTCTTTTCTGAAAAAAACTTTTGCTTGTAAAATTTCCGATTGCCTGCAAAAAGCTGTTTTTTCTTAAGGAAATTTACACACATACCTGGATCAAGAAAAATATTTTTTAAAAGAAAAAAGATTTTATTTTTTGCAGTGGTGGGTCTCGTATATCTTTTTCAAGCATTCATTGCTTTTTTTTTGATACAAAAAAAAATACAACTGACCCTTCAATAAATAACTCTTTATCTCAAAAAACTTTCGCAAGTCAAATCTTTGACCACCTGCAAAATACTTTTTTCTTAAGAAAACAGACATACACCTGTGAAAAAAGAAATATTTTTGAAAAAGCATTTTCCTTCTTTTAACAGAGTAAAGCCTCGTATATTTTCTTCAAATAAGGATCCTCTATTTTAAAATAAGAAGAGAAAAGGTAGTTGACCCTTTCAATAAATCTTTTTTCTCAAAAAAGATTTTCTTTCGCAAAAAGCAACTTAAGACAATATCTTAGAAGTTAAAAAAGAATACAAGTAACCCTTTCAATAAATATCTCTTCATCTTAAGGGGATGTAAAACGGACACTACACCTGTACTTATGAATTTGGCCTATCTTTTTATTTTATTGCAAAACTTGAGGAAAAAAAATGCTTTAGCTTGTAGTATTTACCACGAAAATTATTCAGTTAAATTTTCAAATGAATTCATTCATTAGTTATTGAGAATTTTGGATTCCAATAATGATTATTATAATTTTTCAATTTTTTACCAGAATCCAAATATCTTAAAAACTAATGAATAAATTTATTTCAAAATTTAACTAAATAATCATTATGATATATACTACAAGCTTATGCATTTATCTTCTGAAAATTCAACAATAAAATGGAAAGACAGTTAATATTTATGAGTACAGGTGTAGTGTCCGCTTTACATCTCCTTAAAAAACTTTCGCACGTGAAATCTTTGACCCTCCTGCAAGATACTTTTTTTCAAGAAAGCCGACATGCACCTGTGAATATAAAAGAAACATTTTCAAAACAGCATTTTCCTTTTTTAACAGAGTAAAGCCTCGTATATTTTCTTCAAATAAGGATTCTCTATTTTAAAACAAGAAGAGAAAAGGTAGCTGTTATTAATTAAAATTAATTTTGTTTTTATTTATTTGATCTTATTTTTATCTTTACAGCAAATTAAAATATCATCTACAAATACTAATATATATATATATATATATATATATATATATATATATATATATATATATATATATATACTAGGGGTACCCCCTGCTCGCTCTGCTCGACAACCCCCATTGGTGATTATTCATATTCTACATATATTTTACCAATAAAAGAAAAATTAATCATTTATAAATTATATGATATATCTGAAAAACAAATAATAATTTAATTATGATTGTTTATACCTTATAAACTAAACGAGTTTCCACACCACCTTACATTTCAAACTAGTTATTATGATGAATTGCATTCATATATTTAATTTAATTGAATAAATTTTTCAATATTTAAATATAGATTTTAATTTAATTAATATATTTTAACTGTGTGAAATATAGAGGTAACGTTACGGTGCGTTAGATTTTTTTATTAGTGGAAACCCTCGCCAAGAGCCCTAAAAACCACTTTATTTTATAGATAATATTACATAGATTAGTTATACATTTATAATATAATTTATTTTATGTATTGAATATGAATAAAAAAATAGTGATATCGTACAATATATAAGTGAAAAAATAACTTATTATTAATTAAATGATATTAATGATCAAAATTATAATAAATTTAAAACTATATAAAAATTTTTAAATAATTATTTGGTATAAAAATTTTATTAGTATTATATTTGATATATCATAATGTTTATTTATGTCTTAAGATTTATAGGATTATTTTGATATAATTCCTTTTTGATATCTTTTTGACTTATACTTACATTTTTTAAGATATATCAATATTTTATACTAAAATTTAAAAATTTTACTTTAATATTCAAAAATAAGTGATGTAATTATTATTAATATTCATAAGATCATTAAATCATTATATTATTTTAATGATTTTAATTTGTATATATATAAAATAAAATAATTTTGAAATATTAAACTTACCTTTTATTACTTACTTTTATAAATTTTGATCAAATATGTTTTTAATAATATTAACTAATCGTAATAAATATCTAGAATAAATTTGATAATTTTGATTAATATAATATTCTATTATTGGTTCACATATTTGAATTTTATATTCTATAATTTTATTAACGTAATATTTATATTATTCTGGTACTTTATTCCAATTATTGTATTCAACTTTTTCTTCATTCCCACCAATATATGAATTAATAATATTATTTAATTGAAAAATTTCTGTATCTTCTAAAATATTATCATTTAAGCTTTCTAAATAATATTCATATTCTTCTTCATAATTTAAGTGGTCTTCAATTTGATTATTTAAATAATCCATTAAATATTGATCGATAATATCATTTACTTCAACATCATTTCCTTCAATCGGATTCCATTCCATCATTTTTGTTTATATGATTTATTTATGTATCAAAATTTGTATTATTAATTTTTATAGTAATTCTTTGTAGTAATTGAATCTATATTTAATTTTCTTTTATTATAATTATTTTTATTGTTTATTAGCAAGTAAAAAGATATTACATAGGAATTATAACAAAATAATCCTTCAAATCTTAAAGACTTCACAAACATTATGATATATCAATTATTATATTTATATTTTTTTCAATTTAAATTATACATTGTGATTTAAGATTTATTTAATAATTATATAAAATGTTAAACATTTTAATAAAAATATTTATAAATTTTATTGAAAAAATAATGAATTTTATGATATATCAATTATTATATTAAAATTATAAAATTTTTTCAAACACTAGTTATTTAAAACATTTTTTTAACTTTTAAATATATTACAAAATACAGTGAAACATATACAAAAACTATAAAATACAATAATATATATTATATAAAAAGTGGTTTTTAGGGCTACTGGCGAAGGTTTCCACTATAAAAAAAATCACAACGCGCCGTTAGCGATACCGCTACATTATAAACCTATTTTCTATATATTCATTTAATATATTTATAGATTTATTGTTAATTTAAATATTAACTTTTAAAATAATAAAATTTGAATGTTAATTTTAAAAATAATTTATTATAAACATATAACAAAGGTTTAAAGTGTAAGGTGGTGTGGAAACTCGATTGTTTATTTATATAAATAAACAATCATAATTAAATTATTATTTGTTTTTTCAGATATATCATGTGTTTTATAAATATAATTACTTATTCTTCATGTAAATGTTTTAACAAGAAGTCTTAATTCATTAATTAATAATATAAAGAACAAATTTTTTTATCTATTAATAATTTTATTAATGTATAAATATCAAAGTATTATATAATAAAATTTTATTATTAAAAATATAATTTCGTTTTTCATTAGATATACCACATTATATTAATTAACATAATAATGCATACAAGTTATATAATAATATAAACTGTTATACGAGTCATTACACAAGTGGGGGGCAGTGGGGGTGATGTGGGGGGGCACGGGGGCATGGGGGGCACGGGGGAGACCTATACAGGAAGTAAATGGTTACAAAATATCGTAGAATTACGAATAATTTTACGTTATTTTGTAGGAATTTCTTACAAAACATTATTGGGAGCTGTGGGGGGGCTGAAACTGAATTTTTAATATAACTATATAATATAGGATGATATATATATATATATATATATATATATATATATAGGATCATTGCTTGTGTTATTTACGTATAAAAAATAGTCATGATTGCTTCTAACAAAATTTTATTTTACAACATAGTTATTAAATGTCTCATACCATGCTCGTGGACTTTCTCTAAGATCGTAGAATGCCTTTTGAAGTTTACATACTTTATTTTCTCCAGTTTCATAACCTTTTGGTTCATAAATATAAACTTCTGATTTTACTGTACCATTGAGAAATGCAGTCTCAACGTCCATTTGTTCTATATCTAAATTATTTACACAGCATTAGCTTAACAAAATTTTTAAAGTTTTCATTTTTCCTACTGGAGAGTATACATTTTCTAAATATTTTTTTGTTTAAAGCCTTTTACTACTAATCTAGCTTTATAAGAATTATCTCTTTTTCTTTTAAATATCCATTTAACATCAATTATTTTCTTATCTTTAGGTTTATCTACAATAGTCCATGTTTTATTTTTGTTTAAACTATTAACTTCAGAATTCATAGCATTTTGCCATTCTTTACTTTCTGTGGAGTTTATCGCCTCCTCGAATGTATTCGGTACATTAGCGTTTACATAGTTTACATATATATAATGCGTTATTGGGTTACCATATCTTTCTATAGGACTTTTCTTTCTTGTTGAAGTTCTTTTAACTTCTGAATTATCTTTTCGTTTTTTAAATCTTTTATTCGCTTTGCGAGAATCATTATTTATTTTATTATTAGAATTTAAATTTTGACTATCATAATTCTCATTATCATTTATTTCATTATCATTTTCATTCTCAGAATCGGTTTTACTTTGACTATTTTGATTTTCTAAATTTAATTCAATGTAATTTTCATCATTTTGTTCAGTACAAATTAATTCTGTATCTTCTTCGATTACCATACATGTCTGGCATTTATGAATTTATTATCAATTAAAACTCTATAACCATTATGTGTATAACCTAAAAGTATACCTAATTTAGCTTTATCGTCCCATTTACTTTTTCTTAATACTTCTGGTACACTTTGCTTCCATAGATTTTCAAATGTATTACATCAGGTTTTGATTTTCAAAGTATTTCGTATGGAGTTTTATTTTCATGTGTGTTGGCTATTGTACGGTTTTTTAAAATAAGAAACTGTTTTCATTACTTCTGGCCAATACCTTATAGGTTCCTTGGCTTCTCTTACTAAACATCTGCCTATATCCATAGCTGATCTATTAAATCTTTCTGCTACTCCATTTAATTCACGATCGTAGGGTGGACTAGGTAATAATTCAATTCCTTTATATTTAATAAAGAGTATAGCCGAATAAGCATGTAAAAATGGCCTTAACTCGGATTTTCCTAAAACTTTGCTTATTTTTTTGTCTTGTCAAAAAACTAAAATCCTGTAAGTTTCAGATCTCTATGGTTAAAATAGGCTTCATAACCTCAAAAAACGTGTTTTTCAGTTTTTTTGCTATAATTGGGTGAATTCTTAATGGATTTTCAAAATTCAAAATCGAGGTGAAAGAGGACGATGAAACGCATATATTTAGTGGTTATATAAAACTTTACAAGTCTCAAACATAACCTAAAAATAAATTTGAAAATTTCAAAATGGCCTGTACATTAAGGGGTGTCCTCATACCGGCACAGAGATCTACCTTATCTACATTTGAATTATGAGTTTTAATAAAAATTTAACTATTTTTGAGTAAAATTCATAGAAGAGGCACATTCTTAACATTCTAAAGAATTTATTGCAACGTCAAAAGACAGAATAAAAGTGAAAATGAAGACAAAAACTGCATAATACGATTATTCATAACTACATTGAAAAGTTAATCGTATTAAGCAGTTTTCGCCTTTATTTTTACCTTTATATTGTCTTTTAACGTGGCAATAAATTCTTTGACATGTTAAGAATGTGCCTCTCCTACGAATTTCAGTCATGAATAGTTAAATTTTTATTAAAATTAATAATTTAAATGTAGATAAGATAGAACTCTATGTCGGTATGAGGATTCCCCTTAACGGTATGAATGCATACTTATTTTTGACTTTTAGAAACTTTACTTTTCATAAAATCTATCATTCATTTTTTTTTTTGCAAATTTTTGTAGAAATGGTGAAAAGTATCTAAAATATAAAAAAACTGAAAATTTGATAGATTTTTAGCATTTTAGAGGCTCTATTGCATTCTAATCATGAAAATAACACCAAATACACGTTCAGCGATCAAAACAATCACCTAAATATCGATATTTAGTAGGATTTATATCATATGTATCCATAAAATACGAGAATAAGGTTTAAAAAAATAGTTTTTTGACCAAAAAGACTCCTGTAATCTCTTTATAACCATCTTGAATTGAATCTATTAAGAGCAGGTCAAGTATATCTGTCCTTTTCTAATAAAGGAATTGATTTTTTCACAAAAACTAATAATTTTAGCAAAAAATGAAGAGGAAGCCCCATCTCGTATCAGAAAAAGCAAAATTTTCTTTGATAAGAAAGAATTAATTTTATTGCTTCGTTTTCATAAAAAACCTTGAAAAACTTAAAACATAGAGGTTAGGGTAAACAATTTGGTTTTTCAAGGTTTTCTTGAAAACAAAGCAATAAAATTAATTCTTTTTTATTAAAGAAAATTTTGCTTTTTCTGATACGAGATGGGGCTTTTTCTTCATTTTTTGCTGAAATTATAAGTTTTTGTATAAAAATCAATTCTTTTATTAGAAAAGGACAGATATACTCGACCTGCTCTTAATAATAATTTCATTAAAACAATAATATTTTTATTAAAAGAAACATTTTAATTTTTAAAATATATCTAATTACCTCATTTAGAAAATTATCATTACCTGATATACAAATTTTTTTTTTGTATATTTTCAACATACATTTTGTAAAATACAATCTTAAAATGTTATTTTTCTATATTAAATTTTTTTTAGTAGTCAATTATAAAGATATGAAATTATATGAAATATAGATAATTTTTTCTGATTATGTCTATAATTATAAAATCATAATTATTATCTGTTTAAATGCAAGTAGAATTTCCCATATTAAGAGAAAATTTTAAAGAAAATTAACTTCTTATTTGCAAGACATTTATTGATAATGCGGGAAATAAATAATATTCTTTTATATCACTCTAAAGTTTGTGTTAAATATAATAATTGTAAATTATAATTATTTTATTAGGTTGGATTTGTCGTCAAAATTACATTATATTTTACTGTAAATAATTTATACTCATAAAATTTACATAATATTTTAAATAAACTATGAATATGATAACTACATATTTAATATTATATTTAAACTATAGATAAAAAGTTTACAAAATTATTATAATTATTAACTTATAAATTGTTATATTATTTTATAAAATACAATTTCAACTTGGATAATTAACTTTATGCTAAAACTTAATTTTATTATTATTTCATTGCACGAGTTGATATATATATATATATATATATATATATATATATATATATATATATATATATATATATATATATATATATAGGTCAATCCACGTCAAACGGATAATGGCTCTGTCCGAAATTGTAGATCACCAAAAAAATGGTGTATGGGCTCAAAATTTTCGTCTTATGCTCTACTTTCTTTTGCAATGTGGCGATTTTGAAAAATCCAAAATGGCGGCCCTAATATGGCGACTCAAACTTAGAAATTTCATAAAAAACTTTCGAAAATTGATTTTAATTCATTCAAATCTGATAATACGTATTTTTTTATATAAGAAATCAATTAAGCGTTCAATTTTACACGGGAATATAGTATTGCGCTTGAAGTCAAAAAATTTTACAATTTCATCTGAAGGTCATATCGGAAGACAATAGTTATTTCTAGAAATAATCATTGATAAACGTTGATTAGTGAGAAAATGAAGATACTGATAGGTAACTCGAGTCACTGAATCCAAACCTGATATCCGCTTAATCCTACCAGTCTCCATCAAGGTCATTTGAAGGTCAAATCGCAAATATCTTTTATTATTCGATAAGATTAAGACACTTTTGAGTTTTACGTGATGCTGAATCCGAATCCGAGGCCCGTTGGAGTGTCAAACGACGTAATTACGGAAAAATTCGTTCCAAACTGTGGTTTCTTTGGGAACAAAAATTTTCTGTTAGTCAGTATTCAATTAATTTTTACGTAATTAGGTCGTTTGGCACTCCAACAGACCCCGGATTCGGATCCAGCGACACGTAAAACTTGAAGGTGTCCTAATCTTATTAAATAATAAAAGATATTCGCGATTTGACCTTCAAATGACCTTGATGGAGATCTTGTAAGGTTAAGCAGATATTAGATTTAGATTCAGTCACACGAGTTATCTATCAGTATCTTCATTTCCTCACTAATCAACATTGATCAATAAGTAATACAAGAAATAACTATTATTTCTCGATATGACTTTCCGATGACATTGTAAATTTTTTTTAACCTCGAGTGCAATACTATATTCCTATGTAAAATTGAACGCTGAATTGATTTCTGATATAAAAAGATACGTATAATCACATTTAAATGGATTGAAATCAATTTTCGAAAATATTTTATGAAATCTCTAGATTTGAGCCGCTATATTGGAGCCGCCATTTTGGATTTTTTGAAATCACCACACTGGAAAAGAAAGTAGAGTGTAAAACGAAAATTTTGAGCCCATACACGATTTTTTTGGTGATTTACAATTGTGGACAGAGCCATTATCCGTTTGACGTGGATTGACCCATATATGTATACATATATATATATATATATATATATATATATATATATACACATATATTAGACAGATCGTTATTTCCCGAAACTTACTAAGCATCGCTTCCAACCCTTAGATCGATGTGTTTATACTAAAAATTGAAAAAGCAGCTGGAATACCTTGTTGGAATAGAGATTTAACCTTGCCGAATCGCAAAAAGCCGTATTTTTTGTTTTTTTTATTTTTCTTTTTTCTACATACAGCCACGACTGAAAAAAATTTTTTGAGACCCTCTTTCACACTTTGTATATTGCCGTAAGTTAAAATAATATCTTATAGGGTGATTTTAGAGCCGAGAAAAATTTTTTTTCCGAATTGTTGATTTTGAAATATTAAAAAATTTTACTCAAACGGGTTCATTCTCGTGTATTTTGAGGTTAAGAGTACTTTATAATTTTTTTTTATTCAGACAACAATTTCCTTTTTTATAAAAGTTTCTAGGTGCTTCTGATACTGAGATATGGCCGTTTGAATTTGATAGGAAATTCGTAGAATCAAATCTGTAAACATCGTGAGCATGCAATTAACTATCAACTCCCTGTGATCACAAATTTAGTTTTAGAGCACATAGAAACGGTGTCAGTAAAGCAAAATGAAGGTCTTACTTTCAACAAAAAAGTGGCACTAGATGTCTTTCGCACAGTCAGAGTTATGAAATTAGTAAGTACCCATATAGAAATAATTTTCGTAAATATCTGTAAATATCTGTAAATATCTCTAAATAACTGTAAATAATTAAAAAAAAGTATTGAGATTGAAACATTAATCAAAGTTATTCACACTTATTTATTATTATTTACAATCATTTATAATTATTTAGTTATTTACGATTACTAACTGATTTCAAAAGTTATTTACTATTATTTACAAACACTTACAGTTACTTACTCTTAATTACTATTATTTACTATTATTTACAATTCCCAAAATTTTTAGGTAAGTAAATAGTTTATTGTTATTTATAATTATTTATGATGATTTACAGTTATTTATAGTTATTTACTTTCGTTGTCTTAGATTATTTTTCAGAGCGTAGATGAACGGTGATGGTCCCGGTCGTATTTTTCGTATTGACAGAAGACTCAATTCTCAAGTATACGTGAACATTCTTGAAAATGAGCTTCTGCCAAGTTTACAAGAACGATACGCAGACGATGAGGTACCAATTTATATAGTGGAGGATAATAGTCCTATACATACCGCACATATAGTGCGTGATTGGTACGCAGTGCATCCCCAGCTTCAGAGATTTGACTGGCCACCAAGTTCACCAGATCTCATCATCGAGAATGTCTGGTCATATATGGTGAAAGGATGAAGACCTGGAATGGCACGAAATCGTGAGCAGCTCGTGGAACTCGTTCAAGAAGCATGGACTGCCTTATTTGATAATCCAGAATATTTTTATAATTTATGCGATTCTATCTCACAAAGATTGCAGAAAGTGATAGATAATGAAGGTGAATTTATTGATTATTGATTTTTGATGACTTTATTTCAGAAATGATTAAGAAATCTATTAAATTTTGATTTTGAATTTTTTTCAAGCTTCGTTTGCACACTGCACATGCGCAAGCAGCGCACAAAATACACCTGTTGTGATTTTATAAAAGTAGTTCATAAGATTTAAAATTATAAAAGTTTTATGTATTATTATTTAAGGTTTTGAATAAAGATATGATATAAGAAATTTTGCTCTATTTTTTAATTTCAAATTCATTTATAATCATTAAAACGTAGTTCCAAGTTATCATTTTTATATAATTTTATATTTCAAAGAATAATTTAGAAATTTTGTTATCATAAAGTTTTCAAAGTATTTATAGTTATATCAAATATAAATGAAGTGCCTAAAATATATAATGTTAAAAAAATATTTTTTAATACATTTTGAGTTGGCAGTATTGGTTGTATTAAAGAAATGTTAAATTTTTAAATAACAAATACTCGTCAAGAAATTCAAAGTTTAAAATTCTTCCTTGTTTAGTCAAATTTATATCCTTCCGGATGCAAAATAGGATATTTAAACAAAAGCATACTGGAACGAGACCATTCATTTACTCAGTAGTTAACTAATAAGCATTCCTGTCGAAAGAGATGAGGTGCATGTCTTGCTTCAACTGTTTGCAAGCGAAGAAGCTGCAGTTTCCTAGTTTCACAGTTTATCAACTCCTCGATAAGTTGCAGATACTGAAGTTGATCTGGGGTTTGATGCTGCGATTAAAATAGCTATTAATGGAGCCCGTACACATAACTCTGATTCATAATTGATTAATTACAACAATAATTTTATAAATCATTAATTTATGTAAAATTTCATTAAAAATAATTGAATGAAATTATGTAAATGTTGAAAGCAATGGTTCTGTCAACTATTATATTTAGAAGGCACTCATTATGTCATACTAACTTTATTAAAATTAGTATAATTATTCATAATAGAAAAATTAGAAGTTTATTCAAGCATGAAATTTGTAGATCATGTTTCTTTCAAATATATGCATATTTATATATTTAATAAATAAAAAGTTGTATTGAAACATAGTTTATGTATTACAATTATAAATTTAAATTGTATTGAAATTAATGTAGTTAATTATTTTGAAAAATATCATAAATTTTCTGAAAAGTTTTAATAATAAAAAATTATAGAAGTTTGATGTTATATTATTTGAAGTTTTTAACAAAGAACAAATTTTGCTTTATTTTTCAATTTTATAATTATTTATAATTATTAAACTTTATTTTCAATTCATTCTTTTTATACAATTATATATTTCACAGCATAATTAAAATTAAAATTTAGTTTCAATTCATCTTTTTATATAATTATGAATTTGACAGGATAATTAAAAAATTTTGATGCTGTTTTACCAACAGAGTGCAATTGACGGAGTTGCAAAGATTGATGATTCAAAACTCGATGTATAATTCATAGTTCGCTTACGCTCTAAATATGCGACATTGCCATTTTGGGTACACCTTCGGAAAAAATCATTTAACGGTAAGTGTACATGCGTTCCGAAAAATAATCTAAGACAACGAAAGTAAATAACTATAAATAACTGTAAATCATCATAAATAATTATAAATAACAATAAACTATTTACTTACCTAAAAATTTTGGGAATTGTAAATAATAGTAAATAATAGTAATTAAGAGTAAGTAACTGTAAGTGTTTGTAAATAATAGTAAATAACTTTTAAAATCAGTTAGTAATCGTAAATAACTAAATAACTATAAATAATTGTAAATAATAATAAATAAGTGTAAATAACTTTTATTAATGTTTTAGTCTCAATACTTTTTTTTATTATTTACAGTTATTTAGAGATATTTACAGATATTTACAGATATTTACGAAAATTATTTCTATATGGGTATTTACTAATTCCATAACTCTGACTGTGTGAAAGACATCTAGCGCCACTTTTTTGTTGAAATTAAGATCTTCATTTTGCTTTACTGAGACCATTTCTATGTGCTTTAAAATTGAATTTGTGATCAGAGGGAGTTGATAGTCAATTGCATGCTCACAATGTTTACAGATTTTATTCTACGAATTTCCTATCAAATTCAAATGGCAATATCTCAGTATCAGAAGCACCTAGAAACTTTTATAAAAAAGAGAATTGAAGATCTTTAAGCCTACTTTAAAGTTATGTTAGTTGTTTGAATGAAAAATTATAAAGTACTTTTAACCTCAAAATACACGAAAATAAACCCGTTTGAGTAAAATTTTTTAATATTTCAAGAGCAAAAATTTGGAAAAAAAATTTTTCTCGGTTCTAAAATCACCCCATAAGATATTATTTTAACTTGCGGCAATAGAAAAAGTGTGAAAGAGGGTCTCAAAAAATTTTTTTCAGTCATAGCTGTATGTAGAAAAAAGAAAAATAAGAAAAAACAATAAAAAATACGGTTTTTTGCGATTCGGCAAGGTTAAATCTCTATTCCACCAAGGTATTCCTGCTCCTTTTTTAATTTTTAGTATAAACACATCGATCTAAGGGTTGGAAGCGATGCTCAGTAAGTTTCAAGAAATAACGACCTGTCTAATATATATATATTGAAACCTCTGATAATGATTTTCTAATAGAGAAAACCATTGTGTTAATAAGCGGCGAGAGGGGATATAGGAAAGTACCGGACGCGCTTTCCGTGCGCGCAGATAGACACCTTTATTCGTGACACTTACTTGCGTGCACGAGACACAAGCATAAACCCATATGTAAAATATATAAGTTTTTAATGTACATACTCTGCGGTGGCCGCCGAAAAAGCGAGGCATTGTTCTTAAGCACAAACCAGAGTTGGGCACTCTCATTTTATCCTAGAGTCCATAAAGATCTTGAAACTTAATTCTGTGAACAGTCGTACATTTATTTCTATTTGAGTGCTTACAACGGCAAAAAAGTTTACCGAAAGAGCAGCTCCCTACCCGTTCGCATTCAAATAAGACTGTATTTCCCTTATCGTAGTCTAAAGTTTAGTGATAGTGTTTTTTAGTATTTTAACACTTGTTATGAACTTGCACACGAAATAAAGAGGCAATCAGCTTAATTGAAAATATAACTTGCTCGTGCGGGATGAATTATGCCGCACTTGCAAGTGTTTAAAAGAATAATTAAATAGATTTTTGCGTTTGGCGAAATAAAAGGAAACGTTATGAGAGAAAAATTGATGCAGCCTGCTGATTTCCTTCTCCTGTATCGTACCATTTATCATATTGAAAGGTCAAACTAAGTCCAAAGGACCCGAATCGGCTAAGCATGCCGTCTCAGCAGTGTACCGTCTAGCTTTAATTTGTGTGACATTTTATAAAAATAAATGTTAAAGCAACGAGTTTGTGCAAGTGCGATAGTAGTGCTCGTTAAACTCGGCAGAGTAAAGTGCGTCCATTTTAGTTAGATGGAAAGAAATCGTTACATCTTGTGATTTAACGCTTTGTCAAAGTCGAAAACGAACTGTGACGTCACAATATATATATATATATATATATATATATATATATATATATATATATATATATATATATATATATATATATATATATATATATATAGGACATTTCACACCAACTGGGAGAGCAAAAAAATAAAAATCGCTGAAACTCAGAGAATATATTCTGTTTGTTACCCAAAATATGTGAAAAAAATTTTCAAGGATCAAGATTGAAAGTATCAAGAGCTATAGATCCTTATAATTTGAAAATTTTTAAAAATTTTTAGAAAAGTCCCAGCTTTGTCATTTTTTTTCTGAAAATCCTGATGTTTCAGAGGAAAATTCATAAGAATACTTTTTGTTGTAAATCAAGAGGAGAGTTAGCATGATATTTTACAGACCTGAATTTTAAAGTTTTTCTAGGAGATTACTTAAACCTTTTTGTAAAACATTCCGTGGGACATCACTGGAAAATTAATATTCCGCTGTATGATTCTAAAGTCTTTTGGATTTTTTTAGCGGGATATTCATGGAATCTTCCTAAAATCTTTTATGAAATAATTCACTGGAGGATTACTTAAATCTTACTGTGAATTATTTCGTGGAATATATTTGGAATATTACTTAAATCTTTCTGTAAAATATTCCGTGGAATATTTCTAGAAATTCTTTGTAATATTCCGCTGCACGATTTTGAAGTTTTTTGGAATCTTTCAGCGAAATATTTATAAAATCTTCCTAAAATCTTCTATGAAATACTCTACTAAAAGATTACTCAAATCTATCTGTGAAATATTACGTGGAACGTATCTGGAAGATTTATGTAATATTCCGCTGTACTATTTCGAAGTTTTTTGAAATCTTACAGCGTAATGTTTATGGAATCTTCCTAAAATCTTTCATGAATTATTCTAGTGGAAGATTACTTGAATCTTTTTGTAAAATATTTCGTGGAATATTTCACTAGCAGATCACTTAGACCTTTCTCTAAAATACTCCTCGGGATATTTTTGGAAGATTAATGTAGTATTCCGCGGTGCGATTTTAAAGTTTTTCGGAATCTTCCAGCGAAATGTATATGCAATCTTCCCAAAATATTTCATGAAATATTCTAGTTAAAGATTACTTGAAACTTTTTGTAAAATATTTCGTAGAATATTTACTTGGAGATTACTTAAACCTTTCTGTAAAATATTCTGTGGGATATTTCTAGAAGATTTATATAATATTCCGCTGTATGATTTGAAAGTTTTTTGAAAATTTCCAGTAAAATATTTATGGAATCTTTCTAAAATCTTTTATGAAATATTCTACTGCAAGTTTAATTGAATCTTTTTGTAAAATATTTTGTGGAATATTTTACTGGAAGATTACATAAACATTTCTGTAAAATATTCTTCGGAAAATTTCTAGAAGATTTATGTAATATTTCACTGTATGATTTCAAAGTTTTTCGGAATCTTCCAGCAAATTGTTTATGGAATCTTCCTGAAATCTTTCATAAAATATTGCAGACAAAGATAACTTAAATCTTTCTGTAAAATGTTTTGTGAAATATTTTACTAGGAGATTACTTAATCCTTTCTGTAAAATATTCCGTGGGATATTTCTGGAAGATTTATGTAATATTCTGTTCTACGATATCAAAGTTTTTTGGAATGTTTCAGCGAAATATTTATGGATCCTTTCCAAAATCTTTCATGAAATATTTCACTGGAAGATTACTCAAATCTTTTTGTGAAATATTTTGTGGATCATTTCTGGAAGATTTATGTAATGTTCCACTGTACGATTTCAAAGTTTTTTGGAATCTTCCAGCGAAATGTATATGGAATCTTCCTGAAATCTTTAGAAAATATTCCAGTGGAATATTACTCAAACCTTTATGTAAAATATTTCGAGGAATATTTTACTAGGAGATTACTTAAACCTTTTTGTAAAAAATTCCGTGGGATATCACTGGAAGATTAATGTAATATTCTGCTGTATGATTCTAGAGTTATTTGGATTTTTTCATCGAGATATTCATGGAATGTTCCTAAAATCTTTTATGAAATATTTCACTGGAAGATTGCTTACATCTTGCTGTGAAATATTTCGTGGAATATATTTGAAAGATTGCTTAAATCTTTCTGTAAAATATTCTGTGGAATATTTCTGAAAGTTGTCTGTAATTTTCCGCTATACAATTTAAAAGTTCTTCGGAATCTTTCAGCAGAATATTTATGGAATCTTCCTAAAATCTTTTATAAAATATTCTACTGGAAGATTACTTAAATCTATCTGAAGAATATTTCGTAAAACATTTCTGGTAAATTTATATAATATTCCGCTGTACTATTTCAAAGCATTTCGAAATCTTACAGCGTAATGTTTGTGGAATCTTCATAAAATCTTTTATGAAATATTCTAGTGGAAGATTACTCAAACTTTTTGTAAAATGTTTCGTAAAATATTTCACTGAGAGATTACTTAAATCTTTCTGTAGAATATTCCGTGGCATATTTCTAGAAGATTCATGAAATATTCCGCAGTATGATGTCAAAGTATTTTGAAATCTTCATAAAATTGTCCACTGGATAATTACTTGAATCTTGCTATGAAATATTTTGTGGAATATTTCTGGAAGATTTATGTTAGATTCGGCTTTACGATTTGAAAGTTTTTCGGAATCTTTCATCGGAATGTTTATGGAACTTATCTGGAATATTTGATGAATATTACATGTAATATTTCATGAAATATTTCAAAAATCTTCCATGAATATTCAATGAAATATTTCGAAAATGTTTTCGAACATTTCTTCGAAATATTCCATGATTATTCCTGGAAGCTTTCAATTGAAGATTTCAGTGGAATATGTCAAAATATTTTATAGAAATCATCCATGCTATGTGAGCTATAACTTTTGAACTAGACAAGACTTTCTGATGCAATAAAGCTTAAATCAAAGTATTAAACTTATACTCTTATATATCTTTTTAATATTTTTCTATGAGAGTTTTAGTTTTTTGGTTAATCAAGTTTTTATAAGCGCTTCTTTTTACTATATTTTTGTAAAATGGCTATATGTTAGTCTTTGATTGCATTAGACGAAAAGAAAGAACATAGGTTTATTTTTTTATTGAAGAATCGTAACCTGTAGTTTTAGCTAAATCTATTTCCTAGACGTGAGGATCTCTCCTTGTTAGTTAAGCAAGTTGTAAATTACGACTAAATCGCTCATAATTTGGCATATGATATGATCTTCACCAAATTAAAGAATATATTAGAAGATGGCATCGATGTAAATATTAAAATTTTTTAAATACTCTGTATCCATTGTAACGGTTATTTTGCCCGTTACGAAAAGAGAATCAGCTATTAATTTAATATTATTTTTAAGCTATATCTAATCTATAAATTTTACTATTTGCGGAGTTGCTGAAAATTATATTAAATATGATAAACTATCAACAGACTCCGGCAAAGCTAGTCAGTATATTAGATTGATGTGCGACGAAGTATTTTTCTATCAGCTCGTGGCTGCGCGTCTCTATCTCTCTCTCTCTCTCTCTCTCATCTGATCGAGAGACGCGATGCCGCTAGCATAGTTCTCCTTATTTTTATGAGGTTTAACTCTCCTAGTTAAACCTATTTAATACTTTATATAAAATATATATATTTGACTATAGTAAAAATAAGGACCGCGGAGGCGTCGGGGGAAGCAACAGGTACAGGCTTTATATATAATATTCACATGCAATAGATAGAATCAAGACTTTACATTTAACATAAATTTATTAAGAGTAATGAAGAAAAATACAAAATCAAGAATTGAAACGTAAATGATAAAGTGAAAGAAATAATTAACTGATATAACAATATTTGAATTTACAATAAAGATATTCTCTAGAAAGAGCTAGCAATAGGGAAGGGCGCCACGCGAACTAAGTTACACTAAAACTCTAGTAATATCACGCACGCACTTTATAACGTTAAGTTTTTACGAGGAAAGAAACCTTACTTTATGAAACTTACAATTACTTATGACAACGTCGAGAAGCTTCTCTTACACCGAAGACTCTACGTTGATCGCTCGCTCGTTGGCCAATGGTCGCAACGCTGCAGCAATCCTGGTCGCTGGAGCTAGTCGAAACACGCTCTCGAGAAGTCGTCCCTAGACGAACAAAGGCCGCTATCTTCCTCAATCAGGATAACACCTTGGGTTTGATAATGCACGTGTCTCACGGTTCGTATAGAAGCATGAGGCTTGACACAGAATCAATGCACTAACTAAAGTTATCGATTATTTGCACCTATTGCAATGTGCTCTCAACGACAGCCGGAAAAGGTCTGACGCGCCTCGTGGTCGACTCGGCGTTCTTCCCTTGATGGTCAGTTAGTTACGTATTTCTTCGCGTAACTTCTGGCTTGCATGACCACGCGCGTGTCGTATATTATTTTCTGCTTGCACGATATTCTAACACGGGAAAATACCGTGACAACCCTCCGCCAGACGCAGCATAATCGGGTTTGCTGCTCTGTATAACGCGCGGGAGGTGTGTGCCTGTTGTGTTAAGCCAACTTCATACATCAAATATAATATTTCGCTGCGTACGCCTTTTCCTCGGTGAAAAGTCGATTACATTTTTGATACGCTTCGCATTTGTAGAACCTTAAGGCCTACCTCGTTTACGCCTGATCGGTTCAGGCACAGCTTGGCGCATACGCTTCGTTATACGCCTTACGACGACGGCTGTCTTACGTGGTTGGTCTCGCTTCCTATTCGGTTTCTCGTTAGGGGTAGGTACACCGCTCGCAGGCGGTCGCTCGCAATCTGAGCCCGATACTCCGTTAACACACAGAGTCGCATCGCACGCAGAAGACGGGTCGCTCATCGTCTCATTTTCGCTTGTTGATTCCAACGGTGGTAGAGGCGGTGACTCGTCTTCTTGTCTTGCGAGATACGGTTTTAGCTGCACGTCTATTACGCTGGCACAGCCACTAGACAACGCCACTACCTAACCATTACCATATTTTGTTGCTAATTTGTTGCTAATTTGTTACGCGAAAATCAATTTTGTTGCTCTAGCCGTTCCCAAGAAACACGGGCCGTGCTAGCGTAAGTCTTACGCTAGCAAGGCCACTGCTGTAACTCTTATTCTAATTAAGATATTTTACCTATTCGAACGGTATAATTTGTTGCTAATTTGTTGCTAAAAGATGATATTTTCCAAAATTCGAAAACAATAGTATTTGACCCTAATACCGACACAGGCCCAGTTGAATTTCATGAAATCAGTTATTTTTCAGGGTATGACTTAAACTAATGAGTAATAATTTGTTACTAATTTGTTGCTAAAAGATGATGTTTTAAAAATTCGAGAACAATAGTATTTGACCCTAATACCGACATCAGGCCCACTTGAATTTCAAGAAATCAGTTATTTTTCAGAGTATGACTAAAACTGATAAGTAACAATTTGTTGCTAATTTGTTGCTAATAATTCCACCTTAAAACAATTTTTTCTCCAGCCGTTCCCGAGAAACACAAGCCGTGCTAGCGTAAGTCTTACGCTAGCAAGGCCACTGCTGTAACTCTTGTTCTAATTAAGATATTTTAAAGATTCAAACGGCATAATTTGTTGCTAATTTGTTGCTGAAAGATGATGTTTTCCAAAATTCGAAAACAATAGAATTTGACTCTGATACCGACATCAGGCCCAGTTGAATTTCATGAAATCAGTTATTTTTCAGGGTATGACTTAAACTAATGAGTAATAATTTGTTACTAATTTGTTGCTGAAAGATGATGTTTTGAAAATTCGAGAACAATAGTATTTGACCCTAATACCGACATCAGGCCCACTTGAATTTCAAGAAATCAGTTATTTTTCAGAGTATGACTAAAACTGATAAGTAACAATTTGTTGCTAATTTGTTGCTGATAATTCCACCTTAAAACAATTTTTTCTCTAGCCGTTCCCGAGAAACACGGGCCGTGCTAGCGTAAGTCTTACGCTAGCAAGGCCACTGCTGTAACTCTTATTCTAATTGAGATATTTTAACTATTCGAACGGCATAATTTGTTGCTAATTTGTTGCTGAAAGATGATATTTTCTAAAATTCGAAAACAATAGTATTTGACCTTAATACCGACATCAGGCCCAGTTGAATTTCAAGAAATCGGTTATTTTTCAGGGTATGACTAAAACTAAAGAGTGATAATTCGTTGCTAATTTGTTGCTGATGATTCCACCTTGAAACAATTTTTTTGCTCCAGCCGTTCCCGAGAAACACAAATCATGTTAGCGTAAGTCTTACGCTAGCAAGGCCACTGCTGTAACTCTTGTTCTAATTAAGATATTTTAACTTTTCGAACGGCATAATTTGTTGCTAATTTGTTGCTGAAAGATGATGTTTTCCAAAATTCGAAAACAATAGAATTTGACCCTAATACCGACATCAGGCCCAGTTGAATTTCAAGAAATCAGTTATTTTTCAGGGTATGACTTAAACTAATGAGTAATAATTTGTTACTAATTTGTTGCTAAAAGATGATGTTTTAAAAATTCGAAAACAATAGTATTTGACCCTAATACCGACATCAGGCCCAGTTGAATTTCAAGAAATTAGTTATTTTTCAGGGTATGACTAAAACTAAAGAGTAATAATTTTTTGCTAATTTGTTGCTGATGATTTCACATTGAAACAATTTTCTTGCTCCAGCCGTTTCCGAGAAACACGGACCGTGCTAGCGTAAGTCTTACGCTAGCAAGGCCACTGCTGTAACTCTTGTTCTAACTAAGATATTTTTCCGCATTCTAACCTCAAAATTGCAACTTCTTTTCTCATTTTCGGCTCTGATGCGAAAAAAATCATTATTAACCTCTGGTGTAAAGGCTGTTTTACGAAACTCGTTACGTAAATCCAGCCTTTTCACCCCAGGTTAATAATGTACTATTATAGCACTGCGTGAGCTAAATCCGCGTTTTCTACACCATTTAGCGGGAGCTAAGTACAACTTTTTTGAACTGTGTAAAAAAGTACTACTGTAATGTATTGCACACTTTATTATACTGTCCGAAAAAGTAATCATATCGAAATCACGCATCACAATCACTCTTTGTACGTTTATTAATAATACGTAGAAATATCTTTTCACCTATAATAACACGTAGACAATCAACCAAAAAATATAAATACCTCAATAAAGAATTAAAAGCATCAAGAAAACGAAAGCTATAGTTTATAAATTCTTATTATGCTGTGAGTTGTCGAAATATATGAAACCTCTGTGAGCGCGTATGCGTGTACAGTGTATACAGCCTAACGATGAGAAAGAGAGAGATGCATATATGAAAAATGAACTAGATGCTTCGCTTTGTCTGACTTATGTATACATGAATCTGAATAATCGGCAAGATTTTGTTAGCATATTGTATTTAATTATTAATAAAATATCAGTGATATTAATAATTATCAATATAATTTCACACTCTAAAAATGCTTTTGAAATCGTTTTTACTTTTCTTATTTTTTTGTGAAGGGTTTAGTTTTGATAATGTATCTAGTTTTCATTTTTTTCGAATTATCATTCGTAGAGTGCATAGTTTTGTTGATATATAGCGTTCGTTTTTATTTACGAATTATCATTCGTGGAGCGTATAGATTTCGTTGAAATTTATTTTCTATAGTATAGATTGCGTTTGGTGGATTTATCTCACACGTGCTATAAAATAATATACGATTCGTATACTCGAAGTGGTCCTCCCACATGACGTGCTTAGCACCCTCGCTGCGCTCGGGTGCTAACTGCGCGCCGTGTTAAAAAAGACCACTTAGAGCACGTGTATCGTAATGTACTATTGACGATTCGAACGGCATAATTTGTTGATGAAAGATAACATTTTCCGAAATTCGAAAACAATAGTATTTGAATCAAGTTTAGTTTATTTCTGCCACCCAGTATTTGCTGCACGAGCGAGAGGGGTACTACTGGCTGGCAGCGGCAGGAATGAATAGCAGATGAACTAGTTCTTTTATTTATAAGAGAAAGAGATAGAGAAAGAGTTAGAGTTAGAAAAAAGAGGGTCTCGCAAAGCGCGCCCGAGATTGACTGCGGTTCGAGCAACAAATTCGCCCCGTATTCATCCTTCTTTTTCCCAAATGGCGTAGATGATTTTATGTCGTTGTAGCAGGTATGAGGGACTATCAAATTATAAATGTGCAAATTCGCTATCCTTCTTTCTTTTGATTTGAATTTGAATAAACGTATGGTAACAGTGTAGACGCGGATCGTCTGCGGAACCGTCATTGATGTGTCACAAATTTGACAAGCTGACCACGCATATCACGCACATTTTATAATTAATTTTTTTTTTTCACTGTCTCACTTTCACTATAATAATAATTTTGTTGTTATTTGTACTAATTTATTTTCATTATTTGCACTAATTTTTTTGTATGATTAATCAATTTTTTAAAGAACAAAATGTGAAAAGGAAAAACAAAACACGCCGATTAAACTAACCAATTTTACGACTTCGACGATCGCTTCAGAGCTAATTACTACCTAGTAGTGTGACGTATAGATGACTCCATACGTCACCAGGTGAGGTATGGAATTATCTATATTTTTTAATGTGAAGTATAGCAAACTGAATATAGTTGTGCTACGAATTGAAATGTATGTAACCTCAATACCCATTTAACTAGCTTTGCACATACAACGCCGAATACCTGATACGACATATATATATTTATATATATATATATATTTATATATTTATATATGTATATATATATATATATATATATATATATATATATATATATATATTTATATATTTATATAGCTAAAACAACTCATACGCCTCCTGTTCGCACCTCCCACGCTTCAAGAGAAAAAATCTCTCGCGAAGAAAACGTTGCGAAGAAACAGAACTTGACCTAACCGTAACCATTGGTGGAGATGTAAGCTCGTATTATAAACTCAGCAATTCTTACTTAAATCCATTACTATTTAAATTACAATTATGAATTCGAATCAAATCTATATAATATAATTATTTTGTACTAATAGAATACATAATAAAAATGTAAAAATCTATAGTTACAATTAAAACAAATCTGTATATAAATTTCGCCCAAGGTTTGGACAAAAAAATTTTATTTGAATATGATTTTTTTTGTTTTAACAAAAGAACTTATTTAGTCATAACCTGTCAAACACATTATAATGAAATGAATGCTATGCATCTAAAAAATCGTTAATATGTTATTTATATCTTTCGACTTTTAAACATAAAAGAACGTATCTAAAAACTTTTGAAATCTAAAATTTATGAAAAGTTAGATTTGAAAAGCTTTATTAACGTAATATGTCATTTTTATACTCTCATTTCGTTGCTGCCGAGATGTATTATATCGTGCAGCAAATGCTGGGCGGCAGAATTACTAATTAGTAATTAATTGAAATTACTAATTAGTTTTAGTCATACCCTGAAAAATAACTGATTTCTTAAAATTCAACTGGGCCAGATGTCGGTATTAGGGTCAAATACTATTGTATTCGAATTTTGGAAAACATCATCTTTCAGCAACAAATTAGCAACAAATAATTACTAATTAGTTTTAGTCATACCCTAAAAAATAACTGATTTCTTGAAATTCAACTGGGCCTGATGTCGGTATTAGGGTCAAATACTATTGTATTCGAATTTTAGAAAATATCATCTTTCAGCAACAAATTAGCAACAAATTATGCCGTTCGAAAAGTTGAAATATCTTAATTAAAACAAGAGTTACAGCAGTGGCCTTGCTAGCGTAAGACTTACGCTAGCACGATCCGTGTTTCTCGGGAACGGCCGGAGCGAACAAATTGTTTCAAGGTGGAATCATCAGCAACAAATTAGCAACAAATTATTACTCATCAGTTTTAGCCATACTCTGAAAAATAACTGATTTCTCGAAATTCAACTAGGCCTGATGTCGGCCTTATGGTTAAATTCTATTGTTTTCGGATTTTGGAAAACATCATCTTTCAGCAACAAATTAGCAACAAATTATGCCGTTCGAATCTTTAAAATATCGTAATTAGAACCAGAGTTACAGCAGTGGCCCTGCTAGCGTAAGACTTACGCCAGCACGGGCCGTGTTGCTTGCGAACGGCTGGAGCAAGAAAATTATTCCAAGGTGGAATCATCAGCCACAAATTAGCAACAAATTATTACTCTTTAGTTTTAGTCATACCCTGAAAAATAACTGATTTCTTAAAATTCAACTGGGCCTGATGTCGGTATTAGGGTCAAATACTATTGTTTTCGAATTTCGGAAAACATCATCTTTCAGCAACAAATTATTACTCATCAGTTTTAGTCATACTCTGAAAAATAACTGATTTCTTAAAATTCAACTGGGCCTGATGTCGGTATTAGGGTCAAATACTATTGTGTTCCAATTTTGAAAAACATCATCTTTCAGCAACAAATTATTACTCATCAGTTTTAGTCATACTCTGAAAAATAACTGATTTCTTAAAATTTAACTGGGCCTGATGTCGGTATTAGGGTCAAATTCTATTGTTTTCGAATTTTAGAAAACATCATCTTTCAGCAACAAATTAGCAACAAATTATTACTCTTTAGTTTTAGTCATACCCTGAAAAATAACTGATTTCTTAAAATTGAACTGGGTCTGATGTCGGTATCAGGGTCAAATACTATTGTGTTCCAATTTTGGGAAACATCATCTTTCAGCAACAAATTATTACTCATCAGTATTAGTTATACTCTGAAAAATAACTGATTTCTTAAAATTTAACTGGGCCTGATGTCGGTATTAGGGTCAAATTCTATTGTTTTCGAATTTTGGAAAACATCATCTGTCAGCAACAAATTAGCAACAAATTATTACTCTTTAGTTTTAGTCATACCCTGAAAAATAACTGATTTCTTAAAATTCAACTGGGTCTGATGTCGGTATTAGGGTCAAATACTATCGTGTTCCAATTTTGGAAAACATCATCTTTCAGCAACAAATTATTACTCATCAGTTTTAGTCATACTCTGAAAAATAACTGATTTCTTAAAATTCAACTGGGCCTGATGTCGGTATTAGGGTCAAATACTATTGTTTTCGAATTTCGGAAAACATCATCTTTCAGCAACAAATTATTACTCATCAGTTTTAGTCATACTCTGAAAAATAACTGATTTCTTAAAATTCAACTGGGCCTGATGTCGGTATTAGGGTCAAATACTATTGTGTTCCAATTTTGAAAAACATCATCTTTCAGCAACAAATTATTACTCAACAGTTTTAGTCATACTCTGAAAAATAACTGATTTCTTAAAATTTAACTGGGCCTGATGTCGGTATTAGGGTCAAATTCTATTGTTTTCGAATTTTAGAAAACATCATCTTTCAGCAACAAATTAGCAACAAATTATTACTCTTTAGTTTTAGTCATACCCTGAAAAATAACTGATTTCTTAAAATTGAACTGGGTCTGATGTCGGTATCAGGGTCAAATACTATTGTGTTCCAATTTTGGGAATCATCATCTTTCAGCAACAAATTATTACTCATCAGTATTAGTTATACTCTGAAAAATAACTGATTTCTTAAAATTTAACTAGGCCTGATGTCGGTATTAGGGTCAAATTCTATTGTTTTCGAATTTTGGAAAACATCATCTGTCAGCAACAAATTAGCAACAAATTATTACTCTTTAGTTTTAGTCATACCCTGAAAAATAACTGATTTCTTAAAATTCAACTGGGTCTGATGTCGGTATTAGGGTCAAATACTATCGTGTTCCAATTTTGGAAAACATCATCTTTCAGCAACAAATTATTACTCATCAGTTTTAGTCATACTCTGAAAAATAACTGATTTCTTAAAATTCAACTGGGCCTGATGTCGGTATTAGGGTCAAATACTATTGTGTTTGGATTTTGGAAAACATCATCTTTCAGCAACAAATTAGCAACAAATTATTACTCTTTAGTTTTAGTCATACCCTGAAAAATAACTGATTTCTTAAAGTTCAACTGGGCCTGATGTCGGTATTAGGGTCAAATACTATTGTGTTCCAATTTTGAAAAACATCATCTTTCAGCAACATATTATTACTTATCAGTTTTAGTCATACTCTGAAAAATAACTGATTTCTTAAAATTTAACTGGGCCTGATGTCGGTATTAGGGTCAAATTCTATTGTTTTCGAATTTTGCAAAATATCATCATTCAGCAACAAATCAGCAGCAAATTAAGCTGTTTGAATAGTTAAAATATCTTAATTAGAACAAGAGTTACAGCAGTGGCTTTGCTAGCGTAAGACTTACGCTAGCACGGGCCGTGTAGCTTGCGAACGGCTGAAGCAAGAAAATTATTCAAAGGTTGAATCATCAGCCACAAATTAGCAACAAATTATTACTCTTTAGTTTTAGTCATACCCTGAAAAATAACTGATTTCTCGAAATTCAACTAGGCCTGATATCGGCCTTATGGTTAAATTCTATTGTTTTCGGATTTTGGAAAACATCATCTTTCAGCAACAAATTAGCAACAAATTATGCCGTTCGAATCTTTAAAATATCGTAATTAGAACCAGAGTTACAGCAGTGGCCCTGCTAGCGTAAGACTTACGCCAGCACGGGCCGTGTTGCTTGCGAACGGCTGGAGCAAGAAAATTATTCCAAGGTGGAATCATCAGCCACAAATTAGCAACAAATTATTACTCTTTAGTTTTAGTCATACCCTGAAAAATAACTGATTTCTTAAAATTCAACTGGGCCTGATGTCGGTATTAGGGTCAAATACTATTGTTTTCGAATTTCAGAAAACATCATCTTTCAGCAACAAATTATTACTCATCAGTTTTAGTCATACTCTGAAAAATAACTGATTTCTTAAAATTCAACTGGGCCTGATGTCGGTATTAGGGTCAAATACTATTGTGTTCCAATTTTGGAAAACATCATCTTTCAGCAACAAATTATTACTCATCAGTATTAGTTATACTCTGAAAAATAACTGATTTCTTAAAATTTAACTGGGCCTGATGTCGGTATTAGGGTCAAATTCTATTGTTTTCGAATTTTAGAAAACATCATCTGTCAGCAACAAATTAGCAACAAATTATTACTCTTTAGTTTTAGTCATACCCTGAAAAATAACTGATTTCTTAAAATTCAACTGGGTCTGATGACGGTATTAGGGTCAAATACTATCGTGTTCCAATTTTGGAAAACATCATCTTTCAGCAACAAATTATTACTCATCAGTATTAGTTATACTCTGAAAAATAACTGATTTCTTAAAATTCAACTGGGCCTGATGTCGGTATTAGGGTCAAATACTATTGTTTTCGAATTTCGGAAAACATCATCTTTCAGCAACAAATTATTACTCATCAGTTTTAGTCATACTCTGAAAAATAACTGATTTCTTAAAATTCAACTGGGCCTGATGTCGGTATTAGGGTCAAATACTATTGTGTTCCAATTTTGAAAAACATCATCTTTCAGCAACAAATTATTACTCAACAGTTTTAGTCATACTCTGAAAAATAACTGATTTCTTAAAATTTAACTGGGCCTGATGTCGGTATTAGGGTCAAATTCTATTGTTTTCGAATTTTAGAAAACATCATCTTTCAGCAACAAATTAGCAACAAATTATTACTCTTTAGTTTTAGTCATACCCTGAAAAATAACTGATTTCTTAAAATTGAACTGGGTCTGATGTCGGTATCAGGGTCAAATACTATTGTGTTCCAATTTTGGGAATCATCATCTTTCAGCAACAAATTATTACTCAACAGTTTTAGTCATACTCTGAAAAATAACTGATTTCTTAAAATTTAACTGGGCCTGATGTCGGTATTAGGGTCAAATTCTATTGTTTTCGAATTTTAGAAAACATCATCTTTCAGCAACAAATTAGCAACAAATTATTACTCTTTAGTTTTAGTCATACCCTGAAAAATAACTGATTTCTTAAAATTGAACTGGGTCTGATGTCGGTATCAGGGTCAAATACTATTGTGTTCCAATTTTGGGAATCATCATCTTTCAGCAACAAATTATTACTCATCAGTATTAGTTATACTCTGAAAAATAACTGATTTCTTAAAATTTAACTAGGCCTGATGTCGGTATTAGGGTCAAATTCTATTGTTTTCGAATTTTGGAAAACATCATCTGTCAGCAACAAATTAGCAACAAATTATTACTCTTTAGTTTTAGTCATACCCTGAAAAATAACTGATTTCTTAAAATTCAACTGGGTCTGATGTCGGTATTAGGGTCAAATACTATCGTGTTCCAATTTTGGAAAACATCATCTTTCAGCAACAAATTATTACTCATCAGTTTTAGTCATACTCTGAAAAATAACTGATTTCTTAAAATTCAACTGGGCCTGATGTCGGTATTAGGGTCAAATACTATTGTGTTTGGATTTTGGAAAACATCATCTTTCAGCAACAAATTAGCAACAAATTATTACTCTTTAGTTTTAGTCATACCCTGAAAAATAACTGATTTCTTAAAGTTCAACTGGGCCTGATGTCGGTATTAGGGTCAAATACTATTGTGTTCCAATTTTGAAAAACATCATCTTTCAGCAACATATTATTACTTATCAGTTTTAGTCATACTCTGAAAAATAACTGATTTCTTAAAATTTAACTGGGCCTGATGTCGGTATTAGGGTCAAATTCTATTGTTTTCGAATTTTGCAAAATATCATCATTCAGCAACAAATCAGCAGCAAATTAAGCTGTTTAAATAGTTAAAATATCTTAATTAGAACAAGAGTTACAGCAGTGGCTTTGCTAGCGTAAGACTTACGCTAGCACGGGCCGTGTAGCTTGCGAACGGCTGAAGCAAGAAAATTATTCAAAGGTTGAATCATCAGCCACAAATTAGCAACAAATTATTACTCTTTAGTTTTAGTCATACCCTGAAAAATAACTGATTTCTCGAAATTCAACTAGGCCTGATATCGGCCTTATGGTTAAATTCTATTGTTTTCGGATTTTGGAAAACATCATCTTTCAGCAACAAATTAGCAACAAATTATGCCGTTCGAATCTTTAAAATATCGTAATTAGAACCAGAGTTACAGCAGTGGCCCTGCTAGCGTAAGACTTACGCCAGCACGGGCCGTGTTGCTTGCGAACGGCTGGAGCAAGAAAATTATTCCAAGGTGGAATCATCAGCCACAAATTAGCAACAAATTATTACTCTTTAGTTTTAGTCATACCCTGAAAAATAACTGATTTCTTAAAATTCAACTGGGCCTGATGTCGGTATTAGGGTCAAATACTATTGTTTTCGAATTTCAGAAAACATCATCTTTCAGCAACAAATTATTACTCATCAGTTTTAGTCATACTCTGAAAAATAACTGATTTCTTAAAATTCAACTGGGCCTGATGTCGGTATTAGGGTCAAATACTATTGTGTTCCAATTTTGGAAAACATCATCTTTCAGCAACAAATTATTACTCATCAGTATTAGTTATACTCTGAAAAATAACTGATTTCTTAAAATTTAACTGGGCCTGATGTCGGTATTAGGGTCAAATTCTATTGTTTTCGAATTTTAGAAAACATCATCTGTCAGCAACAAATTAGCAACAAATTATTACTCTTTAGTTTTAGTCATACCCTGAAAAATAACTGATTTCTTAAAATTCAACTGGGTCTGATGACGGTATTAGGGTCAAATACTATCGTGTTCCAATTTTGGAAAACATCATCTTTCAGCAACAAATTATTACTCATCAGTATTAGTTATACTCTGAAAAATAACTGATTTCTTAAAATTCAACTGGGCCTGATGTCGGTATTAGGGTCAAATACTATTGTTTTCGAATTTCGGAAAACATCATCTTTCAGCAACAAATTATTACTCATCAGTTTTAGTCATACTCTGAAAAATAACTGATTTCTTAAAATTCAACTGGGCCTGATGTCGGTATTAGGGTCAAATACTATTGTGTTCCAATTTTGAAAAACATCATCTTTCAGCAACAAATTATTACTCAACAGTTTTAGTCATACTCTGAAAAATAACTGATTTCTTAAAATTTAACTGGGCCTGATGTCGGTATTAGGGTCAAATTCTATTGTTTTCGAATTTTAGAAAACATCATCTTTCAGCAACAAATTAGCAACAAATTATTACTCTTTAGTTTTAGTCATACCCTGAAAAATAACTGATTTCTTAAAATTGAACTGGGTCTGATGTCGGTATCAGGGTCAAATACTATTGTGTTCCAATTTTGGGAATCATCATCTTTCAGCAACAAATTATTACTCATCAGTATTAGTTATACTCTGAAAAATAACTGATTTCTTAAAATTTAACTAGGCCTGATGTCGGTATTAGGGTCAAATTCTATTGTTTTCGAATTTTGGAAAACATCATCTGTCAGCAACAAATTAGCAACAAATTATTACTCTTTAGTTTTAGTCATACCCTGAAAAATAACTGATTTCTTAAAATTCAACTGGGTCTGATGTCGGTATTAGGGTCAAATACTATCGTGTTCCAATTTTGGAAAACATCATCTTTCAGCAACAAATTATTACTCATCAGTTTTAGTCATACTCTGAAAAATAACTGATTTCTTAAAATTCAACTGGGCCTGATGTCGGTATTAGGGTCAAATACTATTGTGTTTGGATTTTGGAAAACATCATCTTTCAGCAACAAATTAGCAACAAATTATTACTCTTTAGTTTTAGTCATACCCTGAAAAATAACTGATTTCTTAAAGTTCAACTGGGCCTGATGTCGGTATTAGGGTCAAATACTATTGTGTTCCAATTTTGAAAAACATCATCTTTCAGCAACATATTATTACTTATCAGTTTTAGTCATACTCTGAAAAATAACTGATTTCTTAAAATTTAACTGGGCCTGATGTCGGTATTAGGGTCAAATTCTATTGTTTTCGAATTTTGCAAAATATCATCTTTCAGCAACAAATCAGCAGCAAATTAAGCTGTTTGAATAGTTAAAATATCTTAATTAGAACAAGAGTTACAGCAGTGGCTTTGCTAGCGTAAGACTTACGCTAGCACGGGCCGTGTAGCTTGCGAACGGCTGAAGCAAGAAAATTATTCAAAGGTTGAATCATCAGCCACAAATTAGCAACAAATTATTACTCTTTAGTTTTAGTCATACCCTGAAAAATAACTGATTTCTCGAAATTCAACTAGGCCTGATATCGGCCTTATGGTTAAATTCTATTGTTTTCGGATTTTGGAAAACATCATCTTTCAGCAACAAATTAGCAACAAATTATGCCGTTCGAATCTTTAAAATATCGTAATTAGAACCAGAGTTACAGCAGTGGCCCTGCTAGCGTAAGACTTACGCCAGCACGGGCCGTGTTGCTTGCGAACGGCTGGAGCAAGAAAATTATTCCAAGGTGGAATCATCAGCCACAAATTAGCAACAAATTATTACTCTTTAGTTTTAGTCATACCCTGAAAAATAACTGATTTCTTAAAATTCAACTGGGCCTGATGTCGGTATTAGGGTCAAATACTATTGTTTTCGAATTTCAGAAAACATCATCTTTCAGCAACAAATTATTACTCATCAGTTTTAGTCATACTCTGAAAAATAACTGATTTCTTAAAATTCAACTGGGCCTGATGTCGGTATTAGGGTCAAATACTATTGTGTTCCAATTTTGGAAAACATCATCTTTCAGCAACAAATTATTACTCATCAGTATTAGTTATACTCTGAAAAATAACTGATTTCTTAAAATTTAACTGGGCCTGATGTCGGTATTAGGGTCAAATTCTATTGTTTTCGAATTTTAGAAAACATCATCTGTCAGCAACAAATTAGCAACAAATTATTACTCTTTAGTTTTAGTCATACCCTGAAAAATAACTGATTTCTTAAAATTCAACTGGGTCTGATGACGGTATTAGGGTCAAATACTATCGTGTTCCAATTTTGGAAAACATCATCTTTCAGCAACAAATTATTACTCATCAGTATTAGTTATACTCTGAAAAATAACTGATTTCTTAAAATTCAACTGGGCCTGATGTCAGTATTAGGGTCAAATACTATTGTTTTCGAATTCCGGAAAACATCATCTTTCAGCAACAAATTATTACTCATCAGTTTTAGTCATACTCTGAAAAATAACTGATTTCTTAAAATTCAACTGGGCCTGATGTCGGTATTAGGGTCAAATACTATTGTGTTCCAATTTTGAAAAACATCATCTTTCAGCAACAAATTATTACTCAACAGTTTTAGTCATACTCTGAAAAATAACTGATTTCTTAAAATTCAACTGGGCCTGATGTCGGTATTAGGGTCAAATACTATTGTGTTCCAATTTTGGAAAACATCATCTTTCAGCAACAAATTATTACTCATCAGTATTAGTTATACTCTGAAAAATAACTGATTTCTTAAAATTTAACTGGGCCTGATGTCGGTATTAGGGTCAAATTCTATTGTTTTCGAATTTTAGAAAACATCATCTGTCAGCAACAAATTAGCAACAAATTATTACTCTTTAGTTTTAGTCATACCCTGAAAAATAACTGATTTCTTAAAATTGAACTGGGTCTGATGTCGGTATCAGGGTCAAATACTATTGTGTTCCAATTTTGGGAATCATCATCTTTCAGCAACAAATTATTACTCAACAGTTTTAGTCATACTCTGAAAAATAACTGATTTCTTAAAATTCAACTGGGTCTGATGACGGTATTAGGGTCAAATACTATCGTGTTCCAATTTTGGAAAACATCATCTTTCAGCAACAAATTATTACTCATCAGTATTAGTTATACTCTGAAAAATAACTGATTTCTTAAAATTCAACTGGGCCTGATGTCAGTATTAGGGTCAAATACTATTGTTTTCGAATTTCGGAAAACATCATCTTTCAGCAACAAATTATTACTCATCAGTTTTAGTCATACTCTGAAAAATAACTGATTTCTTAAAATTTAACTGGGCCTGATGTCGGTATTAGGGTCAAATTCTATTGTTTTCGAATTTTAGAAAACATCATCTTTCAGCAACAAATTAGCAACAAATTATTACTCTTTAGTTTTAGTCATACCCTGAAAAATAACTGATTTCTTAAAATTGAACTGGGTCTGATGTCGGTATCAGGGTCAAATACTATTGTGTTCCAATTTTGGGAATCATCATCTTTCAGCAACAAATTATTACTCATCAGTATTAGTTATACTCTGAAAAATAACTGATTTCTTAAAATTTAACTAGGCCTGATGTCGGTATTAGGGTCAAATTCTATTGTTTTCGAATTTTGGAAAACATCATCTGTCAGCAACAAATTAGCAACAAATTATTACTCTTTAGTTTTAGTCATACCCTGAAAAATAACTGATTTCTTAAAATTCAACTGGGTCTGATGTCGGTATTAGGGTCAAATACTATCGTGTTCCAATTTTGGAAAACATCATCTTTCAGCAACAAATTATTACTCATCAGTTTTAGTCATACTCTGAAAAATAACTGATTTCTTAAAATTCAACTGGGCCTGATGTCGGTATTAGGGTCAAATACTATTGTGTTTGGATTTTGGAAAACATCATCTTTCAGCAACAAATTAGCAACAAATTATTACTCTTTAGTTTTAGTCATACCCTGAAAAATAACTGATTTCTTAAAGTTCAACTGGGCCTGATGTCGGTATTAGGGTCAAATACTATTGTGTTCCAATTTTGAAAAACATCATCTTTCAGCAACATATTATTACTTATCAGTTTTAGTCATACTCTGAAAAATAACTGATTTCTTAAAATTTAACTGGGCCTGATGTCGGTATTAGGGTCAAATTCTATTGTTTTCGAATTTTGCAAAATATCATCTTTCAGCAACAAATCAGCAGCAAATTAAGCTGTTTGAATAGTTAAAATATCTTAATTAGAACAAGAGTTACAGCAGTGGCTTTGCTAGCGTAAGACTTACGCTAGCACGGGCCGTGTAGCTTGCGAACGGCTGAAGCAAGAAAATTATTCAAAGGTTGAATCATCAGCCACAAATTAGCAACAAATTATTACTCTTTAGTTTTAGTCATACCCTGAAAAATAACTGATTTCTCGAAATTCAACTAGGCCTGATATCGGCCTTATGGTTAAATTCTATTGTTTTCGGATTTTGGAAAACATCATCTTTCAGCAACAAATTAGCAACAAATTATGCCGTTCGAATCTTTAAAATATCGTAATTAGAACCAGAGTTACAGCAGTGGCCCTGCTAGCGTAAGACTTACGCCAGCACGGGCCGTGTTGCTTGCGAACGGCTGGAGCAAGAAAATTATTCCAAGGTGGAATCATCAGCCACAAATTAGCAACAAATTATTACTCTTTAGTTTTAGTCATACCCTGAAAAATAACTGATTTCTTAAAATTCAACTGGGCCTGATGTCGGTATTAGGGTCAAATACTATTGTTTTCGAATTTCAGAAAACATCATCTTTCAGCAACAAATTATTACTCATCAGTTTTAGTCATACTCTGAAAAATAACTGATTTCTTAAAATTCAACTGGGCCTGATGTCGGTATTAGGGTCAAATACTATTGTGTTCCAATTTTGGAAAACATCATCTTTCAGCAACAAATTATTACTCATCAGTATTAGTTATACTCTGAAAAATAACTGATTTCTTAAAATTTAACTGGGCCTGATGTCGGTATTAGGGTCAAATTCTATTGTTTTCGAATTTTAGAAAACATCATCTGTCAGCAACAAATTAGCAACAAATTATTACTCTTTAGTTTTAGTCATACCCTGAAAAATAACTGATTTCTTAAAATTCAACTGGGTCTGATGACGGTATTAGGGTCAAATACTATCGTGTTCCAATTTTGGAAAACATCATCTTTCAGCAACAAATTATTACTCATCAGTATTAGTTATACTCTGAAAAATAACTGATTTCTTAAAATTTAACTGGGCCTGATGTCGGTATTAGGGTCAAATTCTATTGTTTTCGAATTTTGGAAAACATCATCTGTCAGCAACAAATTAGCAACAAATTATTACTCTTTAGTTTTAGTCATACCCTGAAAAATAACTGATTACTTAAAATTCAACTGGGTCTGATGTCGGTATTAGGGTCAAATACTATCGTGTTCCAATTTTGGAAAACATCATCTTTCAGCAACAAATTAGCAACAAATTATTACTCATCAGTTTTAGTCATACTCTGAAAAATAACTGATTTCTTAAAATTTAACTGGGCCTGATGTCGGTATTAGGGTCAAATACTATTGTGTTCCAATTTTGAAAAACATCATCTTTCAGCAAGAAATTAGCAACAAATTATTACTCTTTAGTTTTAGTCATACCCTGAAAAATAACTGATTTCTTAAAATTTAACTGGGCCTGATGTCGGTATTAGGGTCAAATTCTATTGTTTTCGAATTTCGGAAAACATCATCTGTCAGCAACAAATTAGCAACAAATTATTACTCTTTAGTTTTAGTCATACCCTGAAAAATAACTGATCACTTAGAATTCAACTGGGTCTGATGTCGGTATTAGGGTCAAATACTATCGTGTTCCAATTTTGGAAAACATCATCTTTCAGCAACAAATTAGCAACAAATTATTACTCATCAGTTTTAGTCATACTCTGAAAAATAACTGATTTCTTAAAATTTAACTGGGCCTGATGTCGGTATTAGGGTCAAATTCTATTGTTTTCGAATTTTGCAAAATATCATCTTTCAGCAACAAATTATTACTTATCAGTTTTAGTCATACTCTGAAAAATAACTGATTTCTTAAAATTTAACTGGGCCTGATGTCGGTATTAGGGTCAAATTCTATTGTTTTCGAATTTTGCAAAATATCATCTTTCAGCAACAAATCAGCAGCAAATTAAGCTGTTTGAATAGTTAAAATATCTTAATTAGAACAAGAGTTACAGCAGTGGCTTTGCTAGCGTAAGACTTACGCTAGCACGGCTTGTGTTTCTCGGGAACGGCTGGAGCAAAAAAATTGTTTTAAGGTGGAATTATCAGCAACAAATTAGCAACAAATTGTTACTCATCAGTTTTAGTCATACTCTGAAAAATAACTGATTTCTTGAAATTTAAGTGGGCCTGATGTCGGTATTAGGGTCAAATACTATTGTTCTCGAATTTTTAAAACATCATCTTTCAGCAACAAATTAGTAACAAATTATTACTCATTAGTTTAAGTCATACCCTGAAAAATAACTGATTTCATGAAATTCAAGTGGGCCTGATGTCGGTATTAGGGTCAAATACTATTGTTTTCGAATTTTGGAAAATATCATCTTTTAGCAACAAATTAGCAACAAATTATGCCGTTCGAATAGGTAAAATATCTTAATTAGAATAAGAGTTACAGCAGTCGCCTTGCTAGCGTAAGACTTACGCTAGCACGGCCCGTGTTTCTTGGGAACGGCTAGAGCAACAAAATTTATTTTTGCGTAACAAATTAGCAACAAATTAGCAACAAAATATGGTATTGGTTAGGTAGTGGCGTTTTCTAGTGGCTGCGCCAGCGTAATAGACGTTTTAGCTGCTTCACATGGATGGAACCGTAAGCATTATCATCGATGTCTAGTAATCTGTATGTGTTTGATCCACATTTAGCCGTAATCATATAAGGACCTACAAATTTCGGCGCTAATTTGCTAGCTATACCTTGAGCAGCTGAAGAAAGTATCTTATTTCTTCTTCATACTAAATCACCAACATTATAAGACACTTCTCTTCGTCCTGCATCGTATACATCGGTCTGTTTTTGCTGTGCCAGCTGCGCACAGTCGATCACCTGATCGTGTAGCAGAGGTAACTTGCTTACACGCTCCCGCCAGTTATCTACTTCTCGTAGTTGTTCATTCTCTTGAGCAGCTTTATCTTCCTTCCTTTTTAATAATTTAGGAGGGACTGGCTGTCGACCATAATTTAGCAGTGCAGGGCTAGTACCCGTAGTGCTTTGTTTGGCCGTATTATAAGCGAAAATTAATTCTGGCAGTTTTTAGTCCCAAGAGCGATAGTTTTCATTAATAAATGCGGTGATCATTGTTTTTATAGTCCGGTTTATTCTTTTAACCGGATTTGTTTGAGGATGGTAAGTAGGAGTAGTGCTATGATACACTGCTACTTCGTTCAGGTATTTATCTATCACCTAATTCCTGAACTCTGAGCCATTGTCAGATAGGAAGACCTCTGGCGTACCAAATCTTAGGACGATTCTTTCTTTTAGTGATTTTAAGATCGTAGGTGCATTTGCCTTCCTAATCGGTATGCACTTTACCCATTTAGTGAACATGTCTTCGAAAATCAGCAGGTATTGATAGCCGTGTTTGCTTTTTGGGAAAGGGCCGGTTATATTACCTGCTACCACTTTCCATGGGCCTAATACTTCTCTCTTGCCCATTAAGCCAGCAGGTAATTTTTGTTCTACCTTACACTGCTGGCAGATCTCACAGCTCTTGACATATTGAGATACCGTTTTCTCAATATATGGCCAATAATAATATTGTTTTATTCTAGCTGTAGTATGATCTTGGTCTAAATGACCAGCTGTTGGCTCATCGTGACATTCTTGCAGTACTTCTGCTCGATGTTCTGTGGGTACTACAATTTTCCATGCATCATCGTCTCCTAGCGTTTCTTCTGTGAACCTGTCTGGTACATGGCGATATAACTGACCTACGATTATTTTCCATCTCGGAAAGTCGCTTGGGTTACTTAATACTTGATTGAGTAGTTTCTTATACCAATCATTGTTAGTTTGCGAAGCCCAGCTTATTGCACTTAAGTGTGAGTCGCATTCTAATAAATCTTTGCGCATGCGTGATAACGCATCAGGCACGTAATCCAGAGCACCTTTCCTGTGCTCCACGGTATAAGAATAACCCTGCAGCTCTAGCGCCCATCGCGGTAGCCTGCTCGTTGGATTATGTAAGTTACATAACCAACGTAAGCTACTATGGTCCCTTATGACCTTAAAATCGTAGCCTTCTACATAACATACGAAACTTCTTAACCACCCATATGACGGCTAAGCATTCTTGTTCTGTAACGCTGTAATTTCGCTCTGCACTGGACATGGTACGACTAGCAAATTCTAATACTCGCTCTTTGTTGTTTACAACTTGCAAAAGTACTGCTCCTAGACCTGAGTCACTTGCATCTGTCTGTATGACGAATTGCGAGTTGAGCTGTAGACGACGCAATAATGAAGCGGATGCTATTAAAACTTTCATCTGCTCAAAAGCAATCTCCTGATCGCTTGACCATACGTACTTAAGTCCTTTCTTGTAAGTCTGGTTAGTGGCTCTGCTAACGTAGCAAAGTCTTTCAGGAATTTCCTGTACCACGAAGCCATACCCATGAAACGTCTCAACTGTTTTAAGTTTCTAGGAGCTGGGTATTCAATGATGGGTTTAATCTTTTCTGGGTCTGGCTTAAAACCATCTCTATTCACTAGAAAACCCAGATATTTAACCTCTTCTCGGCAAAATATGCTTTTCTCACAACTGATCATGAGACCTGTAGCTTCAATGCACAGTAATACCTTCTCGAGCCACTTCATATGATCATCGAACGTCTCAGTTGCGACAATGATATCGTCTAGATATGAAAATGCATAAAGCTCGAGCTCTGGACCTATGACCTTGTCGATTAATCTTTGAAAGGTCGTCCCAGCATAGCTGAGGCCGTACGGCATTCTCTTAAACTGAAAAAGACCCATACCGGGCACCGTAAATGCCGTTTGAGCACGTGAATCTTCTTTCATCTTAATTTGATGATAAGCACTGCTCAGGTCCATAGTAGAGATATATCTTGCCTTTTTTAGTTTGCGCAAGATGTCATCCATTCTTGGCAACGGATAAGCATCAGGCTTAGTTACTGCATTAACTTTTCTAAAGTCAATACAAAACCTGAACTTACCATTTGGTTTCTTAACCCTGACCACTGGGCTTGACCAGCCGCTCATTGAGGGTTCGATAATATCTGCTGTAAGCATTTCATTGACCTGTTCGTGCATTCACTCTTCGACCTTTTTAGACACAGGGTAATATTTCTGTTTCATTGGCCGAGCAGATCCTGTATCGATTTCATGTTCGATACAGTCCGTACAGCCTATAGGAGATCATCTTCTCCTAAGATTTTCATCACTAAACTCTTAACACGAACTCGATCAGCGGCTGATACATCAGCTAAACCTACTGATTCTAACTTAGCAACATGCATCTGTCTGAGCGCTGCCACTTCCAAATTTACTTTCACATTAGTACCCTTAAGAGAAAATTTATTTTCACAGATGTCAAACATAGCCTTAAATGCTCGAATAAAATTTCCTCCTAGATAACATGGTTCATCTAGGGTCAGCATGATCGCAGAACGGATTGTTTTTGTAATTCCGTCTACTGTAAATGGGAGGTCAACATAACCTACTAACAAGCATGATCTACCATCTGCTACTTTAGTAAATCTACCTGCAGCTGGTATCAAAGGTGCGTTGTAGGTTGCTGCTAGTTGCAAGCCCGTAGAGTTCATGACCGTACGTGATGCACCTGGGTCATATAAGGCCCTTATACGGTAATCTCCGATCACTACCGTAAGCCACTATCGAGCTTCATCATCGATATCTGATTGCAGATGTTCTTACTGTTTACTTGTCTCTGCCTGACAAGTGCGAGACTCGCTCTGCTCTGCTACTAAGGTTTCCGGTAACTTCTTGTCTACCATCTTTCTAGTAGAGAGTTCTGAGGTCTCATAGTCCTCGTTGGGAACAGTAGGTACCTCGTCTAGTTGTTCCCTTGCCCTTTTCCCGCACATTGTGGGCAAGACCATTGCGTATATCCAGGTAGACCACAGCGGTAACAACTGAGGTTGGGGTATCGATTTCTTGTACCTCCTTGATAAACCATGTTGGCCTTATCTCTATTTGGGTTTTCTGTCTGATTTTCCTTTTGGTTTTGACTTTGCTGCTCAGAGTTACCATTCCCTTGCTTAGGTTTTCGTGGTGGTCTCTTAGAATTTTGTTGATTTTTGTAAGGGTTTTTACGTGGTATGTTTGGCGAAGCTTGTCCACACTGATTTATATTATGAGGTGCAGGTTGCCTGTCTCTGCCTTCAGACATCTTATCTAACCAAGAGATTATTTGCATCATCATTTTAGCTATATTAAACTGTTCGGATACCGGTGATTTTTTTGTATTGCGGCGACCTGGTGTTTATTCTCTTTTCGTTTGGGCGAAGGACGGTAAGCTAAGTCAGGTAATAAAGAGTGTTCCGACAGAGGAGGTGGCATATATGCTCTCTCTGCATCTATTGTTAGTTCAGCTTCAACTGCTTTTTCTAGGAGTGACTTTACATCCACAATCTCATCTCTTCTTACCATACGTTGAGTCTCAGGTAAGAGATTGCGGTGCAGCAGATCAAGTTGTTGTCCTAAATCTGGTAATGGAACCTGTTTTAATATGATTGCTTGTAGGCACGTTATATAATCACGCACAGGTTCTTCTTTACCTTGTGTGCGTCTGTTTGCTTCAGATCGCAATCTTTGTTGAAAGCGTCTACTACGTCCATACCAACGTAGCGCAGCTTCTTTAAATTCAGCCCAAGTATTCCACGAATGTCTGTTATTTATGTACCCCGTGGCTGCTACGTCTGATGACAGTTCGGAGAGCGAGGATAATAAGTCGCTTTCGCTAAGTTTAGCCAGCGCTCGACACTCCTCAACTCTAGTTAAATAGAGGTCTATACTCTGGCCTCGCTCGCCAGAAAATGTAACATTCCAGCATCGCACTATGTGACCTACGTCTGTATTTTTATTTGCATTTGCTGGGCGGTCACTCTGCCTGGTCAGATTAGCATTATCCGTCGCACTGTTTGCAGTGTAAGTTTGCTGTATAATTACCTAATAGCCATTGAACTAATTGGTTTGCCTGTTCGAAAGGAAACCCTTCTTGCTTCAATTCTAACGTTTGAAGCGAGTCTACTAGGTCGTCTTCGGACAAGCACGTTGTCCATTTATGGACCTTTAGAGCGGTAGCTTTATAATTTTTGTCGCCCATTTTTTGTTGTGTAGCCATCTTAAATTGTTTATCTTCTTTCTTGATTATATCTATTCGCTGGGAGCGTTTATGATTATTATTAGTCACGTGATATGTCCCCAAAATTTTTTAGGACGTTTTCTACTGACTAGGAGAGTATCAGACCTCCGGATCACGGATTTTGCTCAAACTTTGGGATAAGTTTTCAGATGTCAAAATATGAAAGGAAACGAAATTTTAGACCCCAACGCTCAATATTTCCCTAGTTACAGGTAATTAAAGAAAATCACTAAAAAAGTTACTAGATTTTCAAACGCATATAGTTCCTTAGCATTGATAGCTGGGAGCTTGAAACTTTTTTTAAATGAAAGCTGAGCTCAAATCCTTTCGAAATAGTAGTTGTAGCATGTCAAAATATTATTTTTTCCCAAAGTTATAGCGTGATAAACATTGGACCTGATTTTTCTTTTTAAAACATTAATTAATAACAAAAGCTTAAATTGGGTCCAATGTTTATCACGCTATAACTTTGGGAAAAAATAATATTTTGACATGCTACAACTACTATTTCGAAAGGATTTGAGCTCAGCTTTCATTTAAAAAAAGTTTCAAGCTCCCAGCTATCAATGCTAAGGAACTATATGCGTTTGAAAATCTAGTAACTTTTTTAGTGATTTTCTTTAATTGCCTGTAACTAGGGAAATATTGAGCGTTGGGGTCTAAAATTTTGTTTCCTTTCATATTTTGACATCTGAAAACTTATCCCAAAGTTTGAGCAAAATCCGTGATCCGGAGGTCTGATACTCTCCTAGTGAGTTGAATACAGACTGCATTATAATTTAATATTTCGCTGAAAGTAATAAATTATTGATGTAAAATTGTGAAGAAAATAATTAAGTATTTGAATATTTATTTATTTTTATTTGCAATAATTGTAATTAATAATCCTAAATCAATGTGAATTGAAATAATCATAAGATAATGGGGTTATGTTATAGTTAGAGTAACGAAGATAGACGCTTGCGTCTATCTTCGTCGGTCAGAGCGAATACGTTTTCATGAAACATATGATCAGATTCATATACACTTAAGTATAAGTAAAAGTGAGGTTAACCGACTCTATACTTTTGATTACATTAATCTATTGAATTATTTGATTCCAATTACTTTTTAGTATGGAAAATAAAAAGAACTTTACTTTACTATTACTCTACGTGTTTTTACAATCGATTATACAATAAAAACCGTCATATGGCATTATTTAAAAATCTTTCCATCTACCTAATATACAAAACGTCCTATTTTTTTTGACATGTTGCCACCATGAGAAGAACAGTCGACTTACATACCCCTACTATATAAACTCTCGGTGCGAATATCTTGAACTTGATTGCACGCAAATACGCTATTAAGAAGGGGCCGAACTATCTGTCTTTGTCTTATAGCGTTTTTCATCATTTATGTAAACACTATCCGGTATAACAAGAAAAAAATAGCAGCCCCCGCTAGATATTAGTATGATTAGTAAATTTTGTAATAACAACCAAATTTTTTCACTGCGTAGTTTTTGAATAATTAGAGACCTACCAAAAAAAGATAGGTTATATTCTAGATTGCTAGTAGGTCTCTAATTAGTCAAAAACTACGCAGTGAAAAAATTTGGTTGTTATTACAAAATTTACTAATCATACTAATATCTAGCGGGGGCTGCTATTTTTTTCTTGTTATACCGGATAGTGTTTACATAAATGATGAAAAACGCTATTAGACAAAGACAGATAGTTCGGCTCCTTCTTAAACGCTTGCAGTGTGTGTTTGTATTCGCTATATATATATATATATATATATATATATATATATATATATATATAATAAATAATATTTCAGTTCGTATGTGTGTGGTTAGAAACTAAGCCGCACACATACGATGTGAAAAAAAACAATAAAATATATGTATATATAATTTAAAAAAATATATATTTTTATGTTTTGGTTTTTTGATTTATCTATTACGCAATAAATAATAATATTTTAGTAAATTGACCGATATGAAAATTTTCCAACACTGTTGTTTTAATTTTTACTACAAAAAGAAAATCCGTTAAGAGCATGAAGAAGCTGTCCGCCTTCTAATAATATTTCCAATCCTAACTTATGAATAAACGATGCGTTTAATCGAGTTTCTTTGCTACAAAGAAAAAATTTGTAAGATTAAACTCTAGTGCGGACAACTCAAGAAATTCACCAAAATATTATAAATATAAAGTTATAATAAAAACTTTCAATGTATCGTATTTTAAGGTTAGGTTTGTCGAGTTCGATATCTAATTTCCAATCTAAGCTCATAAAAAATAACAAGTCCAAATGATTTTTTATTTTAACAAAAATTATTGTATTAATATAGCTTTAGTGCGGACAAGTCATTATATTTGTTTAATTTAAAAATTTAAAAAGATATTGATAAAATAAAAAAAGCAAAACTCGATTGCTGCAGCTCCGACATGCCGTTAAAAACTGTCATTAAAACTTTCAAAATACGCGACTAAATCCAAAAACCTGTGCGTTTTTAAACTTTAGTTAAAATCGCACACCTAACTGTGTGAGGACAATTTATTTATGATACATTTGTATTTAATGTGTAATTTAAAAAGGTAAAAAAATTAATTTTTTTAAGTGAAATCCTAGAAAAATTTATAAATTTATTCTATAACACACTGCGCTGATCAATTGCCTCGCTTCGAGCTGGCAATTTTGGTAAGAGAGAATTAAAATTCACAAGAAAAAAAAATTTATTATGTGTAAATAAGGTTATGTTATTTCAATTGTATTAAACTATACAAAAAAAAATCTTGACCCTTTAATGTATATACAGAAAATTATTTTATCTTTTATTCGATTATATTTAATATTAAAATCAAAAAAAATTTTTACTCTTATTGAGATTAGATTATTTTTGCATTAAAGAGTTTTTGATGATTTATTTAATTTCAGCTTCCTTGCCAGCTGAAATTAATATTCTCTCTCACTTATAAGTCAATCAAATATGACTAACGACCTAATCGATAAGAGGGGTATATATAATAACGCACGTCTCTATTTTGAATAAGTTCTAAATGCCTGTTCGCTTTTTCTCTTAAAGCGAATAGCAGCATACAGAGTTATATTTCTTAATCTCTGTGTCTATGTTAAGCTATGCCAATCGCGTCTGCGCGTTACTTATGGAGAAAGAGAAAAAAAATTTTGCTGGGACACGTGGGAACGCACACTCGTAACGGAAAATTACAACAAAAAGAAAAATTTCAATGATATGTAATTTCGTTCGGAAATTTTTGCTATGTATTTTTCGAAAAGAAAATTTAATTTAATTTTTATTTTTATAAAAAAATATTTTATTAACTAATACTTCACAAAAAATTCTAAAATTCAAATTCAATTATCTCAAAAAAAATTTTTAACACGTGCTACAGTTAATTTCTGAACGCCTTCTATAATATCTAAATTAACGATTCTAGATAAGAAAGCGCGCAAGCCATTTTGAAATTCAACTAACGTCCAAAAATCTTTTAACTTCGCCGCAACTATACGTTTGTCGTCATTTTTACTTTATTTACGAAAGCCTGTTCCCGTCGACGCATCTATACGTTAGGCGCTATTTTGTAACGGTTATTTTGCCCGTTACAAAATAAGAATTAGCTATTAATTTAATATTATTTTCAAGCTAAATCTATAAATTTTACTATTTGCGGAGTTGCTGAAAATTATATTACATATGATAAACTATCAACAGACTCCGGCAAAGCTAGTCAGTATATTAGATTGATGTGCGACGGAGTATTTTTCTATCAGCTCGTCGCTGCGCGTCTCTCTCTCTCCCTCTCTCTCTCTTACCTGATCAAGAGACGCGATGCCGCTAGCACAGTTCTCCTTATTTTTATGAGGTTTAACTCTCCTAGTTAAACCTATTTAATACTTTATATAAAATATATATATTTGACTATGGTAAAAATAAGGACCGCGGAGGCGTCGGGGTAAGCAACAGGTACAGGCTTTATATATAATATTCACATGCAATAGATAGAATCAAGACTTTACATTTAACATAAATTTATTAAGAGTGATAAAGAAAAATACAAAATCAAGAATTGAAACGTAAATGATAAAGTAAAAAAAATAATTAACTAATATGACAATATTTGAATTTACAATAAAGATATTCTCTAGAAAGAGCTAGCAATAGGGGAGGGCGCGACGCGAACTAAGTTACACTAAAACTCTAGTAATATCATGCACGCACTTTATAACGTTAAGTTTCTACGAGGAAAGAAACCTTACTTTATGAAACCTACAATTACTTACGACAACGTCGCGAAGCTTCTCTTACACCGAAGACTCTACGTTGATCGCTCGCTCGTTGGCCAACGGTCGCAACGCTGCAGCAATCCTGGTTGCGGGAGCTAGTCGAAGCACGCTCTCGAGAAGTCGTCCCTAGACGAACAAAGGCCGCTATCTTCCTTAATCAGGATAACACCTTGGGTTTGATAATGCACGTGTCTCACGGTTCGTATAGAAGCATGAGTCTTGACACGGAATCAATGCACTAACAAAAGTTATCGATTATTTGCACCTATTGCAATGTGCTCTCAACGACAGCCGGAAAAGGTCTGACGCGCCTCGTGGTCGACTCGGCGTTTTTCCCTTAATGGTCAGTTAGTTGCGTATTTCTTCGCGTAACTCTGACGGCTTGTATGACCGCGCGCGCGTCGTATATTATTTCCTGCTCACGCGATATTCAAACACGGTAAAATACCGTGACACCATGCGAAAGTAGCTATAGAATTATTTTTTGACAATATTTTTAATATTTGAGCCCTATAGCTTTATAATATAAGGCCAATATTCTTCAATATTATTATATTTTTACTATAATACCTTCATTTCGATCACTTTTGAACATTTTTTTTATTAATAAAATGAAATTGTTTGGTTTGAAATTTTTTTTTATTCTTATCTATTTTTCTCCAAATCGACTATGCAAGCCGATTATAATAATGATGCCCTAATGTTTACAATGGGCTTAGAAAGCATTCTCAACAAAAATTTTGAAGTGACATTGAGTTTTTATTTAAATTTACTCTAAGTCACCGTGATCGCCAGGATTGAACTTCTTGAAAAAAAACTGACAAATAATACTAGGATAACAAAAATATATTTAAAGAAAAAAAAGGTTACTGATGAATTGAAAAAGCAAGAGAGGGCGAGAAAGGGAGAGAGACAGCAAGAGGCGGTGAGAGAGACATAGACATAGACATTCTTCATTCAGTCTTGAGATGTATATCCTGTCTGGCACTATTAGATAAAATACAACGACGTATAAAATTATTTATTTAATTATTTATAAATATTGGGCCCAAAAATAAGAGGCCAAAAAAAATATGAGGCCGAAAAAAACTAGGACTCAGAAAAATGTAGGGCATGAAAAATATAAGGCCTAGAAAAATATAAAGCCTAAAAAAATATAGGACCCAAATAAATTTTAGGCCCGAAAAAATTTAGGATCCAAAAAATATGTCTCAGGCAAATATAGAGCCCAAGAAAATATGAAAATCAAAATAACATTAGGCCCATTTAAATAGGAGACACAAAAAAATATGAGGCTAAAAGAAAATAGAACTTAGAAAAATGTAAGGCTCCAGAAATATAAGACCCAGAAAAATATAGAACCTAAAAAATTCCAGGCCCAGAAAAACATGGGACTTAAAAAAATAAGGCCCAGAAAAATATGAGTCAAAAAAATAAGGCCCAGAAAAATAAAAATTCAATGAAAATTTAAGAATCAAAAAATTATTGGGCTAAAAAAATAAGACCCACAAAAATGTAGGGCCCGAAAAAATATTGGGCCTAAAAATATATAAGGCCCAAAAAAATAAAGCTCAGAAAAATATAGTGCCTAAGAAAATAGAAGAATAAAAATAAAGAAGGGCCTAAAAAAATGGGCATTGAATAAAAATATAGGACCCAAAATAATATAAATCCCAAAAAAATATGGCCTAAAAAAAAGCTTTTGACTAATGAGAACTAATTATATAGGACCCAATAAAAAATTGCTACTCTTATTATCTAAAGATTAGACACATTTAAAAATGCGAAGAACCGGTGAACCAAAGAACTAGAGAACCGGAGAAACGGAAAAAAGTGTTTTTACTTTAATATAATATAAGATGTTACAGAATTTAAACTATGGATGCTTGCTTTATTTTAAGATTCTGCGTTCAAAAATACATCATATTGGGACACTTTATTGTTAAAATAAATTATGTCAATTTTTTATAGATTGTAAATTGAAAAGATCTCAGGTGAGATCTCAGATGAGATCTCAGATGAGATCTTACTTGAGATTTTTTAGTAGGGGTCACTGATAAAATAATCAAAGTAAATAAGGTTCACTGTAGCGCTTCGCAACCCCGCCGCATGGAGCGCTACCACGCTCCCTGATCTTTTGCATTTTATAACATTGAATACTAATCAGAATATCCTTCTTTTTCCAATTTTGCACTTATAAATATATTTGTTTGGGCTAAAACACTCTTTGTTTAGAACTTGTATATCCCGGATTGTATAAATAGAGATTATTACCGTTACTCATATGTATTTTCAATGCTAATTATTTCTGGAAATTCCCGGAAAATTTCAAAAATTGCCAAAAAAACCGTTTTTTTGCATTTTTGAATATGCAGCACCAATGGAAATATTCTGAAAAAATTCAGGGAAGTGTCTTTCAATAAAATACATGAAATTTATGAAATTCAGCGCTGCAGTCCCCTCTGGACAAAAATAAGAGAGATTTTAAAGAAAAAAATTTTTTTTTCAGGTGACTTGGTATCAAATAATTATCATTCGAAAAAATTCTCATGATTTGTGAATTAATTTTCGACCTTCATGATTTTTTTTAGAAGGTTAGACCTAAAGTACGAAAAAAAAGTTAAATGCAGAAAAACGATTTTTAGGCACGACCGCTATACGGAAGTGCCTTATATTTTCGACATCGCGAAAAATGTAACCCTTTAAAATATGTTTTTTTATGATAAAAAACTTATTTTTATAGCAAAATAAGACTATTACGAGGCTTCCTTAAAATGTATGTATGGATGTATGTGTGTGAGAAATCAAGTTTATGAATTTTCTCGACGAGTTTTTATCCGATCTGAATTATTCGAACGGGAAATTGTTTCAAATAATAACACAAGTAAACGTTCCTATTTTGAAAAAAATCGTTGGAAGCGTTTTTAAATAGGCGCCTTTTAAATGGTCAAAAAAATTGATTTTTGGTAATAACTTGAAAAATACGATTTTTTTTCAAAAAGTATATTTAATAAAAGTTATAGAATATAAAAAAATAATTTTTTTTTATATTATACATTTTTCTCTAAAGTTAATATTTTTCAAATTGTTCATGAAAAATGTTGAAATTAAAGGCTTTTTAATGATAATTTGATAAATATTATTTAAAAAAATATATATATAATATTAAAAAGATGCATCTTATTTTTTTCTATAAATTTTATTTAATATACTTTGTTTCAAAATTCGTTTTTTCAAGTTATCACCAAAAAATCATTTTTTTAACCTCTAAAGGGATAACTGTTTTAAAACCGCTCAAACGATTTTTTTTTAAACTGCCAATATTTATTTGTATTATTGTTTTAAATCATCCTCCGCCGGAATGATTCAGATCAAATAAAAACTTAATACAAAACTTTACTTTTAAGCTACTGAACTATTTTTTTTCTTATAACTTTTGATAGATTATCCTATCCAAAACTTTAAAAAGTATACATTAATGAAAATATGTCTTTTTCACATAACATAAATTTTTCGAAATCAATCAACTTAATTCCCAAGAAAAATTAAAATAATTATAAATTTGTTTTTTCAAATAAATACAATAAATTCAAACCTCCTGTTGAAAGATGCGGTAAAAAATACAATGAAAAAAAGAAATAAGATTAACTTTTAAGGCTTTTGCGTTTGTAAATGATTTGTTTTAATATTTTTTAAATATCAAATAGCGAGTGCGAAGCGCGAGCGTTTTCGGTCGTGCCTTATATGCAAGAAGCGGAGCTTTTTGCATGCCTTGCATCGCGAAGCGATGCAAGGCCCGAGGGCATTTCAGAGCTGAGCGAAGCGAAGCTCTGAAAGGACCAAGGTGCGAGCCACAGCGGCCCAAAGGGCCGCTGTGGCGAGCTAGTTTTAAAGTATGGTGAGGGCGGAGGGGGCAGGGGATTCAAAATATGATGAAAACTTTTTTTTTTAATATTAGAAATACAGTAATTAAAGCGAGAATGATTTTTGGATTTGAGACATTTTCGTACATCTTAACGGGGGGTACCCTTTTAAGGGGCAACTCTTTAAACATGTTTCCTTTCTGGACTTGCTATCAAGGGTTACAACATATAAGATCAGCTATTCTCAGTAGGTTATCATTAATAATTATTCAGTGTTAAATTTGTAATATGATTCAACTGACAGTAAGTAATAATAAATAAAAACATTGAAATGAGTAGACTGTCTATTGAAAAATGTTCCAACGATACAAAAAAAATTCTTTTCTTTATTTAATCAATGCGGTTTATTTTTTAATAAACCTGTACGGGTAATTGTTTGCTAATAGAATAGAGTGTGCGTATTCCAAATTTTTTGAATGAAACGACTTATCAGATAATTTAATAGCTTTATCAACCAAGGAATAAACAATTGCTATTTTTTATGTATCGGCGAATGCAATAAAAAATTTAAATACATTCCTGCATGTGTAAGATTCCTGTGCCAATTTGTAATGATAGAACCATCTGTTTTTTTATAGAAAGAAATGTCTAAAAATTGTATAGTATTATTGACAGGTTTCTAAACAGTAAATTGAATATTTCTATCATAGTTATTAAATAAAAATATCATCAACGTACATTTTTAAAAACAAAATTTCATATGGACACGTCATTAAACAATTATTAATTACATCCTGCATAACAATATTAGCTAAAATTAGACAAACAGGACTTCCCATCGCACTACCAAACTCTTGTCTATAGAAATCATTATAAAAAATAAAGTAGTTATTTTCCATAATACTGACATCACAAAATTCATTAAGAGATAAATTAATTTTACAACATGATCCCAACGTCTCTCCAAAGAAGTCTTTATTGCTTCAAAATCAATATTGGTATATAAAGATACCACATCAAAACTAGCAATGCAAAAGCCTTCAGAAAATTTGAAATTATCAATAAATTACTTTATTTCATTACTATTTTTAATATTTAGATGCAAGTTTGACAAATTTCCTTGTGAAAAACTAGCAAAAACTTTAGATAGTTCATATGTGGAAGAGTTCATAGATGAGACAATGAGTCTGATGGGATGTCCTTCTTTATTTACCTTAGTTAACTCATAACATCTACTTAAATTAGAAATACTTTTAAATCTTAAATATATTCTTCTTACACGGAAAAAAATATTGGCGTCGCACAGTCCTAAAAAATATCAGTATAAAGTCTATCGACTTCTAGTATGGAAATTGTATAATGCACAGCCAAAATAAGTTCTACATATCGTCTGTTTTGATAATGATAAAATAAAGGACTTAAGTAAACCCACTTGTGTCTTGTGCAAGTCTCATACGATGTACATTATTCCCCCCGCCGGTCACAAAACCTATTCCGGCTCATGCAAAGGACTGGATATTAACAAGCGTATATCCCTCTCCAGTCTCATCGCATGATATACTGACTTAGTCTTGCTCACCGGCCACATGTGTCCCAAGAATGGTTTTCTATTTATTCCGTACTCGACGCGTTTGGAAATGCTATTACGTAGACGCGCAAGAGTCTCGTCATTAGATCATTATATATAATTTTGTCTTGCATGATAGGAAATTATATTAATATTAAATACTTTCAATTTCGTTTTTAATTATTTATGATCAACTCAAGAATGTTTAGCGAACAATTAAAAAACAAATGCGACGTTTTTCTTAAAAATAGAAAAACTGATTATTTAAATGAGGCATTATGTTTCAAATGTTATATTTTCATAAAATAAACTACAATACTTCTTGTCATGTATGTGATTTACACATATGTAATATAAATATTCTGTAATTTATTACCTAATTAACCATATCTTCTTTCAATAAATCATTTTTTATATTGTTCTAAAAATATAAGAAAGATTTATTTATAAAATTTAATATAATAATTTAAAAAATTTTTCATTGGAACAATACAAATTGGATAAAAACTTTTTGAATGCATTTAATCTCTACTTTATTTAATTTAGACGGATACCTTTTTCTTTTCCAACATTAGACCGATCATTCTATACTGTAGTGTTGAATAAAAATTATAAAATATAAATACAGTACTTACATTTCTCTACAATCATTCACGTTTAATTATCCATGATGATTTCAAATTTCACGTTTAATTATCCATGATCATTTCAAATTTCGCCGGCACCCAACACTCTATTTGAAAATTTATAAAACTTATTGCTCAGTTTTGTTTGTTATATTTTGAACCATAAACTTAAAAACATAGCAAACAAATATGATCACTAGGTTTTATAAATTTCAAAACAGTATTCATCATGTACCAGCCGAAAGAAATATTTATCACTTTGGGCGCAAACAGTAATGTTTTTTAAAATTTCACAACTTTCTCTAGTCAAGTTGCACTCTAATTTAATAACATTATCATTCATTTTTAAGAAAAGAAAACACTCTTGCATTATTTTTTTTCCGAAAACCGAAATGCGAAATGTAAAAAAAAATTCATTTTCATGGAAATAGTTATTTTTTAAAATCTTTTGTCCTCAAATATCATATGATATCATAATTAAGAAAGTATGAATAAGAAGAATTTTCATTTTTATTTGTACAATATAAAAGACAGGGACAATATATATCTGTAGGAAATAATATATACAATTTTATTTATATGTATTTTGAAAAACGTTATGTTGCTAAAAAAATTATAAATTTTTTAAAGTATTTAGCGATTGTTTAATTGATTTCAGAACTTTCATGAACCAAAATTGCAAATAAATCAAATTAAAAGTATACACTTGATGATTAGCTAATTTATTTCAATATTTGTAAGAGCTGAAATTAAAATTAATATGCAAATAAGTTGTAATATTTAGAATGTATTAAAAACAAACAAAAATATTTGATACCCCAACGCCTTAAATATAGTTTTTATAGAAGTTTATTTATTTAATTTAAGAACTTAAATTCAAACATTTTGCGGATAGTAAAATCAATATAGTATATACTTTATTATTAGTTCTAGTATTATAATAATTCCTATAAACAGTTTTTTTAAAAGATAAATTTCAAGTATTTGAAATATTTTGAACAAAAATGGTGATATATTTATGTATTACAAGTTACTTTTATGTTCAATTAAAAAAAATGAATAAAGGAAAAAATACTTGATGATTAAACAATTAATTCGAATACTTTCATTACTTAGATTTTAAAATAATTATTTCTATGTTTGAAAAAAATACTTTATACAATAAAATATGCACTGAAAAATAAGTAGGAAAGAAGCACTACCATCGGTAACGAAACTATACTCTTTTCGTTTCGTGCGCACAGAGTGCCACTGCGGGAAAACAGTGGTGCCACTGTGGGACGAGAGGAGTACTTCGCATGACGCCAAACGAAATCCCACGTGAGTGGGAATACACATGCACAACAAAAAGAGCTGTTAGCTTCGACAGTGGGGCGTCACGTTCCCCACGAGAGAAAGCATTAGCATTCTTACGGTTTCGTGGAGCAGAAGTACTTCGAGGGACTCGTGGACTACCACTTATTTTTCAGTGTGAGAATTAAATTTAAGAATCAAAATTATATTCTTAAATACACAAATATTATTTGGATTTTGTTGTTATACATAAAATTTTACAATTCTATTTACTTATGTTTCAAGTTATTTTATTGTAGTAACGGAATGCTTAAGTTCAGTTTAAAATAATTAATTAAATTATATAGCCAAATAATATAATTAAGGATGTTCTATGATTATATCAAAATGTACAGAAATGCATGAAACTTCAAAATATGATAATTTAACATATATAGAACAAGCTAGAATTTTTTCAGTATTTTTTATCGTGAGTTTTTTATTAAAAATCTAGTTTAAAAATAGTCCCAACTAACATTGCTCTTATGGGAGACTGAAGCAATTTTTGCTTATGTCTTGAATTTTTCATATACGCAATGTACAGAATTAAAAAAAAAAACTGATATTATGAAAGAATAGATTTTAAAGAATAATTTGATATTTTGTTTTTTATACCTCATCGGAAATTTCGCAAAGATAAATGTACTTAAAGTTTATATTTTCATTCATTATCGGAACACTATCACAAAAAAATGAAAAATTTGGCAGCGCCGTACAAATATATATAGATATACTTATCTGGTAGTCTTTATAACAGCTGACTTACGAACGTAAGTTTTGAAGTTATAATACGAAGGAAGACTGTGATGCGTCAATAATTTATATAAAAAGTAAATGAATAATTTATATAAAAACTAAAAAAGTTAATATCCAATGATATTTTATGGTTTTACATTTATTTTTTATGTAATTTACTTAGACTGATTTTTTTTTTCTAAGATTGGTAGCTCTACATCTTTTAATGCTTTTAACCCATGTCTCCCCTGTCCCCGCTACCCTCCCTTTGGCATCATAGAACATCCTTAAATTAATTCTTGTGCACCAACTTATAAAGAAATCAATGACGGGACTCTCGTACGTCTACATAGCAGCCCTCGCAAACACGTCCAATACGAAACGAATTAAAAACAATGTATGGGACAGAAAGTTGCCGGTGAGTGAGACTAAGTCAGTTCAATACGCTATGGGACTGGAGGGGGGCATGCGCCTGCTAATGCACAGTTCTTCGTATGAGCCTTATTAGCTGCTGCAGGTGATAAGACTTTTAAACAACATAAGACTCGCACAATATAATACTGAGTTAATTCGTGTCGTACGTTTCGTTGCACTAATTAAAGCGGTTGATATGACTTTTAACGTCTGAACTACTGCTTATGGTTGTTCTAAATCGATGTACTAAAGTAGGCCTCGATTTCGTGGGACTACAAGTCTCCAATATTTCTTTTTGTGTACTATCGCCAAAAATTTTAACTTTATTTAGTTAATTTGATAATATGTCTGTGTTTAATTCTAACTTTTTGAGTGAATCAGAATTTATTTTTTTCATATAATTTTGTATCATTCAGACAACATTCAACCCTGTTAATATAATCAAATTTATATACCCTCTTTATCTGTCTTTAATATCATAATATTAGGATTGTTTTTTTTAAATTCAGAGCTTTTAGAGACATTATTACTAATGGTATGGTCCTTTAAGAATTGGAAATTTTTATTGTAATTTTCATTGTTGACTAATTCCATTCAGATTCATGCAGCCCATCACTGATCGGATTATTTTTTTCTCTTTTAAATGATAAAAATACCTTCCAATACGTATATGAAGATAAAATTTACTTCATAGAACGCTCGGAAATATGTTTTCTCCTCGCTACAGCGTAATTAGTGTCGGATGTAAAAATGAAAATTGAAAAATTGAAAATGAACCTCAATTTTCAAATTGCCGTAGCTCCGTCAATTTTTTATCTTTTTGGACGTTCTTTCAATGGAAATGTGCGAAATTTAGTCTAGTTTCAATTGATTTTGCGATGCGAGTTGATGTCTCTGAGTTATTCATGAAAAACCGAAAAAAGTGATTTTATTTGAATGCGATTTTCTCAAGAACTATATTTTTTTTCTTCAAATTTTTATATGTTTTTATACATAAAAAATACTAACTTTTAGAATAGGTGAGAATATGCGATTTTACCTTATTTTTTTTAAACGTTTTTTTTTATATTTTCCATTTTAAAGCATTGATGCCATAGCGCATCGTGCCATCTTTCCAACTATTACGTCTTTTACAATTCGTTTATGCTTTTATTTATCAATTTATCAAAAATATTAACAAAAATCTTTAAAACGAACCCTCGATCAAATTTTTTTATCAATTAGAATCGAAGTTATGACGATTTAAAATTTATAAAAATGTTAAAATTAAATAAAAACTTATACATAGATTAAAGAATGCATGAGTTATTCTTTTTTTTTGGATTCTTTTAGAATCAAAATTTTATTTTTGTTATTTATTAAAATTTTTAATTTGTGAAGAGGTAAATTTTCTAATAAAAACATTTTTAATGAACAACAATTTTACAAAAAAATTAACGAATGAAAACTAATAAATTTACAATCAATTTAAACAAATATAGTCCAAATTTAAATAAAACGTTTTAATTTACTTCTTGTCACTTATGTCTCGAAGTTCTAGCAGTGAAGGTTTGGTTTCGTTCATGCTTCCAACAGTGAATTTTTTGGATACCTTTAATTTCTTTTGCATTTTCTAACCATTCAATTTTTTTTGTGTGTTAAAAAACTTCTAGTTTATCCTTGCGGATAACAAGAATGTTAATCGACGGAGTATACTTTGATAGATGAGTAGTGAAATCTCCAGCATTTCTAATAAAATTAGCACTCTTCTTGGACAGATTATGTATAGTAGCGTAATGTTTGACTAAGGCCCTAATGCCGTCACAAGCGCCTTTACCATGACCTCTTGCAGAAAAAAGCCATTTTCTGCTTATTTTTGAGTTTTGAAGTTCATAAAATTAATATCTGTTTTTTAAATGACTTGCAGCTCCAGCAGAAATAGTTATGGTTTCATCAAGCTCTTGCGAAATGTGTTCTTCTTCTAAGCTGTTGATAATTAAAATCATAGCTATTAGGACATAACACGAATCATGTTTAATATTGTCAGAGACGATGACATAACTGACTGTTTTATTATTTCCAAAATAACATACTGATGTGAATATTAATAATTAGTTTTCACTCCAATGGTAGCTTTGAGTTTCATTTTGAAGTAGGACTGTCGAATTTTCTGCAAAATTAACATGAATTACTAATTGGAATTGACTTTTTTTTGCTTAAAGTTTAACATTTTGAATTGCATCACCTTGAATTTCTTTAACCATTTTATGAGTACGAAGTAAGAGCGTGCTTTCTGAACTTAATTAAGAAATCTTGAATTGTGCTAATTTTATTCAGTAAATCTGATTTTTTCCAAACACCGTTAGTTATTCCTTCATATAAATCTTCTTCTGTCGAAGAAATCACTCTTAAATCAATACTATCTCGAATTGGGCATTCTTTGAATTCTCTACACATTTTATATCATCTTTTGAACAAAAAAGTGAAGAATATATTTTCAATTCCAAACCCATTTTTTTACTAAGAGTATTAATAAAGTTGAAATTTTTTCATAATTATACAGTTTGTATAAGATAATCTCGGATTCCACCAGAGGAAAGATTGTTAATTCAATTGTCTTTAATGCTCTCAATCTTTTCACAAAAAATTTTTTTCCGAACAATTATTCAAACCATGAGTTGAAGCATTCCAAATTCAATCATTATTACTATTTGTAAAATCAATATTATAGTCAAAACAGTAATGTAAATTATATTTGTTAAAATACAAATTTAAGAACTTTTTATTTAAATTTCAATTCTAAGGACGGCTATTATCAAGTAAAAATTGATTGGAAAGGCGAGCATAAAACTGCGTTTTCGGGACCGTTAGGTACATATCAGTACAAGCGTACACTGAGAGAAATTTCATAGTAAATATTACAAGAATTATAGAACGTTTTACCATGTACGCTGGTAACCAACTCATAGACGAACATCTTTGAAATTTTACTATGTAGCTTTGTAAACTTTTCCACTGCGTTAAAATGACTATGTTACATAGTAAATTTTATTCCTACACTTAATAAATTTTATATATATATTCAAACGATAAAAAATTTTTTGACGATCATTAATTTTTATTTTATGAATAGCATATTAATTTCAAATACAAGTATTATTTTGAGAATCGATTTCAAATACAATTGTTTATTTTATATTTTCGTAACTCGCATAACAATAATTTAATCTAACCTACATCTGAACTAAATATAAACGCATACTATCTAAAAGGTCACGCGCGCACATTTTAGTAATGGCCAGATGGATCGGTCTTATATACTAAGTGAACTCAACTCTTACCACTTGCGGGAGTTGGACATAAATTTTAACGTGACAAGCATCAGGATTTTTGAGGTTAAGATATGTCGGTATCGTCAGCTGTTGGTATCGTTCTCTCTTGCTTGGAAATCAACTTGCGCATGCGCAAGGGGTATTTTTACAAGAAATTATATAGGGTTTCTACAATGGATATGAGAAAAATTACTATGTGGACTAGTAAAAATTTGTAGATATTATTGAAATAATTAAAACGTTCGAGATTTTACTATGTTGACATTGTAATATTTCAAAAATAGCATTGTAAATGATTTTAGGAACCTAATAAAATTTACTATGAACCTAATAAAATTTATTATGGACTTAATAAAATTTACTATAGTCGCTAGAAAAAGAGCACGTTTCATAGTCTGTGACTTGACTACTAGTTTATTCTTGTAATATTTAATATACAATTTCTCTCAGTGTATAGCTATGGGTTTATGTGAAGCACCTATGACTTTTAGCAGAGCCATGAATCTAGCTTCGCAAGGCTTGCAAGGTTCAGAGTTGGAAATTTATTTAGACGATGTAATAATAAATTAATAATCATGCAGATAATTTAGAATGGCACGCATTGCGATTCAAGAGATTTTTAAAACGTATCGAAAAAGCAAATTTAACTGTTGAACCGAAGAAATGTCAATTGTAAAGAGGTAAGGCACAAATATTAGGACATATAATAGATAAGGGCAAATTAAAACAAACCCGAAAAAGATAGAAGCGGTGCGTGATTATCAATACCTATAAATGAGAAAAAAGTAGAACAATTTTTAGGCTTCGTTGGTTATTACCGTCGATTCATAAAGGATTGTGTAAGCAGAGCAAGGCCATTAAATAAAATAAGTTCAACAAAAGAGAAATTTATGTGGCTAGAACAACATCAAATAGCATTTGGCACGTTACGTGAGAAGCTATGCGAAGAGCCTGTGTTGGCTGCGCCTAAGTTGGACGAGCCATTTATAGTAACATCAAATGCATCTGATTACACAATAAGCGCAATATTAAGCCAAGGAAAAATCGTCGGAGATCAACCTTGTGCTAATGCCTCAAGATGTCTAAAAGGAAGCGAACTTAAATATCCTGTATATGACAAAGAATTATTAGCAGTTGTCTTCGAAAAAGAACAATTTAGGCCTTATTCATACGGTACGAAATTCACCATAGTGGCCGATCATGAGCCGTTAAAACATTTTCATACAAGCACAAAACCGGATTTAAGATTTAATAGATTAAAAGCGGCTTTACGAGGCTATACGTTTGATGCTGTGTACAGGAAGAAAGGATAATGTAGCTGATGCACTCCCTAGAAATCCAGTAATTGCTGATAGTGAAGAAAATCCTGAATTACCACGCGCAGAAATGTATCAGTTGGCAGATAAACAAAAAAAACAGGATCCAAGCACTAACGGATGTGGACCACCAGCGAGAATCTTCATCACACGCGCAGTGCATAAAAAGGGTAAGAATAAAACAAGACAAATAGATTTAGGTTTAGGAAATTAAGAAAATCCTAAAAAGAAAATTTTTATTCGAGACTCTAGCGATGAAGCAGAGATTGAAAGCAATACTGAGTCGGAAGAAAATTGGAATTATGGAAATAGGAAAAAAACTTTTGGAAAAGATCAGCTTATAGATAAAAAAGACGAAACAAGAAAGTATTAAAAACACGCAAAACTTAGGCAGATAGAAAAAAATTATTGAGGCCGAAAATATAAGTCAACCGCAAGGTGATGATCAGTTCGTATATATGCGAAAAAGTACAAACATGCGAGAAGGAATACCCACGGCAAGTACACCAGTAGATAGACCTCATGCAATGTCAACAAGAAAAGAACAGAGAACAAATGCAAGTGAACCAGCAAACAAAGCATCAAAAAATGAAAATAAAGGTATATTGAAAAATACTAAAAGCGGTTATGACACTATTTATTAAGGGGATATAAAATGAATACTACACCTGTTCTCATAAATATTCACTATCTTTACATTTTATTGCAAAATTTTCAATAAAAAAATGCATTAGTTTGTAGTATGTATTATGAAGATTATTCGGTTAAATTTTTAAATAAATTCATTTATTAGTTATTGAGAATTTTGGGTTCCAAAATTATTTATTAAAATTTTTAAATTTTGTACAGGAATCCAAAAATTTTAAAAACTAATGAATGAATTTATTTGAAAATTTATCTAAATAATCATCATGGTACATACTACAAGCTAATGCATTTCCTTTCTGGAAATTCAGCAATAAAATGGAAAGGAAGCTAATAGCTATAACTACAGGTGTAGTGTCCGTTTTACATCTCTTTAATAGAAATATTAGAAGTTAAATAAAAAATCAAAGGATGAGAAAACTTGGAGAAAACAGCTCAAAGTTAAGAAAATAGCAAAAAAAGTATATTGGAAATGATGCCTTAAATTATAACAAAAATGCGTGCTCGATTTTTAGTTGATGTACAAGAGCAAGAAATAAACGGTAGAAAAGGTGTACAAATAAATATTTGGGAAGAAACACCAGGAGAGGTAGCAGAAGTATTAAGAAGCAGTGCACCTGAAGGATCGATTGATCAAACAAATTTTAATGAACAAGAAACATTTCGTTCGCAGATGCCTAAGGAATACTACCACCTAGTACCAAGTATAAGCTCAAAAAAAGGAAAAGAGAAAAAATCACTAAGAATAAAATCTGATGTTGAAATTATAAACAATGAAACAGACGAAGCATCATATTTTGAGAACGAGTTTGAAATAAAAGATCCAAGTAAAAATCAAGGAAAAGAAATTATAAGCGAGAGCAAAAGTGAAAAAGATAAGCATGACGTCAGGAAATCCGAGTCACAAGGCGAAAGCATGGAGCATGAAGAGCATAAGAGTGACGTAGAATTAGATAAAAATAATTTAAACGAGACTGAGTCGCAAGAACTTGAAAAAGAAAAAGCTAACGAAAAAAAGGAACATATGGATGTAATAGAAACAGTTGAAAACAACGACGAGAATGGGCCAATAAGTTAGATTAATTCTTTTAATGATGGTGCAGTTGTATTCGAGGTATATGATGCAAGCAATGAATGCGCACAGCTATGGTTAGATTTGATAAGGGATGATAACATACCGGAATACGGAAATTGTTTTTTTCATTCAGTCATAAAAGTGTGTAATTTAGGAATGTCCGCAAATAAATTAAGAGTAGGCCTGAGCTGTTTTGATTACCGAACAAGAAGTGAAAATGTTATTTTATAAAAAAATTGCAGTTGATTATTATTGGAGAAATATGAGACCAGACAGACAATTCGTTTTAGGCTGCAAGAATTGCCAGACAAAAAAACTAGTACGCATGAAAACACGGCTGCCCATGATTATAAAGGATACACCGACAAGAGCATTTCAAAAATTGTCAATGGACTTCTATGGACCATTTACACCCACAAAAGAAGGGTACAGATATGTCCTCACAGTACAAGATTGGTTAACGAAGTACGGTATCTTAATACCAACGGTACACGCAGACGTGAAAGAGGTGGCTCATGCCCTTACACGCAAGGTGCTGGATTATTTCAGGCTACCATCGAATATATTGACAGATTAAGGAAGACATTTTATGAATAATATACTCGAAGAATTTGCGGAAATATTCAGAATAAATAAATACTATACAACTGCGTATCACCTCAAAAGTTAGGGAGGAATCGGACACATGTATCAAATGATAACAGAATATTTAAAAGCATATATGGAGGAAAAATCGGACTAGGCTGAATGGCTGGATTTATGCCAAATAGCATGTACTGTACAGTATATGAGGTCTCAAGAACTAGCATTTTCATGTAAAAATCTATTATATCCGTCAGGTCGAATACAAAAAAATAAAAGACCTGTATTTTTTTTCGCGAATATGAAAGAGATTGATACAGTTGAAACTGGTGTAATGTCAAAGGTATATATAGATACATTTGACATTACGTTTTACAGCGCTATATGTATATATATAAAAATTGTATTAACTTATTGTTGTAATTTCAAGGAAGAAGGTGTAGTTAGAAAGCACAAAGAAGGGATTTTTATAAGTTCTTTAATTCGTGCTCTCTCTTATGCTGTCAGACTTAAACTAACTGGATGGCCATGCACTTTGTGCTCTATGGACAGCGATGCCGAAAGTGGCAGAGTCAGAGAGGGAAATTCAAAAATGTATAAAAAAAAAGTATTAAAATAAATAGTTTTCAAAATTTGATAATTAATAAATAATTCTAAAAAATAAAGTTACTATAACAAAATAATTTTTTTTCTATTTTTTACATTTTTTTGAGTTAAACAAAATTTTGTTAAACTCAAAAAAATGTAAAAAATTGAAAAAAAAATTATTTTGTTATAGTAACTTTATTTTTTAGAATTATTTATTAATTATCAAATTTTGAAAACTATTTATTTTAATACATTTTTTTTACACATTTTTGAATTTCCCTCTCTGACTCTGCCACTTTCGGCATCGCTGTCTATGGACCTTATCCTAAATTATTATCTACTTTATGAGTGTGTGTGTATATAAGAATGTGACGATCAGTTTCGTCACATTCTAATATACACACACACTTATACAGTACCTAGAGATTATAACTTAATATGTTTGTATTTTCTATGTAACTATAGGAGTCTTTGTACGTTACCTTTTCTTTTTAAAATAATATAAAGAATATTTATTAAAAGATTATATCAATGTTTGTCCATATATCAATACTCATATTAACTATAACTTTTAAAATTCATCATATTTTAAAAAAACAAAAAAAATACAAGACTTTTATTTTTTTATATTCTGGTAGGCGAATATGATAGATTTTTTCATGAGAAATTTTGTCTCTTCGTAGCAAGTTAGCTAAAAGTTAGCTAAATATCAGCTAAAAATTAATTAAATATTAGCTAATAGTTAGATACACAGATTGGTTGAGAGATAGCTAAATTTACAAGAAAATTAGCTGAATTTACAAAAAAGTTAGCTAAGTTTGCAAGAAAGCTAAATTTTTACGAAAGTTAGCCAAAGCTATATGAAAGTTAGTTAAATTTATATGAACTTTTGTTAAATTTTATCGAAATATTAATTGAATTTAGCTAAAATTTAGCTAGATTCACGTACAAATCAGCTAAAATTATGGAAAATTAGGTTAATATTTAGCTAAAGTTAGCTAAAAATTAGCTTCTCTAGAGAGAAAAAATAAATAGATTAATAAATAGATTTATTAAAAATTTATCACTGCATCCAGCGCTACCACCGAGCTTCCAAGAATTGCTACTTCTAGTTTTTAGCTAAATTTAGTAAAAAAAAAATCTTATTTTAGCTAACTTATTGTGAATTTTAGCTAATTCATCTTAAATTTTGACTTGTTTATTTTCAATATAGATAATTTTAGCTAAAAACTCGCTATTTTTTTAAATTTAGAGAATCGATTTCAAATTGAAGCTACTTTATGGTGAATTATAGTTAATTCATCTTAAATTTTAGCTGAAAATAGCAAATTTTAAGAGAATTTATTTTAAATTATATTGTACCTTAGCAAATTGGTCATGTTCTTTGAACCTTGCTTTTATAATAAGATAATATATGCGACAGAGGGAAGACGTTAAATTCGTGCGCAGTTAAAAGAGAGACAACGCCAGTCAACCTAAAGCCAACCCAAAGCCACCAGCAATACACGCGTGCACAGCACATCACTATACAATAATTTCACAGCCAAGCTTAGCCAAAATATCTAGTATATGTCGACGCCTCGTACGAAGAAAAGCACCGTTCAGAAATTCAAATGCAAATTAACATTGGGATTTCTGAACGGTGCTTTTCTTCGTACGGGGCGTCGATGTATAGTATGACCCTAACAGTCAAGTAGACGGATAAGACAAGAGCATAAGGTGGCACGCATAGTGCGCCGCATGAGGAAGAAAGAGCATCCATCTTGAGATGTTCATTCTTTCTGCCGCTAGCCTGCAAGTCGGTCGACGTTCCTTATAACTTAATCGCGTAATATATACTGCAAGGCAAAGCCTTTTATTTATATTTTTCTTTTTGCGTTTTTTTGTTTATGAAGGAGTAAAAAGATTGCATGAGTGCTTAAAGCTTAAAAGCTGTATAATAATTTATATTTTCGTAGCTGTAACGATAACTATACCGTTTCTTTTATTGCTTGTGCTCGTGTGTGCTGGTGACCACGTGTGTGGCATTGGATAATGCGTTCATTTTTCTTTCCTAGCTCTCGTTCAAGCTAAATATCAGCTTAGCTATCGGGTTAACTTACCCTTATAAATTAATCAAGTGCATCGTTGGCTCTCTTTTAGTCGCGTTGCTTTATATCAATACAATTAAGATACCTTGCGGAGTCACGTTCGTATCACGCGACTGGCGCCCTTTTCCAGGTATAGCTAGTGTTTGTCTTTCCAATTAAATCTATAAGTTTCGTATATTTCAGCTTATTACTTTTTTTGGTTTGTGTGTAGTTTATAGCGTAATTACTAATATTTCCAGCTATACATTAAGCTACATTTGTGCGGCCACCTGATCCCCACGGACGTTACAATATATTTAAAGATGAAAGTAGCTAAATTTAAATGATTAAATAATTTAATATATACTTCGTAAAATATTATCACTAAATATGGGATGATTTAAGAATTGAAAAGATAAAAAGATACGGTAGCACTCAGTGCTTGAACATAGTTAAAAAATGTATACACAAAATTCATACGTAGATGATTCGTTGTATTCACTTACCTCACCATAGAACTAAGTTCTTGAATGATTTCTTGCCTGTGCTGTTGCACTCTAACAGTGGCTGCATAACGAGAAGGATGCGCATCCATGCTTCCTACAACTGCTGCTATGCTGGGTTTTTTATTGTCGCCAGCTGGAGGATGAGTTACATCAGCACCAAGAAATATAACAGGTTCATTAAATACTTTTGGTCTAATGCTGGGAACCAAAATACTGTTGATACCACCCAATTTCACGTTAATTTTTAAACATAAATTAGATAATGTTTGTGGTGATGTTTTGTTCACATTTTTAGCTTGAACACACTGAGTTGCCATTCCCAATAGAGTATCTCCGACTCTTTTCACCTCAGCTAAATTAAATAAGATATGAATCGTTATAAAATCTATATTTGAAAGTTATTCTTATGAAAATAAAAACTAGATTGCATCCAAAGAAACATAATATGTTGCCAGTTTCAGAGAATGAATGTTGTTTAAGAGGAGGTCACGTATCTCTATCCTTCTCTAATCAAATAATTGATTTTCAGCCAAAATGAATAAGTTTAGCAAAAAATAAAGAGAAAGCCGCATCTCGTGTAAGGAAAAGCAAAATTTTCTTTAATAAGAAAAAATTAATTTTATTGCTTTGATTTCAAGAAAACCTTAAAAAACAAAATTGTTTACCCTAACCTCTGTGTTTGAAGTTTTTCAAGGTTTTCTTGGAAACAAAGCGATAAAATTAATTCTATCTCATCAATGAAAATATTGCTTTTTTTGATACGAAATGCGGCTTTTTCTTAATTTTTTGTTAAAATTATTAGTTTTTGTAATAAAATCAATTTCTTTAATTAGAAAAGGACAGATATACTTGATCTCCTTTTATGATTAAATATAAAGTTTACGAGCAACGATTTTATATTAAAAATAATATAGTTTTTAAAATATTTTAATTACAACTTTTGATAACATTTATAGTATAAAATCACTAATAAAAATATTTAATATTAATGTAAAAAGGTTAAACATCTTTCTTTTCCCCGACATGTGAATATTTATATATATATATGTGTGTGTATAAAACCGGTCTTTTGAATGCGCGATACCCCGCGCTCGTCAGTACTGACTTCGGGTCGTATCCGGCGCTCGTCGAGGTGTGTGGCAGTCTCACATTGTTACCCCTTCCCTTCCATTACCGTATCTATTATGGAAATTGGTCTTTTGAATGCGGCCTAAATACTTAGCAATAAATCCTTACCTAATATATAAAACTAATAAATATAGTATTTGATTTTTTATACTAATATTCGTAGTACTGTTTCAATACTAATATTCGTTATTTTATTTACAAAATATTTTACATGTTACTTTTCTTTAGTGATGAAATAGCGTTTAACATAATTTTTTTTATGGCTCGAATTCATAGACCCAACTCAAGTCTAAGGCTGGAAGTTATAGTCGTTACTCAGTTCTCAAATATTCTATCCTTGTTCTTCTTATAGAAAAAGGGTAAGAAAAACATAGAATATCTGAGAACTGAGTAAAAACTATAACTTCCAGCCTAACGATTGTTACTCGAGTTACGTTACTGAATTCGTACCTATGTCAATGGCGATAATATAATATAATACATGACATAAGTGCAAACTTTATTTATAATCTTTAAAACGATTGTAAATGTCATAAAATAATTGCAAATAATATGCGCTTTTTAACAAAAATATGTTTAATATTGTAATATTAATATGAGACATGTAAACAAGATTTCAATGTACTCGCATGCTCACATTTTTTACATAGTGTAACCACATAGCTCTCACAAAAGTGTGACTTAAGAGCGGATTTAGATTACATAGTGTTAAAAATGCAAAAGTCATGGTTCATATTATTGAATCATGATTCTAATGTTTGTATTAATATGTTTTACTTACGAAATATAAATTCATCGACTCATATGTAATCTCAAGTTGATATTTTGACCGTACTATAGCTGTACCTGTGAAATGTCTTATTTATCAAAACATTTTTTTTTATCAAAGTAATATAATATTTGAAATATTTTATTACATATAAAGTAGTGAAATATGAACAAAATTATGAAAGAAGTGTTTAAATACCTAATCTAAAATGTGGATTCGTACAAAAATATGATGCGAATATTTGTAAATCTTATTTTTCTAACTTGATAGCATAATTAAATTCATAAATAAAGTTCTAGAATACAATTTCATAATATAAATAATCATACAAAGTCTGCAAATGAGCTAAAATCAGCCAAAAACGTCCAAAAATGAGTTTTTTGCATTTTCAACTATAGCACACTTCCGGGAATCATCTGAAAAAATTCAGGCAGGTACTTTCAAACAAAATACAAGTTTTTTTGCAAGAATTGGCTTTGTAACGCATTTCCCGTGAAAACAGGAAGGGTTATAATTTTTTTTCCATCCTTTTAGATTATATAGCATCATCAAATCTTTATGAAGAAATTTTACGAGATCTGTCAACATTTAAACTATAAGCACGATTTTCTGGGGGTTTCTTTACTGACTAGATCCGGAGAAAAAAAATAAATAGTGAAAAAGTCATTTTTTTCATGCTCTGGACAGGGAGAGGGAGGTCGCGGTCTGCAAATATGACAAAAACTATTTATTTTTTTATCTAAAACAAAGTTACGGGGTCAAACAAGAATTTCAGAGACAGGGCAATTTTGACTATCTTAACGTGGGTACCCTTTGCTTAATCAATAGTACAAAAAATAAAAGAAAACTGCACCAAAAACAGTTCTGCAAAGAATCATAGGACCACCACTTCATCTATATCATATGCTAACGTCACAACAAGTAACAACACACACACCAGCTCGCAGAAGCTGCAACATAACATTGTAGCTCACAACTCTACTGAAGATGTCGCCACGACACAGATATATGTAATCAAGAGCGTCGAAAGCCTTTTCAACAACTTTAAAAGAGAACTTTTAAATACGATGAACACTCATAACGCTAACCTAAAAAACCAAATCACGGAACAGACCCGTAAGTTAAGAATTGTATTCGACAAACTAAATTTACAATAGGTGTTAACCTAAATAGATTGTTAATAATGTCAATTAATTTAAGTACGCATAAACAGAGTTCAGCTCTAACAATTTCTGGTTATCTTTTTTATTCATAACATAGTGTAAAATATTAGTTTGGTAAACTAACGTCAAATAACATATTATATTAAGTATAAATCCTGTGTAAATATTTTAATAAGTATAAAACTTGTGTAAATATTGTAAATAGCGGCGGGAAATGCTTCGGCGCTATCCCTTTTTATTTATTATTTTTTTTTTTCTCAAGTCACAGAAGATTAGGTTTTTTAATTATTATAATTTTCCAAGCACACCTGTACATAAATCAACGTTATACTAGTCTAATTACAGACAAGGCGTCCTATTAACAAATTATAAAAATAATAACAAGAATCATTGTTAATCTACGAGTCCTAGCTACCTAGGCAATATGATTAATATACACTTTTTTCGGTTTTTTGTTATAAGAAAAATATGTATGAACGCATACAATTCAATGTATCTTAATATTTTGTTAATAAACAATTTAAATAAAAAAATAATAAAAATAATGTAGTGAATCTAAAATTCGGTAATTAAAATGTTACCTGGTGACCGTGGATCAAGTCAAGCCCGCTTCATGTTACATAATACAATTTTTTCAACATCTTATAGTTAATTTTATTTTTAAAAATATAATTTTACATTCAATTGTTTATCCATACAAAAGACAAGACATATAGTCTTGAGTAACGACTTACCGCACTACCTCACATTGCAAACTGTAATTAATATTATGATGAATTGCATTTATGTATCTAATTTAATTTTATACAAGCAAAATTTACCTCGCTCCTGACATCGCTCGGTTACATTTTCATTTATTATATTATTATATATAAATTTGCTAATCTCATCGACAATAGTAGTTCAATATAAAATATGTATTTAATTTTTTTTATACATTTATATCATTATATTGTACTGCATTGGAATAAAAAATTTTTTAATTATTTGTAAATTAATAAGCTTCAATAAAAGTAAATAATTATTATTGACAATCATTGTATAAGAAAAATGTTTATATTACCATAAACTTTTACAGGAAGTCCGCGTTTCTTATATCAAAATTTTCCTTATCCCATAACATAAGTACGAAGAATTCGGAAACTAGATTTTTTCATTATTATGACATGCAATCCGAAATGGGAAGAAATCACAAATAATATTGGACAAAGTGAAGAAGTAACAGATAGACTAAATATTGTTGTTAAAGTATTTTATAAAAAATGAAAACTATAAACAGAGCAAATGCATGCCTATATGCTAATATTTTTTGGTGAAAATGGTAAAATTTACAATAGTGATGACGTTAATAAATTTATAGTAGCTGAAATTCCAAATAAAAATGAGAATCCCAGATTATATGAAATAGTTAAACAATTTATGATCCGTGGCCCTTGTGAAGGTCAGAATAAAAACTCACCTTGTATGGATGAAGAATCAGGAAAGTGTACGAAAAATATTCCGAAACCATTTAATGAAACTACAATAATGACAAATGGTTATCCTATTTATTGACAAAGAAATAATAAAAATAAAATATTATACACAAGAAACAAGTAGGAAGACAATGGATTTGTGGTTTCTTATAACCCGTATTTATTACTAAAGTTACTGTCATATTAATATTGAATTATGTTGAACAGTAGGAGTTATAACATACTTATTTAAATACTGCTTGAAAAGACGTGATTGTGCATTTATAGAAATGAAAGCAGGTAAAATAAATACTGAAAGTAATACTAATGATGAAACGGATGAAACGAATGATTTGGATGTGTTTTATGATTAAATTAAATAATATATTATAAAAACAAGATACGTTTGCCCGACAAAAACCATGCATCGCATATTGGAATATAATATTAGTGAATTTTCACATACGATTTATAGATTAGCCGTTCATAACGAAAATAAACAATATGTGTATTTTAAAAAAGAATCCGAATACAAAATTGATGAGAAAAATGTAAATACAACACTAACAGCGTAGTTTAATCTTAATGAAAGTGACCCAGAGGCACAAAATTACTTTTATTCTGATATACCACAAGATTATATTTTTAATCGAATACATAAAACACAAACGAAAAGAAAAAAGACTATGAAACCTAATCTAACAAGAATGTACTTAAATAATCCAAAACAAAGAGCAAGATTCTTTTTCAGGTTACTTCTGCTTCACATAAAAGCTGCAACATCTTTTGAAAACTTAAAAACTTTTAATGGAATCACATACCCAACATTTTTTGAAGCAGAAACAGCAAGAAATTTAATTGAAATCGATGATGAATGGGATAAATGTTTAGAAAAATCATGTAAATCTTGATTTCCAAGAGCTCTTTGTCAATTATTTGGTTATATTTGTACATTTCACAATCCAATTACTACTCGAGAATCATATGAAAAATATGAAATCTATTTTTATCCTCCAAAAATAAATAAACAAAAAGGTGAAGAATATGCATTAAGCAAAATTAATGATACTTTAACTAATAATGGATTCTCATTGAGTGACTTTGATTCACCTACTTCAGAACACTATATTGAAAATAACAAAATTAAATATAGTACAGTAAATAATGTTAATAATATTGGGTCAATCATTGATACTCTAAAAAATGCTCAAACGGCTATTTTCAATACAGTTATAAATTTATTGAATACAAACTGCACTGAAAAGTATATATATTGTGACGTCATACATACATATAACGCACTTTAGTTAGTGTATGGTGATCAAAAACACCATACACTTCGATATCACATCTTGACTTACTCTCAAAAACGATTATTACGTCTTAAACGTTAATTGTGCGTCCGAGTACGACAAGATGGATGCCAAATAATCTTAATATCCCAAGCTTAACGTGTGCTTAACCGCTACACGTACAAACTCGTTATACTTTTTGCTTTTAGTTATTTATTATGAGAGAGTTAGATCTCACTAGACCGTACACTGACAAGACGTCTTGCTTGCCAGATTCGGGTCCTTATGTTTAATCTAACTTTTTAATTTTATGTCCTTGATAGGGAAATTAGGATGCAGGTAACAGGTGAAAACATCTGTTTATGCCTCTCAATGCCATTTCATGTTGTCTTCGATAAACGCGACAATCGGTTAAACATAATTTAAATTAGACACTTGCAAAGACGTGTGTGATCCAAGCCGAGTCTCTGCGCAGCGTTCGTGGCGTGCGGACGTGTCTGTTCGTCGCTCCGCTTGTATTTTTTTATATCATACGCTTTGACAATTAAACGCAAATAAACGTGAATAGTCACGCGACATAACTATTTTACAGTCACCTAATAACACAAGTAGTGTTGTGTCTTTTTTCATTATTGCAACGTATCAGAAGTGAACATATTAATAGACAAAGACAATACCTATCATAGGAGGCCCTCGTGCCTGCCTATCTCTATAAACACAATGGCGTCCGGTAGCCATAACAATTACATCGTCGATGATAAGAATGGCGACTTTCAACCGCCTGACCACTCAAATAATATTGTAAACTCTACGCAAAAAGATGCCTCATCTACTATGCCGCCACTCTTAAAAAGGTATAGCCATATGCAAAAAAATACACAAGACATAGAGTGGCCCACCTTGAAAAAGCCACCTCGTACTAACTCGCTAGAAAGACTTTTTACAAAAGCATTAAAAGAAGCGCATCGATATAAATCGCCAATAGCGCCCAACAATCCAAAGAAACGTACTTTACAAACGGCAACGGACAGCGATTCTGATATTACAGATGGTGAATGGATAACACCAAAAAACATTGCTAAGCGACAACAAATCACTACAACACCCAACATAATCAACGACAACCGCTACAGCCTTCTACCTGAGTATTCCATGGAAACAGCGACACAAAACTCTTTTTCTGATGAACAGGGCACAGGGCCTATGCAGAGTGCGGCATCAGCTGATAGCGCAAAAACTAACACGATATCGAAGACAAGCCAATCTACCCAGTTCCGGAAAACTAATAGCGACACGAGCGCGCGCGGTAAACCCCCTCCTATTTATACAAGCGACATAAAACTCAAAGACTTAATAGAACTTTTAAAAGTAAAAGTCATTAAAACAGAATTTAGAGTCAAAAGTGATAGTGATTTCTCGCAAACTATATATACAAACAGCATTCAATCATTTGAAAAAGTCAAAAAGTGTTTAAATGACAATAAGACTAAATATTACACGTATACTCCTAAATCTCAAAAAATAAAAAATTTAGTACTGAAAGGGATACATGGTGAATTCACTCAAGAAGAAATCGCTAAAGAAATCAATGACTTACAAATTGAAACTATTAAAATCGTAAAAGTGACTAAAATCAATCTAAATAAAAAAAAACCGACCACGCAGCACTTTTTAGTTCAACTCACCAACGATAGTAATTCGAACGATCTATCGAAAGTCAGATGCCTGGCGTATCAAAGCGTCAAGTGGGAACCTCTAAGGAAGCGAGAAATACATCAATGTAAGAAATGTCAACGCCTAGGACACACAAGCTACAATTGTAATTTGGGATACAGATGTGTCAAATGCCGAGAAGAACACGAGCCGGGTAATTGTAAATTAGAAAAGGATACTGCTAATAAAGAATTATTGTATTGCGTAAATTGTAAACAGACGGGCCATCCTGCTTCATATCGCGGATGCCCTTTCATAAAATTTTCAAATAATATCATGAATAGTATTAAGCAAAAAAAAAACAATTTAACGATAATAAAATCCTCAATATAAACAATAACTATGCATTAAGCGCGCCCAAACCTCATTCTATCGATATCTCCTCTCCGCCGCTGTACTCTCAAGCAGTAGCTACGAATATCTGTGAAACAAATTCCAGTAAGCCTATATCTACCGGTTTTAACAACTTAACCTCAATCTTGGAAGATTTTAAAAATAAAATCACACAAACAATTAACACACAATTTAACACTCTTTTCGAAAAAATAGCAACCAATACATCGAGAATTGATAACCTCTATGAATTAGTTTTAAACAATAATGAATAATACAATCAATCACAACTCTATTTTAGATACAGAAAGAAACTTAATTTCTCATTTAAAAATAGCTGCAATAAACGTTAACTCAATGGTCTCCTTAAATAAGCGATATGACTTACTGGAATTTGTTAAAAAATATAACCTCGATATTGTTTTGATTTCTGAAACCAAACTAAATATGTGCCATAAAGTTCAATTTTCCGACTATAATTGTATACGCAGTGATAGATACAAAAGCACACAAGGCGGTGGTACAGCTATACTTATAAGAAACATTATCCCGCACGAAATTATATATACTCCATCTTCGAAATTAAACACGATACTAGAATATACGATCATACACTTAAAATTGCAACACAAAAACTTATTTGTAATATCCTGCTATGCGAATAATCAGGCCAAAAAAACATTTATTAAAGAATTAAACCATCTATTTTATAACCTTAATTTATCTAATATTAATAATTATCATATTATCGCGGGCGACTTTAACGCTAGGCACACGGCGTGGGGCGACTCTATTGTTACACGCAAAGGCGTCATGTTAAACAGTTGGCTCGAAAACAATAGTATTATGTATAAATCTAAACTAGTCCCAACTCTTAGCGCCACCTACCCTAGCAGTAACTCGTACCTTGATCTATGCCTCTTAGATAGCCGTCTTACACTATGCAATCTAGTCGACAATAAAATACCTATCCTTAACTACAACAGTGACCATTGCGCTCTCCAGCTCACAGTAGATATTTCATCAATCTATACATTGTTTTCCATAAGTCCTAACTCTTCCTACAGACACACTTTCAAAAAAACAAAATGGAAAAAATTTACAAAACATTTATCGCAATTATATAAAACAGAAATCCCCAGTAATAAAAATTTATCAATCACTGAAATAAATAGCTACATAAAAGAACTTGAAATTTTAATACAAAATACAATAGAAATAATCGTACCTAAGTATAAACCTTCTGACAATGTACTAAACTACGTTAATACAAAAATTAAAAAATTGCATAAATATAAATCTTTTATTTTAACGACAATAAACAGACAATATAGATCACCATACGCGATTTCATCTTTTAGCATTTCCTTTCTCAAAAATATGTTAAACAGAATAAATAATATACTTAAAAGTGAATATAAAACTAGCTATAATAAATACTGGGATACACAAATAGCGAACATTGATCACAGAAACTCTTCCACGTTCTTTCCTAAAATAAATAGTTTTTTCCGACAAAAAAGTCAACTAAAAATAGATTATTTAACAATCAAAACCAGCAATAACGATATAATCACTAGAAGCCTATGCGACCTAGCAGCATTAAGAAAAGAGGAAAATAATTACATTATAGAAAATCCGATCGACATCCTCAACATAATGGGGGCTTTTTATGAATCTATAAACTCCCCAAAATTCCATAACGAAGGTACACAATTAAAAATAAAAGTAGATCGTAAAGCTAAACAGTTAATAAATTCTTTTAAATCTAATTCCACCACAATAACTAACTTTTCAGATTCAAATCCAGCGACCAACCCTAGCGACATCTCTGACTCAATAACCTTTTTCAACGTTGCCGAAACTCTCTACATATTCAATAAACTTCCTAACAAATGCTCCTACGGCCTCGATAACATACCTCCAATAGTCTTAAAACATCTACCTATAAACATAATAAAAAGCTACACCGTCATCTTTAATAATTGCTTAAACAATAAATACTTTCCTGATGACTGGAAAATTTCAAAAATCCTACCTGTATTAAAAAAAGACAAACCTGCCAACGACCCATCTAGCTACAGACCCATCAGTTTAACCCCTGCCATAAGCAAAGTTTTTGAAACAATAATTAATTACTCCATTCTCAAACAATCTAACAGTAAAAACATAATACCCGATAATCAGTTCGGTTTTAAACACCACCACTCATCGACCCATGCTATTCACAAAGTCCTCAACGAAATCACTCAGCACTTAAATAAAGGCGACATTGTTGGCGCATGTTTGGTAGACCTACAGCGAGCATTTGATTCTGTTTGGATTAACGGTCTTATATACCTTCTACACGAATTAAAGTTCCCCAAACCTTTAATACACCTAATTTGGCATATGACCACCAACAGATTCTTTAAAACTTGGGATGGCCTACACAAATCTACGCACTTATTTAAAATCATAGAAGGTTTAATGCAAGGTACTGTTAACTCGCCATTAATTTTTAATATATACACCCACAAAGTTCCTACCCTATTTAACATTAACCGTATTAAAAACATATACTCTACTGCTTTCGCAGATGATTATATAATTCTAGTCGCCGACCAAAACCCTACAATAGTACAAGAAAAATTGGAAAAACTCACAAACGACACCTGCACACATTACTTACAATGGAACCTTCTCCCCAACCCATCAAAATTTGAAACTATAGTTTTTCACAAACCCTTAAATAAGATGTGCGTCAACAAACGTAATAAAATTAAGAATTTCTCCATAAATATCCGCTTAAACAATAAAGATCACAAAATTGTCAACAAAAAAAGTGTACGTTACCTTGGAGTAACACTCGACTACCTCCTTCGACTTAACACGCATGTAATAAATCAATTAGACAAAGCTAAAAAGGCGTTTAAAAAATATGCGAAACTTTTTTATAATAAATCCTTGTCATCCAAAAGCAAGATAATATGTTACTTGCTCCTAATCCGTTCTATCATGACTTACGCAGCTCCTATATGGTGGAATATAAGCGCCTCTTTAATGGAGAAATTCCGAAAATTTGAACGGCAATGTCTAAGAGCCGCCCTACACATCTATAAAAGAAGCGATGATAAACTTTATGTTAGCAACAAAACTATTTACGATGTAGCGAACGTACCACGCATCGATAACTTTATCATTAAACTCTCCCGCGATTATTATGCTAATTTAAAAAACAGCAACAATAAATACTTAAAATCGTACAGTGACACCAAAGAATATGAATTTTTAGACAACATCGCGACTGCGTACATAATGCCACATTCCTTCATTTTCCTTGACAGCAAAAACCTCATACAAAATGACCAAAACATACCAATAATATATCATCTCCCAAGACATCAAGCTAATAAAAAAATTCCTTCAATACACCCTCCCAACATAAAGTACTCAACGGCTATTCCGGATAGAGATATATTAGCAATTTATAAATACTCTGATAAATACTGGTGGATCACTAAAGATGCTAAAAAAATCGATGAAATTCGAAAAAGGCGGAAAGGAAAATTGCAAATATATAGCGTGTGACAAAAACATTCACTTATACAAATATATATACACATGATTATTAGCGAAATTCCATTAATTGCTTATTTATTATAATTGTTAAATTAGCAACTTCTGTATAATAACAAATTAACATAATGTAAATTTACTTTTCTTTTCTCTTTTCAACAATATCGTAAGCGATTTTTTTATTATCTTTTTATCTCAATATTAACTAAATTATTACAGATTTGGTATTATGGCAATATCGGCCAAACCTAACAATTATTACTCTTTTTTTATCATTAGTCTATAAGGTTCATATGCGAGTGTGTATCTTACATCCATGTATGTGTAAAACATAATTGTAGTTAGATATAAGGCTTTTATTAGTAATGTTTGTTGTGCCTACTATGTATATCCTAATGTAAACCCTTAACAAATAAACATCTTTTTAAAATGATTAAAATGATGTGATCCAAGCCGACGCTTTTCGGCTATTTCACTTTATAATTTAACTAGTGAAGGTACAACACAACACTTCACACACTTAATCAATATATTAATCACTAAGATTTATTAAGTAAAACCGCGGACTTTACTCGCGAATATTTAATGTTAATTTTATTCAAGTTCACACAGGTACGGAGCACGTATTTTGTGCTCTTTCGCTGTCCTTTAAACTTGAATAAAAAGAAAAGTACAAAGGTACACAGAATTTAAGTTAAGCAAACTTTATTGACTCGATGATGGAATGAGAGTGCGGAGCACAAGCTTCTCATTAAGCAAGATACTTCGCATTTACGGCGCTTGCCGCTACATTCCTACTCTGCCGCCACGGAGTAGGGATATTATACATTGTTAAGCATAAGCGTTACACTTGATAGTCGCTTGGCTGTCGAAATTAGGGGTGTAGCTGCGCGCTCGCGAACGCGCGTTCGAATCTTTCTTATATCCCTACCCGCGCTCACTCGCAGCAATGCTTTTGCTGATACAAAATCTAATTGCTATGTCACAATATATATATATATATATATATATATATATATATATATATATATGCAGTGGTAAAAGCTACTTATTAAATACAATTATAACTTATCTACGAATTCATGGAATCAACTATTTAGTTGTATCATGGACAGGTATAACGGCTAATTTATTACAAGACGGTGTGACAGTACATACAGATATTGAATAACAGTTTAACATATCTGAAGACAAAATATATAATATTAGTGCAACCCGAAATAGGCAAAAAAATAAAAAATGTATCAATTGTTATCTGGGATGAAATCACAATGACATTCAAATACACTTTTAAAGCTGTCAATCGCATGTTTGAAGATGTATGTGATAATAATTATCCGTTTGGAGAAAAACATTTATCATATCAAGTGATTTTAGACAAACATTACATATAGTAAAACATGGAAATAGAACACAGATAGTAGAAAATTGTGTGAAAAAATCTATTTATGGGAACATTTTTAATGTATGTCTTTGAAAGAAAATAAACGTTTATCGGAATCAGATAATAAATTTAAAAATTGGTTACTTACTATAGGGAATGGTAATTTTTATTCAAAATATGAAAACGGAAATGAAGTTATACAAATTCCAAAAGAAATATTGTCAAATGGAAATCTAATTGATGAAATTTACGGGCATAATATAAATATTGAAAATTGTGACTATCACGAAAATATTATATTAGCACCAAAAAACGTAAATCAAAGAGAAATGAATGAAAAATTTTTATAAAAAATGAATGAACCAGTAATAGAGTACTTGAGCATTGACTCTGTAAAAGTTGTAAATGACAAAAGTTTAGACGCAATTTTGCAAACAGAATTTTTAAATTCTTTAACGCCCAACGGTTTACCTCCACATAGATTAAAATTAAAAAAAAGAGCTATAGTAATGCTTCTAAGAAATGTTAATTTGGATGAAGAAGTTTGTAACGGAACCCGATTAGTAATAACGACATTAAAACAATTTACTATTATTGCACAAATATTAACAGGGAGTAAAAAAGGGAGCACTATATTCTTACCACGTATGACCTTATCAGCAAATGATGAATTGCCATTCCAGATGACCAAAAAACAATTCCCTGTAAAACTTGCTCATGCAATGACTATTAATAAGTCACAAGGACAATCATATAAAAAAGTAGGAGTATATTTACCAACACAAATTCTCAGTCGTGAGCAGTTATACGTGGAACTTTTAAGGACAATTAATGAAAAAAAATTAAAAATATTATTAACAGAAAAATCAAGGGAAGTTAAAGATGAAATGGTCTATACTAAAAACATCGTTTACGAAGAAATATTATAAAAACCACAATAGAGTAATTAAATATAACGAATAAGAAAATAAAATCAAACATATTTGAAACTCTAATACAACATTAAATATAAAAAAATTGAAAATTATGAAGTAGACTTTAGCGCTGTGTGGTTAAAAATCACGGCTGTTATTGTTAGTTCTGTGCCATTGAAAAAACGCGATTGCTTTTTTAAATGCTGTGTATTTAAAAAAACATGGCTGCTATTGTAAGTGCTGTAATGGGGAAGAACGATAAAACTACTGTAAATGCTGTGTAATTAGGAATTCGCGACTGCTTTTCAGAGTACTATCTGGTTTAAAAAACGCGACTGCTATTTTAAGAGCTAGAGATGAAAAACGCAACAACTATTGTAAGCGCTGTGTAATTAGGAATTCGCGACTGCTTTTAAGAGTACGATCTGGTTCAAAAAATGCAGCTACTAGTTTAAGAGCTAAAGATGAAAAACGCAACAACTATTGTAAGCGCTGTGTAATTAGGAATTCGCGACTGCTTTTCAGAGTACTATCTGGTTCAAAAAACGCACCTACTAGTTTAAGAGCTAAATATGAAAAACGCAACAGCTATTGTAAGCGTTGTGTAATTAGAAATTCGTGACTGCTATTTTGAGCGCTGTGTAGTTAAAAAAACGCGGCTGCTATTGGAAGCGGTATGTAATTAAAAATTCATGGTTGCTACTGTGTAGTTACAAATTCGCGGCTGTTATTTTAAGCGCTGTGTGGTTAAGAAAACGTGGCTGCTATTGTAAGCGCTATGTAATTAAGAATTCACAATTGCTATTTCAAGCGCTGTGTAGTTACAAATTTGTGGCTGCTATTGTAAGCGCTGTGTAATTACGTATTCACGGTAACTATTTCGAACACTGTGTAGTTAAAGGAACTCGACCGCCAACGTAAGCTCGGTGTTTTTGTTAAGACGCGACTTTTATTGTAAACATTGTATAATAAAAATAACGCGACTGTTATTGTAAGCGCTGGATAATTAAAGGAACGCGAATATTAATATTAGTGATAAGTAAATAAGAACTAAAATTATTATCAAAAGTAACGTTTAAAGCAGGATTTGTTATAATAAAGAAGACAATCTGAATAAATCAAATAATACAAGAAAATAGAATTGAAAATAATCACTATAGAATCGAGCCTTTATGTGCCCTCAATAAAAGCTTTAGTTGATGATTTATCGAAAGGCTTCTAATTAATTACAAATATAAGTTCAGAAGTGAAAATATTTATCTAAAAAATTTTTTTAAATCAGAATAAACTATAATAATGGCTATTTATTTAGATTGTCTTCTCTCATAAAGCTTTACTGATGAGTCTTATAAACGGATCTGAGACGAAACGTGAAATTTGAAATTCATTAAACAATAAACATATCATCATCATCATCATCATCATCATCATCATCATCAACTCAAACATTAGCATCAATGTGTAGACGTACGTGTGTATAAACAGAAGCAAAGAAGCAGAGTCAAAAGGCGGCATCGGAGTCACGGAACGATTTCATAAAAAGAAAGACAGAGAGACAGACGCGCAGACAAAAAGACAGAGACGGGAAAATGAGACACAGAACAAAGGAACGAAGTCGAACAAACGGAGACAAAAAGATGGAAAGGAGGAGACGGAGAGACGTAGACGGAGGGAATGTGACATAGACGGAAACAAATAGACAAAGACAGAGAAATAGAGATAAATAGACAAACACGAAAAAACGAAGCCGAAGAGACAAAGACGGAAGAACGGAGACAAAGACGGATACAGAAAAACAAGAACACACGAAGTCGGAGAAACGGAGATGGGGAGACGGAGAGATGGAGATTAAGAGACGAAGACGGAGAGAGAGACGGATAAAAAAAGACGGAGAAAGAGAGACAAAGACGGAGAGACGGAGAGGCAAAGACGGGGGAACGGAAACGAAAATACAAAGATGAAAAAACAGAGACAAAGACTAAAGAACAGAGACAAAGAGACGGAGATGGAGAAACGGAGACGGAGAGATGAAGTGACGGATATTGTGTGTGTGTGTGTGTGTGTGTGTGTGTGTGTGTGTATATATATGAGTATGTGTATGTGTTTGGATAAGTGTATATGTGTGTATGTGTATGTATGTGTGTATGTATATGTTAATGTTGCACGTGTGTATGTGTATATATGTATGTGACAATAATGCAAAAGATATTCACGTAAGAAAAAAAAGTCTTAATTCTTCACTTTAATATAATAGTAGTAATATAAATTTTTATGTATGATTTATTTTTCATATTAAAAATAAATTATACATAAAAATATATATTTTAAATTGTCATAACTTCTTATTGATGGCTCTGACTTACATAATCGAAAATTTATTTCAAAGTTTATGTAAAATGGAAGAAAATAAGCCCTCGTAAAGCAATTTCTGAAGTGGCAAACAATGAGTAATTTCTTTACTATGTAATACATATAAGAACTAATAGAAAACTACAGAATTCAGGTCTGTGAAAAATCATGTTAACTCTCCATTTCATTTACAACAAGAAGCATTCTTATGGATTTTTCTCTAAAACATCAGGATTATCAGAAAAAAAATGATAAAGTTGGGACTTTTTCAAAAATTTTGAAAAATTTCCAAATTTTAACGATCTATAGCTCTTGATACTTTTAATCTAGATCCTTAAAAATTTTTGTACATATTTTTAGTAAAAAAAGAATATATTTTTAGAGTTTTAGCGATTTTTATTTATTCGCTCTTCCAGTTGGTGTGAAATGTCTCATATATATGTATATATTTTAAACAGATTTTTGTGTACACGTATATGTTTTTTGTATGTATGTATAGACATACATATAAGAGAGAGAGAGAGAGAGCGCGCGAGAGAGAAAGAGGAAGAGAGAGAGAGGTTTATATATACCCATATTTTTATTTATTTTGTAATAATAAAATGGGGAAGAAGAGAAAGAAAAAAGAGAGAGAGAGAGTGAAAGACGTTACTGACGCTAAAATTTTAGGTTTTACAAAATCAGCACCTCTACATATGTCTTGGAGAGAGAGAGAGAGAGATTTCTCACGTTGAAATTTTTAATTTTATAACGTCAGCATCCTAATATACATCTTTTTTATAAAATTAATTGCGAAAAGAGTCAGATTGGCAATCTTAACGTGAGAATGGCATGTGATTTTTTATTAATAATGCTTATTTTAACTTTATTTTAAAATATGCTCCTCAAAATACACTTATTAATATTTCCCTGCAAAGAGTATCAAGTTGATATTCGTAATGTGAGAATGGTATGTAATACTTTTTATTTTGGGGAGCTAGGCTTAATAGGGGTGAAGATTCAACTTCACTTTCAGTCTTCATCAGAACTACGGGCAGAAAGGTTGTTCTACAATGTGGGTCTAGGTCGGGATGTGTTTTCAACAGTGATTAGCAGCTACGCAATCATTATTTGGCACTTTGAACCAAGGTTGACCCTTTCAGTCATGCAATTCAATTCACTTTTTTCGTATGTATTTGTTTATAATAATAATTATTAGTTATAAATTTATAAAATATCATCAGCATTATAAATAGTAAGGCTATGTGTATCTGAAAATACAAAAAATCCAAGAATCAAGCATGATATTGCAAAAATATTGAGGTAAAAAAAAAGAAAATTAGGTAGTCGATATATCGGCTCCTGTGACTGTAAGCGTTAAATGTTGTGGTATACAATGTGTGAATAGTTGTGTATGTCTCCAACAGTAGTCAGCTGGTAAGCAATTTTTATGTGGTACTTTGGACCAAGGTTATATGTTGTATACACAATGTGTGAATGCTTGTATATTTTGTATGTAAGCAATGGATATGTGATTATGCAACGAAGATAGACGCTTATAGAAGCGTACTCTTAAATGGGAAATTTCTGCCAAAAATGAGTTACCCAGCTACTGAGGGCGCCACTAGATTCCATGTAGTTTTATATCTATATATATCAAATTTTTCATATGTATAGATATACAAACAATGTTAAAGTGTTACCCAGCGAATCGGACGAAAAATTTAACCCAGAAGTACGCTTCTATAAGCGTCTATCTTCGTTGGTTTATGTATGGGTATATTACTTTATCTACAGCTATGTATTTTACTTTATTTTTAAGGTCATTAATTTTGAATTATTAATGTTCAGATAGAATTTAAACATAATTTTTTTTATCTATGTCTGAGAGACATTATGTGCCGCCATGACAATACCCTCACGACATCTTCTCAGAGGTTATTGACCCAATGGTCAGTAACCTTTGGGGTGGTAGAGTGGGGGTTTGTTTTGATGGTCTATGGTGCTTCAATAACTACTGAAGTAGACAGACAGGGCTTTGAAGAATGGAATAGGTAACTTTTTTGACGAGAAACTTTGTGAGCAGACCTTAGCAAAGCAAGTCTCTTTACGCCACAAGGCTCTTCAAAATAGTCTATCATTTTCACCGCTCGCGCCAAAGAGCTGAATACAAAACTTGAATCCGAGCTTTGCAGCCACAATCATTATAGAGTCTCTGACCGAAGAAAAGATGTATTTAAATACAAATTTACAGGGCAAAAACAGAAGAAATATTATTTACATAAACAGGGATAGACGCCTGGTCCCTATCCATAGTGGATTTAGCAGGAAGTAACCCATGGCATGGGCTCAGTACAAAAGTAAGCCTTCAATAGCCTTAAAAATGATGTCTAAAATACCAGCAGAAAGAGCAATGCCCGAAATAAGCACCTCGCAATCATAGCACCTACCTTCATTGCTCAGGCAAGCTAGATCAGTCTTAATGGCGTTGATCTCAGACTCATATCGCCTAAACAGCGAACACAAGTTTTGCTGTTCCTCTCGAATCAAAGAAAACTCACTTTCTTCGTCGTCCGATTTCCTCGTCTGCTTGTTTCTTCAGTACAGCAGTGTGCTCAGCAATAAGCTTGGACTATTGCTGCTTTAGCACAATCAAGAGTTCTGGGTAGTTAGACATGTCGGACTCGACAGGAACGTTAGAAAAAGAACAACCAGGCTGGGACCCAGAAGAACTATATGCTCCTAACGCAACAGATAGACCTTGAGAAGCAGGCGTAGCTGACTCTTTCGCACAACGTCTCTTAAGCAGTGGCTGGTCAGGCAGAGAGTGAAGAAAAGACACATCCTTAGCCAATGTGTGACTGGTCGTAGTAAGAGATACTGGCATCGTTAGCGGAGAGTCAACACGTGGAAGATCAGGAACGTTACAGTTCAAAAGTAATCAATGAATGAAATTCAGACTGAAATGCAGCATTCATTTTCCATGCACATTTTTAGCTGAATATTTGTGCTATTTTTATTCCCTTATCACTTTAAAACAATTTGAGCTTTTTGAACTCTTTTTTTTCAATCGAAAGGTTTTAATTTTAACTTTAATATGCGATTAGTATATTATAGTATGGTAAAAACCTTGTAAGATAATTCGAAAACTGTACAACTATGAAGCAGATGCAAATTTCTTTACAAAAGAGACAAAACTGCTCACAACTCAAAAAATCGAGTTTGCAAAAAAATGTAGAAAAGGTAGAATTGTGATTACTATTCTATTGCAAGTAATGCTATCTTTGTATTAATTATAACATGATGAAACGACTTAAAAAAGCTTATTATTATGCATAAAAATACTAGTGTTAACCGTTAGAACTGTATTTATTAATTTGTAAAGTTTAATTTATTAAACTTTATTTAATAAACTTGATTTATTAATTTTATAAATTTTTAATTATTATTATAACTTATTTTTGTAATTTAGGACGTTGGTTCTTTAGGATAGGTATCCAAGAATAAAAGAATATTTATTTATATATATATGTGTTGAATTGAACTTATCTTTATTTCTCCTTCTTAACCTTTAGTACAATAATTTTAGGCGAAGCGTAGCCTTAGACGGTAAGTATGAAATTAAGCTGGCGAGCTAAAGACTCTTGGGTTTTTATACTATGGGTAAAAGACAGTTGCATTCTTTCGTATGTATGATATTATTGATACTTTTATAATTTCGGGGAAAAGATTGATTGAATTTTGCATGTGATGCAGTTTAGAGTTCGATCGCCTCTTGTGCGTCGCATTCTTGTGTGTCGCATTCTCGCGAATGTATAACGTTATTGTTTGCTATCGCAGTCTCAAGGTAGAAGACTTGACATATGATGCTTACGGAGTTCAATCACCCTTGAGTGAAATGTGCAAGATGAATATAAGTATAAATATGTTATGAATGTTTGTCTTTGTTTACACTAGTGCAGTATGATTTAAATGTTTTTTTTAAGGAGATGTAAAATACCGACATTACAGTTCTCCAAATTTTTATGATAAAAAGCAGAATATAGAGATATTCTGGAAAATTTTTAAGTAAAGATTAAAAATTCCAGAAACCGTAATGTCGGTAACTATGTATTAAACATATATTCTATTACATCACCTTGACAGAATAATTTTTGAATTATTAATTTTATGTTCCCTTTTGTTCAGCTGGTGTATGTAAATTGCAAGTTCATACGCGTTGTATAAACAAGCCATCTCTCGCGGTTTGTCGAACCAATCGTTAAAGCAAATAGTAATCGTATTTATTTATTTTATTAAATAAAAAAACATAACATAACTACACCTATAAGTAGGCAATTGGGACCCTGCATACACAAACGCGCGTGCACAAAACGGTGAAATTCTATTCGTTTATAGTGGCTAAAAATAATAAAAATGCAGTAATTTTGCTTCGATATTTATTCAGTAAGTAGTTATAAGTATCAAATAATCTAAAAAATAGCAATTTTTGAAAATTCAACGCCAAAAGAGAGAGAGAGAGACAGATGGGGAGAGAGAAAGAGATAGAGAAATAGATATATAGATAACCAAATTTATTATATGTACATTATGTTGTACAATTAATTACAGTAATACATTAGAATTAATAAAATTAATATAAAGCACAACAATAATAATAAACAGTAAAAAAGAAAACAGAAATCAAGCAAATATATCAGTAAAATAAACTTTACAGCAATAAAATCAATACAATATAAAACAGTTTTATAAATTAGCATATAGCAGAGGTCCACTCTCCAAGGCAAGGTAGTGTGCAAACGAGGATGTCTTGAATGTCATGAGCGAGGATGAGTTGCGTAAAGTCGCAGGAAGATCATTCCATAGCCGCAAGAAAGTGACCAGGAACGATCGTAGGCGATACTCAGTGAATGAAAAAGGAATGGTCAAAGGTTTCACATCACCCCTCAAGGACCTCACCGACCGGCTCCACTGATACATAGAATACAAATAAGATGGAGTACAAGATAAGAACATCTTATACAGAAACGTAGAAGAAAAATAGTTTCTTCTACCTGCAGTGGATAACCAGCCTAATGAGAACCTATAAGCAGAGATGTGTTCACGCCTACTTACACCGAACATGTAACGTATACCATAGTTGATGATCCTCTGAAGTCTAAGGTCAAGGTCAGCTGAGAGGTCACAGTAAACCAAACAGCAGTAATCCAGAAGTGGAAACAGCAATGTTTTTATAAGATGTATACGAACAGCAGACGTGGTGCTCTTTTTAAAGAAGTTTAGTCTGTAAAACAGAGAAAATGACCTATTACACACTTGTGTAACGTGCTCTCTCCAGTTAAGAGGAGGCCGTATAACTCTGTCCTTGTCTAATCTAAATTTTCGTTATTAATAATAAATTAGATATTTTTATACGAAAGTAAGGACATAGCCCAATAGATTTAAGGACGAGCAAACGATCGTATTCTATGAAAAAATATAAAATTTTCATTATTTTTCGAGTGAGGTCTGAAACGGAAAAATAATTGAATTTGATAACTGTTTTTCCGTTTCAGACCTCACTCGAAAAATAATGAAAATTTTATATTTTTTCATAGAATAGGATCGTTTGCTCGTCCTTAAATCTATTGGGCTATGCCCTTATTTTCGTATAAAAATATCTAATTTATTAATAATAACGAAAATTTAAATTAGACAAGGACAGAGCTATACGGCCTCCTCTTAAGCTTACAGTCCAACCAAACACCCAGACTACGGACAGAGGACTCAAATCTAATATTAGCACTGTTCAACGGGACGCCAGTTACAGATGATGAGGACAGCATATTTATATAAAAATAGGAGCCAATAATTATTGCCTTCGTTTTGTCAACATTTAATTTCGGATGGTTATAGAAGGCTCAATTTGAAATAAGAACAGCATGATCACTCATAAGATTAGTATAAGCCCTAAGTTCAGAAATCGGAAAATGCACATAGACTTGCAAGTCGTAGGCATATATCAAATGCTGTACACCAGAGTGAAAGTTGGCAGCAACGTCATTAATATAAATGGAGAATAAAAGTAGTCCAAGCACAGAACCCTGGGGTACTCCTGTATTCAGAGTAACAAAGTCAGATGCATTACCATCAGAGTCAACAAGAGACTGCCGTCTATCAGATAAATAAGAGGCAAACCACCTGACAACAGTGATCGAGACATCAAGAGAAGTTAGTTTCCGAAGCAGAGTGACATGGCACACAGTGTCAAATGCCTTGCTAAAATCAAATAATAGAAGCATAGTTACATAACGTCTATCCATGTTGAGTCTAATATCCTCTGTTGGTTTGAGCAAAGCTGTTTGGGTACTATGTCCAGTTCTAAACCCAGTCTGATGAGAATCCAACAGATGTCTGGTGGACAAGTAATAATAAAGTTGTTGATGGACGAGATGCTCAAGAACCTTGGACATGAATGACAACAAGGAAATAGGTCGTACATCACTCAAAGAGAGAGTCAGAGAGAGAGAGAGAGAGAGAGAGAGAGAGAGAGAGAGAGAGAGAGAGAGAGAGAGAGAGAGAGAGAGAGAGAGAGAGAGAGAGAGAGAGAGAGAGAGAGAGAGTATAGTAGGCGAAGTATAAGGGAAGTAAATGAGAAAACGAGACACCCAATTTTTCTTAATTTGATAATTTGCTCATACAAACCGAATATTGGTCTAATAATTATAGGACACGTATAGGACCTTCCTGCAGACATCCTCTATCAGATAAAAAAAAGTTTTTTCGAATCAGTTTAAAAATGAGGGAGTTATGAGGTAACAGACATAAAAAAAAAATTCAATCAAATTAAGAACCTCCTCCTTTTTGAAGTCGGTTAAAAATAAATAATTTCATTAGAACGAGCAGACAAAAATCTATTAAATGACATGTGTGATTCATCTTTTCAGATTCAATTGTTCAAATGACAACGATCTGAAGAAAAAAAATCATATGTACGTACAGGTGTCCCATTTAAGGTGATGTAATAAGGTATATGTTTAATACATAGTTACCGATATTGCAGTTTTTCGGATTTTCAATCTTTATTCAAAAATTTTCCCAAATATCTCTATATTATGCTTTTTATTAAATAAAATAGATGATTGTAATATACACTGTTAAAAATAATATTAAATTTAATGTAAAATATAAAACTAGCTTCCAAACATTTCATTAAAATTAATAATTTTATTGTAATTTTAATATAAAATTAATAATTTTATTGTAATTTTAATATAAAATTAATAATTTTATTGTAATTTTAATATAAAATTGTATAAAATTTAAAGTAAAAATTAAAATTTCAATAATAGTATCGGAAGCAAATTTCATAATTTTTAACAGTGTAGAGCTATTCTTAAAAAATTTGGATTGAGAATGAAAAATTTGGAAAACTAATATTGGTATTTTACATCTCCTTAAAGCAATGTATGAGAAAGATAAAGCATATTTTGCAAATCCCGCTCAAACTAAGTATTTAACGAAAAAAACGACTAAGAATATAAAATGTTTAAAATTAAAAAATTTTCCAAATAACATTAGATATAAGTTGTAAATACTCTAGCCGGTTAAGCATATAAGAAATGCCTTTGACAGCATTTGTTTATTCGACTAAAGTGATTTGGAAGGATCTAGAAAAAGAGAATTCTTAAAATTTTTTCTACCCCGAAATACAATTATACTACTAACATAACCTCAAAGAATGTGTTTTTTAGATCAAATAAAATCTTTATTTTTTCTTGAGTTCTATTAGGACTACTGCAACGCAGCAAACAGTCAATTTTTTTTTTTTATGAAGAATCTATGAAAATTATTTTTCGGTAATATAATGCACAAACCTTACCTCAAAATCGACTCTAAAAACTTAAAATTATCGTAAAATAGTGCTAATTTTTGAGTTATCAAGAAAATAAAATATTTTTGTCTAGTTTGACAGATTTTTCAATTACATGAATTTTTTCAGATTTTTTCGAGTGGTGGTTCTAACCTAAAAAAGTGAAAAACCACTTTTTTGGTATTTTTACCTCTTTTTCACACATTTTTTAGTAACATTTTGATTCTTTTCCACCAAATTCAGAATATATTACGCCAATTTCTCACAAAAAACTCAACATGAACTATAGCGAAATCCCTAACCTCAGTTTCATTAGATTATGAAAAACAAAATGAAGAATCTATAAGCTCAAATATACTTTGCAAATCTGATTTCAATAGTTTATTTGGTGTTTCGTGGAATTTAAAATATTAAACACGATTTAGTTAGCTATGATTTTACTATCTCATAATAAATAGATGTTTTGATACTTATTAATGCTAAAGAAAACTATTCTTTACCTCAAAAAGTTCATAATTCTACTTTTGAATATTGATTAATTGTTTATGAGATGTTAAAATTAATAAAAATTGTGTAACTTTTTATGATGAATGAACTTATTATTATCATTATATTTAGGTTCAATCGATAACTAAAAATTGTATATGCAAATAAGTACATGAAACCTTGGAATAACATGTACATCACTCATTGTAAAAGGTAGATAGATAGATACTATTTATTGTATATCATATCATTATACAAAGGGCGTGTAATACAATTCATAAATATAATACATAAACAATGAATAAATGTAAAAATATTGCACATAAAACAATGTATAAATATAAAATATTGCACATAAAACGATGTATAAATACAAAATATTGCAATTGATATCACAGTCAGTTACTAAACCTAATAATACTGAATAAGTAAATCACAACAGAAGAAGTGATACAAAAAAAATAAAATAGTAAAATACACGCAATTCTATAAATTAAAAGTCAGTCATACAATATCTATCAGTCATAGTATATGAAAATTTTTTATTCAAAATATAAAAAGAAAAATCATAAATAATGCAATAAAATAATAAAGCGTATGCAGTAGCACAAAAACGCAGTCAAAATAATAAAAACAAGTAAAGCATTCACTCACTAACCATTCAGCCAATAAATACAATCACACCTCAAATAAAAGAGTATACATACGGGACGTCACATTATAATAAATTAATATATAAATAAAAAATAAAATTTAGTTTATTGGAGATCGAGCAAGTACCCCCTCAGAGCCGACTTTAACCTGCTGAGCGATGGAAGATTCTTTATATCAGCAGGCAGGGAGTTCCAAAAATGCGTACCCTGAACTTGAAAAGAATTCCTTCCAGTCTCAGTACGCATGGAGGGCACCGCGAAATCCTTAATCTCTCCCCTAGTGGCTACCCTAGGTACATATCTAGCGAAGAGACCCACTAGATACTCGGGAGTATTCATGCGCACGATTTTGTACATAAGTACAGCCATAAAATACTGTCTCCTCGCATCAGTACGCAGCCAACCCAGCGCAGCTCTATGAGGAGAGATATGATCGCCCATTCTCACGCCTAATACATATCTCACACATGAATTTTGTAGTCTTTGTAATCGTCTTTTCAACTCCTGTGAGGCATCGAGCAGAACTACTGAGCAGTAATCGAGATGTGAAAACAGCAGGGCGGTTGCGAGTTGTTTGCGCAGAGCCTCAGTGGTATACCGATGAAAAAACCGTAAGCCATAAATAGTTCTATTGAACTTCTTAGTCAGCATATTAATGTGTGGCTCCCATGATAGCTTAGAGTCAAGCACAACACCAAGGCTCGTAACGGTATCAGAGAAAGATAAGCCGACACCATCTTCAAGCTCAATCGTCCTTGGCTCACCAGCATAAAAGTCATTAATAAATCGACCATTGCCAAAAACGATCGCTTTAATTTTGTTTGCATTTAGTGTGAAAGAAGCATCAACAGCCCACTCCGACACCGCCTTGGCCGCCCTCTGTAGAATACGAATACCTTCATTCACATCCTCATAAGAGATCTGCGTATAAATTTGCAGGTCATCTGCATATAATAGGTGCTCGACACAACCGGGGTCAAGGGTGTCATGTATGTTATTAATGTAAAGGCAAAACAACAGAGGCCCCAGCACTGAACCCTGCGAAACTCCTAAATTGGTTGTTAGCCAATTCGATTCCTCTTTTAAATGCGTGGAAACCATTTGTTTCCTACCTGATAAATAGGAGCTCATCCACTCGAGTGCAGCCCTGGAAAACCCCATCGATCTCAGTCTTGCAAGTAATTTGGAGTGCGAGATCGTGTCGAATGCCTTACTAAAGTCAAACAGAAGTAGTAGCGTGACAAGTTTCTTATCTAGACCTGACCTTATGTCGTCAATAAGTCTAAGTATGGCAGTCTGCGTTGAGTGATGCTTTCTAAAACCAGTCTGCATAGAGTCAAGTATCCGATGTGTCGTAATATACTCTTGCAATTGGTCATGGCCAATCTTCTCCAGGACCATTGGAAGAAAACATAAGATTGCTATGGGCCTAAAATCTTTAGGCATTGTTGGTGCAGGACACTTTTTTAATGGCACAATGCATGCACGCTTCCAAAGGCAAGGGAAGACCCCCCGTGCAAAAGAGGAATTGAACACAGTCACAAGATGTTCTCCGATAAACGGTAAAGTCTTGAGTATCACACTCTGCGGAATGCCATCCTCGCCACAAGCCTGTGATGAAAAATGCGAAATTGCAAGGACCACATCAGTAACATTAATTGGTTTGAAGGCAAAGCCACTTTCACTACACAGGGAAAGAATTCTCTTACATTCCTCATTATCATCGTGCGGCGAGACTGACACCCCCGCAAAGTGCGCATTAAGCTCATCCGGAGTAAATCCATTCAAGTCCCCTTGAGGTCCGGACAAGAGTCCCAGGTCTTTTAACTCCTTCCAGACATTACCTTTGGCAAGAGCTTCGAACAGTCTGTTATGATAGTAAGTAGTCCTAGCTTGTTCAGTCTGCTCGTCAATCGTTTTACGTAGTTGCAGAAATTCAAAGAGATATCTCTCATCCTTCGTCCGTTTGTATCTTCGATACGTGGCATCTCTCTTGCACCGCATCTGCGACAATCCTTTGTCTATCCACGGAAACTTATCTTTACCAATTTTAAGTGTTTTTACAGAGGCAGTCAAGTGCAGATTCCGGGTCAACCGTACCAACTGTAAATGGCGTCCAATCACAGCTGGCTAGACTCTGGTAAGCGTATAGGCCACTAGAAACTCAATTGTATCACACAATTTTTTGTATCTTAAGCATTTTAACGTCTTTATAACTGCAATAATGTTATGGAAATTGTATAATATCAAGAACAAATTAATGAAACTACGTGAATAAAATGTAATCATTAATCTTACTATTAGTAATAAAGAAAAATATTTCATTATATAATGTATTAATCTAAATCAATATGAAATTTGTATTAAAAAATCATGTTTCAATCTGAAATATAAATATAAATTATAATATATCATGAAATTATATAAAAAGATTAGATGGACATTTCAGAGGCGGTAAAATAATTAAAAGAAACTGCAGTGCAAATACTTTTTTGAACAATTGCAAAATACCAGGTTTTGTATCATGATAGCAAAATTATTTAGTTTTTTTGACATGATTAACATAAAAAAATAGATAGATTTAGACAGACCCGGATTCATTTATAATAGTGTAAATTATTTTAGTAGAAGATTGTGCAAGATTTGAATAATAACAAAAATCAGAGTTTTTTTAAATTATTCAATAACTAATATTTAATTAAAATTAAGTTATGCTGACTTTTAATTTAAAGAATTAAAAAATTTGTTCAACCAAAATTTCAGCTGATTATAAAAACATTAATTAACAAGAACCGTAACAGAGTGCAATTCATAGAATATTATTTATAAATTAATAAATAAGAAAACTATATATTACAGTTATAGCTTATATTTCTAAAAATAAGACAAATTGAAATAAATTGGAAGTAATCCTTATCATATTTATGTTTCAAAACATAATTGTCACAGTTTTGTTAAGACCTATTGCATAACATATTTTCCGTAAAATAAAATATCACACTTAATAATGGATTTTGTATGTTAAAATTCTCATAACCGCATAGACTGTACAGAAACATTAAGTATAATTTTTCTAAAGACACGTCTAAAAGGAATCGCGTAATGTACGTTATGTATTTAATATTTTCATTAACAAAAATAAAAAGTTAATGATATGAAAATAGATCATTTTTTAAAGATATGAGTATTTTATTTTAAAAAAAAACAATTTATTATTAAAAAAAACAATGTGTTTAAATTATTTATATAAAATATTCATAACTAAATACTTTCAAACAAAAATTGTTATTAATGAGATAAGCAATATTTAAAAAATATTAAGTAAATAAAAAAAAGCTTTTTTTGACGTCAGGTGGCGCATAGAGCAACACGTATGTTTTGATTTTTTCGTTTATTATTTTTAGTTAATTATATGTATTTAAAATTGTTGCTTAACTAACTAGGAGAGTATCAGACCTCCGGATCACGGATTTTGCTCAAACTTTGTGATAAGTTTTTAGATGTCAAAATATGAAAGGAAACAGAATTTTAGACCCCAACGCTCAATATTTCCCTAGTTATAGGCAATTAAAGAATATCACTAAAAAAGTTACTAGATTTTCAAACGCTCACAGTTCCTTAGCATTGATGTTTATTATGCTATAACTTTGGGAAAAAATAATATTTTGACATGCTATGACTACTATTTCGAAAGGATTTGAGCTCAGCTTTCATTTTAAAAAAGTTTCAAGCTCCTAGCTATCAATGCTAAGGAACTGTAAGCGTTTGAAAATCTAGTAACTTTTTTAGTGATATTCTTTAATTGCCTGTAACTAGGGAAATATTGAGCGTTGGGGTCTAAAATTCTGCTTCCTTTCATATTTTGACATCTAAAAACTTATCACAAAGTTTGAGCAAAATCCGTGATCCGGAGGTCTGATACTCTCCTGGTAAGACATTTATTGAAATCATTGTTATTGAATTTCTAAACTAAGTTATATAATAGTTGGTTGATTGCTGTCCCAAACTTAGCGCAAATCGTACTACTGTGTAAAACCTAACCTACACACCTAAACAAATATGCCGAGCCACACGGCTAAAGGTAGTAGAACATCTGCTCAGAAATATAGCTTTTCTAAATGTGAATGTGTTGGACAGGCATTAGTGAAGTGCCAGGGTTGTGATGAGATTTTTTATAAGGGTTGTGCTCAATTGTTTTTGTGTATAGTTACAATCTTTAATTATGGTAGCATAGAGGTGGTTTGCAGGGAATGTGCCAATTCGAGCATTAGTTATTTCCTGTTCATGCTGCCAAGAGTTACACATTAGACTTATTATTCAGGCCTTCTTATGCAGTTTCTGAACGTTGTCTAAATGATTCTATTATCCCTACGGATCCTCACCATGTATCTAAATTATTTAATATTAATTTTTGGGATTCTCTTAGTGACACGCAAGGTGCTAAGAAAATAAAATTACTATAGAGACTTTAAAAATGTAAACTATGTGTTATAAATGAATTGAAGACCTAATATTGATCATTGTTATGTGTTGGTGATATATCTTAAAATGTTGATTTATTTTATGATAAAATTAATAAAGTTTTGGACAGGCACGTTAGGATTAAAAGGTGTTTTATGGAGAATTTTCCTCGTTGGTATGATGATGAATTGAAGGAATTAATTAAACTTAAGAGACAAGCTCACTTCTTTTGGGAAAACTCCAAGCATCAGTGCGATTACATCAAATTAAAGGAATTGAGAGCTAGATGTCTGAGATGTTCTAAGGCTAAATACTCAGAATTCATGCTTACAACTGAATTTAATATTGGTAGAAATCTCAAAGCCTTTTGGACATATATTAAAAGTTTAAAAACTAATAATGATATTCCTGTCGAGGCTTACTTTAAAGATTCTAAAGCCAGAAATAAATGGGATAGCGTAAATATGTTTGCTGGATATTTTGAATTAGTGTATTCTCATAAGTTTCTCGAAGATTATGATGATGTGGTTGTTAAGAATATTATATCTAATTTGTACATATCAGATGAATTATTGATCAAATTAGCAGGAAATTTGGACTGTACTTGCACTGCAGCATCTGATATGGTCCCATCTATCTTTCTTGTGAACTGTTGGGATATCCTTCATAAGCCTCTATTGATTCTGTTTAACTTATCTCTTAGCCCGGGTGTGTTTCCTGACAGATGGAAACATACATATTTCAGGCTATCTTTAAGAGTGGAAACATCCCTGATGTTTCTAATTATAGACCAATTTCGGTGTTTAATAGTATTGCCAAGTTATTTGATGCTGCGGTAGCAAGCTTGCTATCCGATTATTTGTGGAGTAGGCTGGCATATTGCCAACATGGCTTTTTAAAGGGTAGATCTATAACTACTAATTTGCTTTACTAATGATATTTTTGAAATTTTTAAATCTGGTGATCAGCTGGACGCAGTTTACACTAATTTCTCTAAGGCATTTGACACAGTTAATCATAAACGTCTATTACAGAAAATTAAATCATTTGGTATCACTGGGATAGCTTTTGATTGGCTTAGATCTTACATCACTGACATACATTTGTCGGTACGAATTAATAATGTTATATCATTAAAGTTCGCAATGTTGTGTGGAGTACCGCAAGGATCACACCTTGGACCTATTTTGTTCTGTGTTTATATTGATGATATTTGTAATCATCTGAAATACTCAAGCTGTTTGTTATATGCAGACGATATGAAGATCTTTCGTAAAGCTGTAACACCGTATGATGCCCAATAGGACTGTTTTTACTATGATTATTCCTTGAATGGTGTTGCCTTGAACAGAGAATCGGTTGTGAAGGATTTAGGAGTGTATTTGGATTCATTTCTTGATTTTAAGGAACATATAAGATTTGTTTGTTCCAAGGCATATAGAATACTTGGCTTTGTAAAGAGGCATACTCGGAAATTCGAGAACATCACCTGCTTTCTTATAAGATCAATAGAGGTTTGATTGTCTGTCCGGAAATTTTTACATTGTTCACAGAGAGAATTTTAAATTATAATTTACGGAATCCTAGAAATCTTATTGAAACATCAACCAGAACTAATTACTTGTATTTTGCATCAGTAAATAGAATGATGAGGAGTTGGAATACTTTAAGGAACATTTGAAAGATTTGACCTATTAGTGGTTTTAAAGTGAAATTATTGAGTGTGTTGGACTATGCGTGACCTGTATGAACTTATATTTTTGTATGTTGCTTTATTCAGTTTAATACTATAATTTTGTATTAATATATTGTATTTGGGCTTTATGCCCGTTTTACTATTAAAATAAAATAAAAAAAAAATAAATAAATAAAACTTAATTTTTGGACAATAAATATGTTTAGATTCATACATTTCTTCTGTGTATATCTATGAATTATGTCTTGTAAACATAACATTTTATGTTCAAACAAATAATAAAAACGTAAATTGACTAACCAAAATAAAATAAAATGATGTTTCATTAATATTAAAGATAACACTTTTGTTATATTATCCTTTAAAATCTTCGAGTTTGGAAATATCAAGCAGTTGAAATTTTGATGATAAAATACTGCAAAATAATAAAATGTCTAAAGGCCCACTTTTTAAATTTAAATCATCATATTTATAAAAAATCAAGTTACTAAAATAAATAACTTATGTAAATAAGTATGATTAAACTAACCTAAGTTGAATAATTGTTTCAATTTGTTGCGAATTTTTAATAAATTTATTGAAAAGTTGCTACGTTTTAAATAACTTGTTAGTATACGCGTAAACAGTTACGTGAACTGGGCACCCGTCTTTCCAAAAAGATAAATAATGCTTACTTTATCGATAGTTAAATTATTCCATAATGACTAACAAAAGCTCGAATTCATCTCAAGTTACGGTGGTTATTTGAGTATCGGTTGTCTTTTTTTCTTATCGTAAGAACGACAAAGTCAGACTGTGGTTCTAAGTTCTAATTTATTGACGTAACTCAAATACCGGTTGTATCATCTTTTTTTATTAAACGCTTTTATTCAACTCGACTGCCTCTGAATATGTCCTCAAATCTTGCGATTAAAAATGAACGTACTTCTAATTGACTTAGATGGCTGAAATTTCCAGAATATATGTATTTTGCATGACATTACATGATTCTGTAATTTTAAAAAAATTTTTATAATTAAATATTTATTATATATAAGCAATATTATATAGCCAGCGCTATACGACTAATCGGCCTCTCTTCTTTGCGTGGCTATTTGTAACAGCTATTCAATTCTCAGTAAAGGCTTATACATATAGGCGTTACTGAGAAAATGTATACAAGTGAGTGTGTTTTGCAAAAAACACACTCATGTATACGCTTACGTAAATATAAGTATACAAATGTGTACGTATATGCGTGCACATTTGTATACTCATATAAATAAATAAAATTAATCAGAAAAATAATTTTTAAAAATGCTTTTATTCGACATTAAAAAAATTAATAGAAAAAAATTAATTTTTTAAATTTAAAAAGAACTAAAAAAGTAAAAACAAATAAATAAATAAAAAATAATTTAAAAGAAAACGCTTTTATTAAAAAACAAAAAAATGAAAAGTTTAATAATTCAAGTGTATAATTACATTTTAAATTATGTTTCTGCCTAATATTTTATTAAAATTTTATATAAGAGTGTGGAGAATATTGAAAGAACATTTAGAATTATATTTTCTACGCTGTTTATATAAAATTTCAATAAAATATTAGGCAGAAACATAATTTATAATGTAATTATATACTTGAATTATTTAACTTTTTATTTTTTTATTTTTTAATAAAAGTGGTTTTTTTTTCTCTCATCATAAGAATAAAGTTTGATTAATAACACAGGTCAACGCGGGTCAGGAAACTGAAACTCTAATATATTTTCCTGAAGGTTTTTGGTGCGTTCAATCAAAATCTGGGCTCATAATTGCTCTATCACGTTGAATTTTCGAGATATCCTAACCTAAAAGTTCGATAAACGCTGTTTTTCTACTTTTTTGATGTTAGGAAACGTGATAATCAAAGGTTTTTCCAAAAATTTAATAGATGCGTCTAAAAGTAGCACTCATACTATTTATAATCAATTTTTAATTGTCCTAATATCTTTTTTTTTCACTGAGATATCATAACTTGAAATTTGTGACTCTCGATAATTCACCATTTACATTAAACTTCTTGAATTATGTATCATGGTCATTTAAAACCAATAAAAAATATTGCATGTTTGGATCAAATGGATATTAAATATATATTCCTAAATATTTATTTGGGATAAAGAATATTATAAAAATAAATTCATCGACGCATAAATCATATGGCACGAAGGCTTTTGCTCGGTATCTGGAAATATTGGCGAGACACACATTACAAATTACGATATCTCAGTGAAATAAAAAGATATTAGGACAATTAAAAATTGATTATAAATAGTACGAGTGCTACTTTTAGATGCACCTATTACATTTTTAGAAAATACCTTTGATTACCACGTTTCATAACATAAAAAAGTAGAAAAACAGCGTTTATTGAACTTTTAGGTTAGGATATCTCGAAAACTGGACATGGTAGAGCAATGTTAAGCCCAGATTCAGATTCAGCGCACCAAAAACCTCCGGAAATGTATATTAGAGTTTTAGTTTCCAAAAATAAGTCAAATTTTGTTGGCCTGTGTAATCGTTCCTTAAGTAGAGTCTATGTCATTTATTACCTCTAATACACTAGATATCTCTCAAAAATTGTGAGACCAGCTGGAATTTTAAATAATATCTTTCTGAATGAAAAATATAAGCTAGTCATAGAAGAAAACGGCGACGAAGACTGAATTTTCTTAATTTTATGTTCAAAGATAAATATTTATGATTTTTCTAATAAAATACCCACACAACATGAAAGGTTGCTGCAAGCTTTTAATAATGATAATTTAATTACTGAAACCTTGCAGCAACGGCTTATGCTGTGTGGGTATTAATTGTACCTTGCTCTAAATTAATGATAAAATGTTTATTTCATCAAAATTATTCCTAGTCATTTTGATATTATGTGAAAATTATAATATTACTACATAAGTAGTAGAGTTATGAACTTTTTGCGGTGAAGAATAGTTTTTTTCAGCATTAATAAGTAACAAATCTATTTATTATATAATAGTAAAATCATAGCTAACTAAATCGTGTTTAATATTTTAAATTCCATGAAACACCAAATCAACTATTAAAGTAAGATTTACGGAGTAGGTTTGAGGTTATAGATTCTTTATTTTGCTTTTCATAATCTAATGAAACTTGATATGTGCAAATACAAAAAAGAATATGATTTACTAAACGAATTATCTTGCGTATTTCAAAAAGGATGTAATTAACGATAGTTAAATGATAAAAATTATTTTGCAAAAACAAGTTTTTTGAGGTTGGGAATTTCGCTATAGTTTATGTTAAGTTTCTTGTAAAAAATCAAGGTAATATATTCCCAATTTGATGGAAAAAAATCAAATTGTTACTAAAAAATGAGTAACGAAGAGGCAAAAATACCAAAAACGTGGTTTTTAACTTTTTTAAGTCAGAACCACCTCTCGAAAAATTCTGAAAAAATTTATGCAATCAAAAAATTTGTCAAACTAGACAAAAAAATTTTATTTTTTTGATAACTCAAAAATTAGCACTATTTTACGATAGTTTTAAGTTTTTAAAGTCGATCTTGAGGTTATGTTTGTATACTATACCACCGAAAAATAATTTTCATAGATTCTTCATCAGAAAACAAAAATTTTGCCGTTTGGTACGTTACCGTAGCCCTAATAGAACTCGAGAAATAATAATGTACAAAAATCTAAAAATCACGTTTTTTGAGGTTATGTCAGTAGGGTGATTGTATTTCACGGTTGTGAAAATCTCAAAAATTCTCTTTTTCTATCTTCTTTCAAATCCTATTGGTCAAATAAACAAATGCCGTCAAAGGCATTTCTCATATGCTTAACCAGCTAAAGCCTTTATTATTTTTCCGAAAAATTAAAAAAAAATCAATTTAAAACACAATTTGGCCATATATTAAGAAGGAACCAATTTCGAGCCTTGTAACCTCAAAAAATTTGAGGTTACAACGATTTTCCGCACCAAAATATATAATAATACATCAAGTTACTGAGGGGACCCTGAATTGCATACTCGACCTCCCCCCCTTCGAAAAATAACAATGATAATGTTTACAATATTTTTTTTTTTTTAAGTTAATTATATAGAGGATATTGTTCTCTATATAATTAACTTTTTTCATATGATGATATCAGATAGATTCTAGCCCGGTTTCCGTTAAACACATTACATCAGGCTAGCCTATCTGATACAGCATACCGAAATCTTTGACTACCGAACGATGGTCAGTCATTTTCACGACCAACAATCAACCGATACCCAATGAGATCGGATTTAAGAGTCACTTGATATTATTAGCATATACACTAATTTTTCTTTTGGAAAAAAAGTCAGAGGTACCTGGCCAGGATTCGAACCCATGCTTACCGCGTTGAAGGCAAGAGCTCTATCCGTTACGCCACCGCGCTCTCTTCGCCACCGCACTCTTTCTCGCCACCGCGCTCTCTCAAAATATTTATAATGGATGTTATCAAGAATTTCTAAAGATAGCACCATCCACTGTGAAGATTATTTTAACAAAAATTAGAGATATGTTAAAAATGAGTGGGAAAATTATTACCTTTTTGAATCAAATAATGTAAATTTTACTAACGACAGTATACAGTTCATAAATAGTCATTTGAAACATTATCTAAATTAGAACAATTCATTAATTGCATTTTTAACAGCAGGCCGGAGTAGAACCTGATACCGACCGAGTAACAATTGAGTTCTTTGTTATTTACTCAAGTATTAATCGGTGTATCTTCAAAATAAAGGTTGATCGCAATAGATATTATTATTATGAATATCTATGCACAAGAAAAAAAAAATCTACCGATTTGTTTTTGAGAAAAGTAAGGAACGCCGAAGTAAAAGATTATGTTTATAATATTTTCGCGTTCCTTACTTTTCTCAAAAACAAAGCGATAGATTTTTTTTTCTTGTGCATAAATATTTGTAATAATAATATCTATTGCGCTTAACCTTCAATTTGCAGATACACCGATTAATACTTGAGTAAATAACAAAAAATGCCAATTAGACAAGGACAGCGAATCCGGGCTGCTCTTAAGAGGATTTTTTCAATGTATGGAATACTGCTTAATAGAGCATAATTATAAAAAAGTGCAAAATAAATTGAAAACAAATTGGCTACCAATAAAAAAAGTGATTTTCATGATGTAGAAATTAAATATAAAAGTCTACTTACAAGTCATGCTTATGATTAAGTTTTAAAACAAATACATACACGGAAAGAAATTTCGCCTTTGGAGATGTCGATGACTTTTGGGATAAAGACTTTTCAATACATTGTGTTAAATTAATTTGAATTTATACTTAAAATATGACAAAATTCGACAACGGTCTATCTGAGGATAATCATAAATCATATATTCTAAAATCCACTTGATTCAATCGTATATCCAATAATGATAATTCTAGAAAAGCTTGTCAACTCTTAATACGAGGCCAGTGATGGATTTCGAAGATGCTTATATGATATCCAATAGCCAACTTCAGAGTATATACTACAGAATAATATATTCTGCTTATACTCTAATTCTACGGTATACTCTGAAGTTGGCTAAAGGATATCCTAATATATAGATATACATAAATGTATAAAGCATCCTCGAAAACCATCACTGTACGAGGCCGAGCCAAAATTAACTCCGCGCTGGACGTCTCGGACGTCGAGACTCGAGATCCGGCTATTCACAGTGTATACATATTCTAATATTCTGAGAGTCAAGTGGCGGCGCTTCAAGAGTCTGTAGATGTTTGTTGCTGTTTCTACTAACGGACGAAATATATATAACAACTTTCTCGAAATATTTACGAATTTCGAGTAAGATCAAGTTCAGTTTCGTTTTGCATGTATTTGAGGATTCTTAGAGTTTATTTTATACTCTTACGAATTGAAATAATACGAAATGTAGAGTTATGAAATGTTGTTTCTTTCATGAAATAAATAGACTCTAAATATCGAGATACCCAAAGACGAAATTTCTTTCCGTGTAAATATAAATTTAATCATTATGAACAACAAGTCACAATTATTTATAATAAACAAATGTTGAATGTGTCTCTTTTAAGTTGTAATTGTCTAGATGCATGGAATATGGGATAGTCATGTAGACACATTTTCACTTGTAGGAGATATTTCAAACAATCACTTTTTTTTGTGAAGAACTGTGCGAATGTAAATGGTTAAAAGAAGATTATCAAAGCATTATGGATACTTCTAAAAAAACGAATACATTTTCAGCATCATTAAAAGTAAAGTTACCTATGTAATTATTAAAAAACATGAGGTATAATAAATACAACGCAACAAGTGGAGAAAAAGTCCGGAAAACGAAAATGTTGACGGATGAGTTAATTAATATGATGTCTTGATGGACTGATAACAATTTTAAGTGTGAATTGAAATCGTTAGAAAATCTAGTTAATCTATGTAAAGATGGTAAGAATTTTTATTTATTTATAAATTAAAACAATCATGGTCAATATATATATATATATATATAGATATTAGGGTGACGCTTATACCTCAAACTTCTTGAATACCGGCTCCCGTTCCTGATATCCGTTTGTTATACCCAAAAACTACGAACGGACCCAGAAAATCTTGTTCCGAAGAAGAAAAACCCGTTTCAATCGTATAAAAACACTTTTTTCATATTTTTTTTTTACATTTTTTATATTCATATGAGTTGCTTTTTCTAAAAAAAATTTTCAGAGGACTAAAATACACTTAAATTATCTTTATGGTTACGAACAGTGTCCTCTGTGGTAATTTTAGAATGAAAAACTTTTTTTTAATTTACTTTCAACTAAACTTTAAATTCTTGACTTCCTAAAGCTTCTTTGAAATCAATCTATTGATTGTCTTAAAATCAATAAAAGTTATATTTTATACACCATTTTAATTTTTTTTGCACTATTGTTGCAAACTCTTTCTTTAAAAAAATATGTTATGATTTTTATTATTGAAAAGGAGTGATAGAATTCGTGCGTGAACATCGAATGTCCGATTTGTAAGTTCAATACTTCACTGTTTGGTCCAAGCATGCACTTTTCTAATTGACCTTGTGAGCGCCCAGTTGTATTGTAGGCCTTCAATTGCTATAGTTAGCAAATATAATATATTTTGCATGCGATGATTAACGTTATTTGGTAGTAAGATATAAATAGAAATTAATATGGTTGCTAATTAAGTAATATAATCTAAAAGAATCTATAAAATAAAAGCATAAGCGCAAAAAGTATATACGCTCCTGAAACGCACACACACTCAAAGTTATGCATGTGTGTATATCATACATTGAGAGCGCGCTTAAGCCTGATATTGGCTCAACGCGTATGCGAAAAGCTGGACCACGCACGCAAACGCCAGCGGTGCCAAGCTATTAGAGAAGAGGGGACTGGAGTCCAGCGCTTATAATAGCGGGCCAGCAGAGAGAAAGGTTTTCTTCTGCCTCGCCTCAGCTGAACTTAACTTGCTTTTGCATCTTAACACGTTAAGCATCGAAGAATCACCAACCTCGTTGATGATTCTTCTATGCTCGCACGTTTATTAACCTTTTAAGGACGGGGATTTTGACGTTGAAATTCGACTTTTTTTTTAAACAATATTTGTGCATAAAATGAAAAAATATATCACGTGGAGTGCCTGATAAAATTGATGGTCGATATATCGACCAGTCCCGTCCTTAAAAGGTTAACTTTACGCTGTGTAATTGCTTTACATAAATTAAATGAAGGGTTGCGGCGAGCAACATATTACCTTATCTCATCCTAAAGGGTAAAGCCCCGCATATTGAGGCACTTGGTCTTTAGTATTAACGGGCATTACCCATAACATAAATAATCCTTTACTAATACTGGAAATAATTCCATGCACCTTATATACTGACACATTCGAACCCGCACCAGACGGCATAGCGACCTGTCTGGTTAACGGTTCTACAATTACAAGGCTGGAATAAAGTGATTATAAGATTCGATAGAGTCAATAGAAGTGCGTCTTACTAGCCATAAGCTAGTAGGACGTCACACTGACGCCCGAACAAAAGATTTATTTTAGCGTTAATTGCGCATAATATTTTAAAATCATAATATTGGTAAAATTAAACAAAATATTTGAAATAATACAGTAAGTAAAAATTAGAAAACAAAATAGAAAAATTTGCAAAATTAAAACAAAATATTTATGAAATAATAAATTAAGAAAAAAACAAAAAAATAAGATTGAAAAATAATACTGTTTGTAAGATGTCAAGAGTGTGCGCATATTTTACGTTTGGGTTTTTGTGAAGGCTGCCGTGGGCAGAAGCGCCCTCTTAGCTTCTCTCTCTCTGTATATGCGTCGGTCGGTCTGTCAGTCCTTGTTGAGCGACACATCGTAGAGCCTCCAGACTTTATTAGCGTAGATCTGTATTCTTGGTGTTTTATACGAGTGTGCTTTGTAAAGGGAGTGTATTGTTAAAACAATAAATACTTTAAATACAATTTGTGTGTGACTCTTTGCTGTGTCTACGTAGTTAAAACTATTAACAACCTCGCCCCTAAATTGAAATATACTAATAGGTTATGGAAGCCCAGCAAGCTTCAACTGCGCAAAGCCCGGCAACAGGGGAGATGGAGCGAGGTAAGAAATTAAAAGAAAAAATGCATTATATACGAGAGAGGAGAGCGAGGAGGAGTTTTGTTTTGCTAAGAGAAAGCGTAAAACAATTAGTGCGCGGTTCTCGGTGTCATGAAATGAAGAGAGCCATAAGCGTGACACACATGTGCATTGGTATATGTATGGATGTGCATGCACATGTGTATATGTATACGTAAATCAAAAATAATTGTTAGCAAAACGAAGTTCGTATTAAAATTGGAACTGAGATGTCAATTGGGTTCTTTTCGAAATTGACGTTCTCTCTAAATTCTTTGTTTCGAGGCAAATCAACATGGCGGATTTGCGTCGATCAAGGAAAGAGACAGAAAGAGATAGATAAAGAAGAACAGTGCAAAGATGGCGCGAGGCGTCAAGCACGCGCGAGAACGATGTCGCGCTTGTACGAGAAACGAGGAACGAGGAACGCACGCGTGAAAGAAAGATGGCGCATAAAGAGAAGCTCGCGATGAACGATGCCACGACGAACTTGTCGCCACGAGTAAGAAACGAGAAACAAGAAATGCAAATGGAGACTATAACGATGAACGAGAGGGATGTAAGGAATGAGTTGTATATGTGTGCTGTATGATAGTTATGGGACGCCATATAGCATATAAAAACGCACAAACATATAATCAAACGAGGTCTAAATAATAATGCATGCCAAATTTAATATAAAATAAATTAAATTACAAATAGAGTGGTGAAATAAATTAAATTAAAATAAATCAGTGCAAAATAAATCTATAACTATGTCACTTATATGAGAGCGACGAGTATATACGTATATACGAGGAGTTTGTAACTTATATGTGTACAGACACGAATATAAGCAGTAAATGAATACGAGATATGAACTTACGTACGAGTATACATATGTATACGTATATATGCGTGTATATGTATACACATAAATGTAAATGAATAATTATTAAATTCATATACAGAACGAGAACGAGACATAAAAATCTTTTATTAGAAGTTTTGTTTAATCTAAGGAGTAGTATGGCAGTAACGAGAAAATCGTTGCTCAGACGAGAACGAAAAAGCAATATTTACGATGGACTCTGGCCAAGTCTAAACCTTAAGTACATGTGTAGATATTTGTAAATACATTATATACAAGTATTTTTTATTTCATAATATGTATTTCATATACATATAACTAAATTAAATAAAAATTAAAATAATATTTTCATGTGATTTTTAAAAATAGAAATGTTAACATAAAGGTCGGCAGTGGCGCTGTAAATAATTTTAATTTACACACTTGAGCAATTATGCTTAAATCATTAAAATATATAACAGCGCCCACTTTAAAACGAAATGTAACCGAGTTCGAGTTTGTTATATTAAAATTAAAATTAGCAATCATCTTGATCGTTTTGAAACTGCATACTTGTGTTCGGTATGCCAGAATCTTAACAATTAACTTAATTGCAGTTGTTTTGATACTGATCATACTAGTGTTCCGCATATTAGAATCTTAACAACGAAATTAAAAATTACAACCATTTAAAGACTGATAATGTTTGTGTCCAACGTATCAGAATCTTTATAATGCAAATAAAAATCTCAACTGTTCTGAGTTTGACAAGCTTGCGTTCAGCATGTCAGAGTCTTGACAGTGAAATTTATTAAATAGAGTTATGCTAAATACGATGAATAACGAATACATAGTTAAATAAATTTTAGTTTCAGTTTAAATTTAGATAGTACTTGTGTTCAGGGATATCTGAATTTCTAACTGTATAACTGATTGACAGGAAAGGAGTTCATACCTAACGAGTAGATGGCAGCACTTACGAGAGAAATTACCTAGGAACGAGAAAAGGGTCTGTCATTCTATGTATCTTACTGCCGTGACCTATTCAAAACGAGACGCAGCTGCGATACGAGAAAATGAGGAATTGAACGAGGAATGATACGAGAAAATGAGGAATTGAACGAGGAATGATACGAGAAAATGAAGAATAGAACGAAGAACGGAACGAGAGAATAAAGGAGTAAAACGAGACCAAACAACGACGCAAAGAGAAACGAAGACCAAAAGGTAAACGATGTATATAACCAGTTTTTAATTGTAAACTAAGATATAAATCAGGCAACTATTTCTATGTTAAAAGGATCCACAGAAATTGAAATTTAATATATATAGAAAATTGCCATTATCAAATTCGAAGTTCTCTTAAATGAAAATGAAACATTGTCTAAACGAGTGCATAACGAAGTTAATATTAACGATAAAAACTGTCTTATTTTCGATTCTTTTGTAGAAATCAAGGATCAAATGGCCACCTTCATGGTTCAAGTTTATGTATTCGAAAAGGAGGCATCTGCAAAGAAGTCGTAATCTAAAATTGAACTAAATTGAGGCTGGTCGCAAGGAGACGGAGAAAACAAAGGCAACTATGTATATCGAGTCCAAAAACTTGAAAATTCAGATTGACGTATATTTGATAATAAATTCTTATGAAATACTTTCATAAATAAGAATAGTATTGAAAATCTGATAACGAGATAACCGAGTTTGATTTAGTACGATTTATTGTAATTCTATGGAGATCGATACTAAACGAGTTGAAAAATCGAAAACAACTCTGCTTGTGCTAGCAGAATAAAAGTCTTTGACGAGAGTAACTTAACGTACGATTCTTGTAACGTTATAGTACAATTAAAGGAGTTTTTTTTAAAACAAAAATTGATCAATAGATCTGTTTCTCGTGAATTGATCAATAAGATCGATGAGATTAATAAGAATTAATTTTCAATTGATCAAATTAATGGAAATACATGGGCTCATCGGCTCAAAAATGATTTGAAGGAGAGTGTCGTAGAAAATCATACAGTTCGAACATGAGATATTATTATTAACTACATAGACACTGATTACCATAAGGAGTTTTTAAAATAAATGAAGAAATAGGATTATGAAAAAGAAATGCTTTTTCAGCGATTATAAAGAAATAATTTTATAGTTCACTATATAATCTGAGAAAGAAATTAACGAGTATATTTTGGATTAATTTTACAAGTCAAAAAGGAATTAAAATAAGTATCAAAGGTAAAATGGCTAGTTGATAAATATATCGGAAATACCAAAAACTGATTGGAATGCATGACGAGCAACGTAACAGCAGCTAAGACTACAGATTAAAGGACTTAGATTCTATCGATTTTCATAGTTGATACTTATATGTATACAGTAATTAGTTAACAATTTTCATTGTGTTACAAGAGCAACTGGATGACCAATTATACAGAAAAGGATTATTCAAAACGTAAAAGACGAGAAAAATAAAGAAAATATAAAAATAAATTTAAATGAAATTGTTAACGCAACATTGTTAATTAATTCTTGAAAATTATTAAAGGGAGGATAAGTAAAACGAGTAACGAAATTTCAATGAAACGAGTTAAATTTAATAACAAAAGTAGAAACATCACGAGATTTAGCAAAACGAGAAATACTAAGAAAAATATTAACGATTTAAAATTGGGAGCTAAGAGTAAGAGAAAAGACTTACAATGGAAACGATAAAAACTTAAAATCAAAAAGAAAAAAAAAAATTGAGTTTAAGATCTTGAAATTAAAATCGATTTAAAACAACGTGAAAATAATCAATGACTGTTTTAAATTAAGTCAAAATTCTCGCTGACTCTGATGTGAGATATTAATTAACGAGTTTGTAATTAATTTTAAATTTCTAACGAGAATATTCACGAGATTAAGTTTGTTAACAAAACAACATCGTGAACTTAGGATCGGAGGGAGTAAATACGAGTTTAGGCACTGCTGACCAATATAAAATTTATCTTATCAGATAATACCTTTATGCAGATGCTCTACAGATAATTTATTACATAAGTCAAAGTTTACGGACCAGTACTTGTGTATATATTTAAATAACGAGACAATTGATATGTACGTGGTCATGTGTCAAATAAAATGTTTATTACTGGAGTACAAATATAAAATTCTATGGATTAATAGAATTTGCGTTCGGAGAAAAGATTGATAATAAGTATACAATCTTAACAAACTACAACATACTTAATTACAAGAGATAAAGAAGAAATGAGTGAAAATAATAAAAATTGTAGGAAATGAGTATAGATGCGTAAGCGCTAAGTTATACTCAAATTTCAATGACACTATAGTGAAAATAATAAGTGTTATAAAGGAGGCAATAGAAATTAAAAGGATAGATTTTGAAATCATGTCTGCAGAGAATATCGAGATAACTTCTCTTAACAGAAGAACGATGATTTGATATGGATAAGACATTTTTCTTAAATGATTTAAGGAGTTACAGAAAACTTATAAATATATCAAGGATTATAATTTTAAAATATCGGAAAGCATGGGCAATGTGGCTCTGGGATCTGCTGTGTTCGCATATAACAGATTGCCACATGCTTCAAATGATATGATGTCACCGTTAGAGAAATTTGCTCCTTATCACAAGATAGACATCACTCAACTGAAACGGTTTGGCTGCCTAGCTTACATGAAGGTGCAAAGGAAAACTGGTCCTAAATTTCGAGGTATTGGAAGTAGAACTGTCTTGGTTGGATACAAGGAAACAGGCTACGTTTTGTTCAAACCTGAAGAAGGAAAGTTCTACGAGAGTCGAGACGTCAGGTTCAACGAGAAGCTAGTCTTTGCTGATAAGTATAAACGTAGAGAACTAAATAACTGGGAGACACTGGACAGCGAGGTAAATCGTGATACATGGTTTACTGAATTCGAGAATGAAAAGGAGAATCAGACAACGAGAACGGAGGGAGTGCCTAAAAGAGGAAGAGGTCGTCCAAGGAAAGTGAAGGAAAATATCACTAATGAAGAAATTTTAACTGAAGAAACTACTACAGCTTTGATAGCTAAACTAAATGGAGACCCTGCCACGTATCAAGAAGCCATGTCATCAACTGATAAACAACGATGGAAGGAGGCTATCGAGGACGAATTAAATTCCATTCATAAAAACAACGTTTGGAGAACAGTTGATAGACCAGAGACGAGAAATGGAAAGAAACCCAACATCATTGATTCTAGATGGGTTCTGAGGAAAAAGGAGGACCCAGATGGTAACACAAAATACAAGGCTAGGCTTGTTATCAGAGGTTTTAAAGATAGGAATGTTTATGACCTGCAGGAAACTTACGCACCAGTTTCACGTCTGCCCTTAATTAGATCTGTGCTAGCCATCGCAAATCGATTTAATATGGACATCTGTCAAATGGATGTTAAAACAGCGTTCTTGAATGGCATTCTCAATAATGAAGTTTACATGGAGATTCCTGATGGAGTAAACTGCACAGCAGAAACGAGACGAGACAAAGTGTGTAAACTTGAAAAAGCTTTATACGGACTGAAAGTCAGTCCCAAGTGCTGGAACGAAAGATTTCGTGCAACCGCTCTCAAACTTAATTTAAAAACCTATGACGATGAGCCATGTCTATTTACTTGGTGCGAAAACAACAGACTTTTAATTCTTGTGCTTTATGTAGACGATGTGATGCTGGTCAGTAACGACATAGGAAAATTGAACGAGATAAAGCAAAAATTAATGAAGGAGTTTGAAATGACGATCATCGGAGAACCTAAAGTATTTCTAGGACTTGAGATACACAGAAATCGAGAAACGAAGAATCTGAGTATCAAACAAGAGAAATACATTGATAAAATGCTGATTAAGTTTGGATTCGATAAGGAACATCCTCAAAGGACTCCTATGGTCACAAATCGAATAGCCAACAGAGATAGAAAAGATCACGAAGAAAACGAGGATTTGAACAAAATTATAAACACAGAAAATAGTTCAAATCGACCTTATCGAGAGGCTGTTGGTACTTTGCTCTACTTGGCTAACACTTGCAGACCGGACATTGCTTACGCAGTGAATGTTCTCAGTCGACATCAAATCAACCCATCTGAAAAGGAATGGAAAATGTTAGAACGAGTATTCAGATATCTGAAAGGCACTAAAGATATAGGCTTAAATTACTTTGGTAAAGGTGACTCTCTACAAGGTTTTTCAGATGCGAGTTTTGGAGATTGTAAAGGATCTCTGACAACGAGTAGGTACGTAATAAAGTTGTATGGAGACACTGTAGTTTGGAGAACGAAGAAACAGCAGTATGTTGCTCTATCAACTTGTCAGGCTGAATACGTAGCCATGAGCGACTGCTGTCAGGAGCTCATTTCTTTATATAACTCTTTAAAAAGATTTCTCAAGAACGAGTTCACACCCATGGCTTTATGGTGTGATAATCGAGCTGCGGAAGCAAGTGTTAAAACTGGAGGAGGAGGAAAATTGAGACATATGACTGAGATCAAGGAGCATTACGTTCGAGAATGTGTCACGAGAGATCTGGTTAAAGTAAATTGGTTAGCTTCGAAAGAGCAAATAGTGGATGTATTGACTAAGCCCTTATCGTTCGAGTTGCATGCTAAATTGATGAAATTAATCTTAAATATATAAAATGTTTTTATATAATCTATAAATTGTTTCTCTGTTACAGGAAGTAAAAATTTGAAGAAGTAATTGGGAGTGATGGTCGGTCAGAGGTTTTCTTTTAATTTTCTTTAAATATGCGGGAGGGAGTGTCAAGAGTGTGCGCATATTTTACGTTTGGGTTTTTGTGAAGGCTGCCGTGGGCAGAAGCGCCCTCTTAGCTTCTCTCTCTCTGTATATGCGTCGGTCGGTCTGTCAGTCCTTGTTGAGCGACACATCGTAGAGCCTCCAGACTTTATTAGCGTAGATCTGTATTCTTGGTGTTTTATACGAGTGTGCTTTGTAAAGGGAGTGTATTGTTAAAACAATAAATACTTTAAATACAATTTGTGTGTGACTCTTTGCTGTGTCTACGTAGTTAAAACTATTAACAACCTCGCCCCTAAATTGAAATATACTAATATAAGATTTAACAAAATATTTGTGAAGAAAATATATAAAGAAAAAAGTAGAAAACAAAATATTAAATAAATTTAATCTTGTGAGTCAAAGAATTTAGCTAGATAAAAAATAAAATTACAACAACAGAATTTATTGAAAATTCTGTCAAAAATAAAAATGAGAATGTTAACACACAAAAACAACAAATATTATAGAACAAAGTAACAACATTTTTAAGACAAACACACCAAACACATTGCCTGAAACGCGAAATACGAAAATTGAAAATCGAAGTACAGAACATACACAAAGAATTGAACTATCTAACAAATGAATGTAAAATCAAAAACGAAAATTTAGGTAGAATTTTCGAACACCTAAGCAAACAACTACCCAAAGCTTTAAAACAAATAAAAATTAATACACAGCTTATTAACATATTAATAAAAAAAACGAAAAATCAGTTAACAGCAGGCCGGAGTAGAACCTGATACCGACCGAGTAGCAATTGAGTTTTTTGTTATTTACTCAACTATTAATCAGTGTATCTTCAAATTAAAGGTTAAGCGCAATAGATATTATTATAATAAACATTTATGCACAAGAAGGAAAAATTCTACCGCTTTGTTTTTGAGAAAAGTAAGGAACGCCGAGGTGAAAGTTTATGTTTATAATATTTTCGCGTTCCTTACTTTTCTCAAAAACAAATCGGTAGATTTTTGTTTTCTTGTGCAATCATATTTGTAATAATAATATCTATTGCGCTTAACCTTCAATTTGCAGATACACTGATTAATACTTGAGTAAATAACGAAAATCTCAATTAGACAAGGACAGCGAATCCGGCCTGCTCTTAAGAACGAAATAAACAGAACAATAAAAGAAAATAGTATTAACAACAACAATAATTCACAATAAAAGATAAAAATTTAAAACAGAAAAATAACCAAACACATTAGTAACAATAAAACCATAAAAACAATAAAAATAAATGAAAAATGAAATACACAAAACAATGTAAAAAACTCAAGTAAAATAATTCACAATTAAATGATAAATAATTTAACAAAACAACATATTAAGAGCAGGCCGGATTCGCTGTCCTTGTCTAATTGGCATTTTTGTTATTTACTCAAGTTTCAAACGGTGTATCTTCAAACTAAAGGTCGAGCGCAATAGATATTATTATTATAAACATCTATGCACAAGAAAAAAAATATCTACCGGTTTGTTTTTGAGAAAAGTAAGTAACGCCAAAGTAAAAGTTTATGTTTATAATATTTTCGCGTTACTTACTTTTCTCAAAAACAAACCGGTAGATATTTTTTTTCTTATGCATTGATGTTCATAATAATAATATCTATTGCGCTCGACCTTTAATTTGAAGATACACTGATGAAAACTTGAGTAAATAACAAACAACTCAATTTTTACTCGGTCGGTATCAGGTTCTACTCCGGCCTACCGTTAATAGTATAAAGCAAAAATAACGCTACACGTAGATCATAATATTAAAAAATTCGCGAAACAATCTAAAATTAAATAAATTAAAATTATCAAAATAACCAACGTATTATCAAATAAAAGTAATAAGAAACTTAAAAAGATTATGTAACGCATTGTAAAATTAGAATAAGAATCAATAAATTAAAACTAAAATATTTGTCATTTAATAAAATAAAATTAAATTATAAAGTCACAGTTATAATATTAACTAAGATAAATTCTAAAAGAGAAAGTATAAAATCAAAATTAACAGCAATAAATTCCACATACTTAAAACGTAAACAAAGGATTACGATTGACAAGGCATACCAGAGTATAAACGAGTAAATAAGAATACTCTAACTCTGAAGCATGAAATCGTCACATCAAATAATATAATATTTAAAATTTATAATCTAAAAGTAAATGTATACAGTATACACTCTGTATAAATTATATACAGTAGTATCTCTGTATAAACTTTAAAACAATCAAATTGAAAATAAATTTATAAAACATAAAATAATTATTTTTTTGAATATAAAATAAAAATTCACTAAAATGGCGGGTAGAAGATCGTTTCAAATCATGAGAGAAATCCAAGACAATGCAGTCGAAGATAATCAAAACGCTAACAGAGATTGGCAAAACGCGGTCACGGATGAACTTAAAGAATTAAACGAACAACATGAAGCTGCGGAAAAAAGGTTGGATGCGCTGGAAGACCACCGGACATCACAACAATTATTAACAATAAATGATAATACACAAGAACAAATAGATGCATTATCAGACTCAATGGCTAAATTAAAAAAACAATACGAAATAAAATTTACAACACTACAAAGACAGATAAAAGCGGTTGAAACCGAAAATATTAATTTAAAAATTGCTAACACTACTTTAAACGCAGAAATACAAAATTTAAATGAAAAATTATTAGATATAGAAGCGCAAAACACACGTATAAATAGAGACATTCACAGCATAAATAATGAAAATGAAACAGAAATAAATAATATAAAAAAAAAAAATAAAAAATATAAATGATAATCCTCAAAACACAAATACAAACACAAACACACAGCACAAAATTAAAATGCCAATCCCAAAATTTAACGGGTATGAAAATGAAATGCCAATTAAATTTTTAAATGAATTAAACACGTATAAAACATTTACAAAACCATCACCTAGCGAATTACACTGTATATTAATACAAGCGTTACAAGAAAATGCGCAATCATGGTATTATATAAACAACTCAGAGATAAATAACTTTAAAGAGTTTAAAAAAATATTCAAAGAAAGATACTGGAATTCAAATATCCAAAGAAAAGCTCAAAGAAAAATTAAATATGGATCTTACCAAGAAAACGGTAAAATGTCGCGCGTGGACTATGCCATATACATGCTAGGTCTTGCAAAAGAACTAGAATTATCAATCACGGAAAGTGAATTGATAATGAAGATAGGTCTTCACTTCGATAGAAATGTTAGGTGTGCAGTAAATGGTCAACCTGAAAAAACCAAATCATGATTCAGAATTTTAGAAGATTTTGACTATGATGATCAAATAGGAAATCGACACAAACAAACATCTACACAACAAACACAAAATACACATAACACATACACAAGACAAAAAGAAACGAACACAAACGACACTAATACACAACAACCATGGCAAACACGTAACATAAATCATATACAGACAGCAAACACGGACAATAAAAAACAAGGGGATTCAAACATACAAGGGGGGGGGGGCACAAAATTATAGAACACAAAATTATAGATCACAAAACGACAAAACACAAAGACACAAAACACCAACAATAAAATACAACGAACAAGTAGACGTAAGCACGTTAGTTGAACCATCGACGTCGGGAAACGCGAAATAGTTGCGTACCAAAAGTCGGAAAATAATAACAATAATACAATAAATAATAACACAACAAAAATAAAGTACGAAACTAAAATTGAAAATCAAACAATTAATGAAAGATTAAATAATACAAACTTTAAAGATAGGTTAGAAACCGCTAAAAATTTATATATTAAAACAAAAACTAATAAAGATTTTACTGGTTGGTTAATCGAATATAAGGATATAATAAAATTTAACGAAAATGAACTTGAAAAAATAACAAATGATTATAAATCAATAGATATATGCTCAATAATATATAATAAACAAAATGAAGCAATTCAATGTCCCGAAATTGCGATAAATATCGAGGGAATAGAATCTAAAGCTCTGATAGATACAGGGAGTGAAGTCACCTGTATATCAGAAGAATTTCATTTAGATAATTTAAAGATATTTAAAAATTGTTTAACAATGCCATTGACAGGCAAAGTTGTAAAAAATGCCACAGGCACAAAATCAGCAAGATTAACAAAACAAATATATGCCAATGTAAAAATTAACAATTTACAAACAAAAATAATATTTATAATAATACTACAATTAATTAAACAATGTATAATCGGGTATGATACCCAGAAAATACTAAATATGCTTATTAATACGCGGCGCGAGGAAATAAATTTCCAGATAAATAAAAGATGATATAATATCATATAAAGTAAAAACTAAAATAAACTAAAATAAAAACTAAAATAAAAGTAAATAAAAATGAATACTCGACTCTACATATAGAGATCAAAGAAATAAATGAAGTGAAAAACTTCAATAATAAAAATAATATGGCAGAAAAATGGCCAGAAAAAAGAAAAATTAAAAGAAAAATTAAATCTAAAAGATTAAATAAATTAAACAAAGAAAATATGAAAAAGTTTATGATAAAAGATAAAAAATTATTTAAAAGAAAGCCCGTATTAATTAAAAAGCATGGAAATAAATTCATAACAATAAAAGATAAACTAAACCTAAATAATGTAAAATTAACAAGTAAAATAGATGCGAAAACTGAGAACTTATTGAATAAAAGCATGATCAAAAGATCAAAAATTCAATACATAAATCCAGTAGTCTCGGTAAAGCAAAAAGATTCTGAGACAATTCCCGAACGTCCACAGCTAAACGAAAAGCAAGTATGACGATTCAGAGGGGGGCAAACATAAATGTAAAATATAAATATCACAAATAAATTAAATAATGATAATGAGTAAAAAACAAAAATCTAATTTAATATTAAAAATGACATAAAAACACAAAACTACACAGACTCTACAGAACTTTCTTAAAAAAAAGTAGAAAATTATCTGATGCAAATGATAATTAAATAGCAAAATTCTTTGATATATACGAAGGACCTTATACGGTCAAAGATGTAATAAACAATGATACATATAAAATAATAGACGAAAATGAAAAATTGAAGGGAAACTTCCACATAAATAAATTAAAACCATTCTATATGGAAAAATCCACAAAAACTTAAAGATAAAAAGTATTTAATTACAGAAATATTAAACATAAATAATTAAAATTAATTATTAAAAAAGTAATACAGAATATTTAATTTGGTATAAAACAATTTAGAATTTAAGTATTAAATAAAACAAACATGTAAATTTCAAATTGAATATAAAAGAAACACAAAGTAATAAAATATAAGCAAAATAATTACATTCAATATAATCAAAATTGTAGGATACATAAGATAGTTAAGTCCACAAAGTGCCTAAGCACTAGAATGTAAAGAAACCCAGTGAAACATTAAACCGATAAATATAAGAATTAGTATATAAAAATTAGAATATTTCAAAATTTAAATAGTATTAGGTAGCGGTGCTTAACTAGCACAGTGACAATCAATAATTAAAATAAAAAATGTAAATGTTAAATCAATCATTAAAAGAGAAAATGAAATATAACTAAAAAGTTAGCGTCGGAAAATTTTTTTTTAAACATACTTAAAAAACACTTCATTACATTACAAAAGAATTATGATTGATTTAACATAATATCAAATAACTTTAGTAAATAAAAAATCTATAAACTTTAATATTAAAATGATTAATTTTGTATTAAAAATTCATTAAAATAAGAACAAGTTATATAATAAATTGATAAAAAATCGAATAGCTTAGGCTGTAGAAAAGAAAGAAAAGCATAAAAAGAAAAATAACTTTAAATGAAAATAAAAATGTGTTATGGGAGATTTAAATAAATAACTTTTATAAATAAGAATAATGAAACAAATATTATAATAAAAAGTAAAAATTGGTGAAATAAGACTCGTAATAAAATAACAATAAAACCAATTAAGGAATATAAACAATATTCTCTTAACTAATCCAAGATGATTTGCAAAGTTAACAAATTAGAGTTCGCTAGCTTAGTTGGCTATAGCACAGGGCTCGTTAATTCGTTAAAGCGAGTTCGATCCCTGACTTGGTCACTTTTCTATTCGACTCTACCATAAAATGACATCATGTAAAACAATATGTTCACAAATAATGAATAAACTCAGAGAATGAGTTTCGAGTCTTGCCAGAGATTAGTAGAGATCGCCAATGAGCATAGGCGAGAGCGTGCTCGTTAAAATTCAATGTAAACTAGTACCGCCACATGGACAAATGTCCGCGCAAAGCCCCTCCACGTCTACACGCGCGTAGAGAAGCAAGCGAGAGTGGAGGAGATAAACACACGAAACACGCGACTTCCAGTGGCGTAGGTAAATACGGTAAACTCGCTTTAGCTCGATTTCGCCGCCGTACGTTATAACTTTATTTAAATGTGATTAATCGTCCCGAAAATTCGTTCATCAATCACATATTTTTATTTAAAACATAAATATATTTTTTAATAATAAAAATCGTTGAGGTATAATTAAACAAATAATAATAAATAAAATCTTTTGGGGGGCGATGAACATATGTAACTTTTTACCCTTTTCTATTAATGTATGCGGTAGCTGTGGTCACTAAGTTTTTACACCCCTCGCTGTTACTCTTATTTTGCCAAGTTCAAACCCGATGTTCCACCTATTTTTTTTTTATTTTTAAATATTATATATTTTTATAATCAATTTTTATAGCGGAAAAGATAAAATAAAAAATCTATTTAACACCTTAAATTCTATTTTATTTCAAAAATATAAAAAAATATATTTACGGATAGGGATGGAAAAAATTTTTAATGTCAATATTACATGGATATATAACTTATATCAAAATGACATAAAAACGTAGCTAGTTCTGTAATTTTTCCTTGCCAAATAAAAAATATTAAAGATTGAAAAAAATTATTATAAACTAGCATCCCCCGTCTCGGCTTCGCCCGCGCAATAGTTGGGCAGAAGTCAGTAGGTATAGAAATAGAATCTCAAAAACTATTATTTATTAAATCGTACTCTTACAGGATGATAAAATCAACGATTATTTGCGATTGTGTTAATAAATGAAAACAAATTTTTTTTTCATATTATTAATAATTAAAAAAGTTGAAAAAAAATTTATTTGTATAAAAATGGTTAAGTTTTCTAAACATCAAATTTCTTGAAAAATCTATGAGAAATTGTATTTTGAATAAAATTAACGTGATTTGAAAGCGGGTCAAATATCTTAAATTTTTTGTTAATATATTTGGAATAAAATTTTTAGAAAAAATCGCAAATCATACATAATTTGTTATTTTTAAAATTATTTTATTAACCATGAAGGGTTAAATTCTCATGCATGAGCCAATAAATATTTGAGGAATGTAACGCGGCTTTTCTCTTTTTATTAAAATATTTTTTTGTCTTAATGAGAGATAGAAGAGGTTGTTTATATCCACATCTTCTCTCTCACTCTAAGACTATCTTTTCTTTCTTTCTATTCCCTCTTAAAACTTAACAAAATGAAAAAATTTTTAACAGAAAAAAAACCGACTTAAAAAAATGCAATGAAAAGTAACAAATAATTCATTATCTTTAGAAATCATACAAATAATTGGTAAAATACAATTTTAGAAGTCGGCGTCTAATTCCTCAATGAATGCAAACGTTATTTTTTAACAATAAATGTAAACGTTATTTTTGAACAATGAATGTGAACGTTATTTTTGAAAAAATGGACTAAGTCGTTCTGCTTACGCACCACAGATTTAGAATTAGATGCCGACTTCTAAAATTGTATTTTACCAATTATTTGTATGATTTCTAAAGATAATAAATTATTTGTTACTTTTCAGTGCATTTTTTGAAGTCGGTTTTTTTTTTGTTAAAAATTTTTTATTTGTCATTTTTTATTGCAATGTTTTTAAAATCCTATTTTTTGTAAAAAATTTTGTTCTAATTCGATACTTTTAAAGTCGGTTTTTCTTTATTAAAATTTTTTTAAATTGTTTGTTTTTGTTAAAAAATTTTTATTTTTTATCTTCCAGTGAATCCCCTTACTAAAAACGCAAATATAGGTGGACCTACTAATTACATTAAACTTTCATTATTAATTCATAACGCATGCATTAGTACACCACCAAGCAATATATAACAGGAAAGAAAGAAGGCTCAACAGCACAGTGTCGTTATATGTGCATGTATACATATTCAAGCTCAGGAGAGAGAGAGAGAGAGAAAGAAAGAGAGAGAGAGAGAGAGAGAGAGAGAGAGAGAGAGAGAAAGAGAGAGAGAGAGAGATTGATTGATTGATTGATTGATTCATATTTATTACAGATCATGGGGTTCAACCCCGTATGACCCAAAAGTAATACATAATGTTGATTACAAAATAACATAAAATGCAAATATATCAAGCAAGAACAATAGTAATAAATTTGATTATATTTAATTGAGATTTCTCTCTCTGTGATAAAAGTACAATTAAAAATTATGATTTTAAAAGTATAAGTTTGTTACACTTTATTAAAACTGCACTCATCTGATGAACAAGTTACACAATGATTAAACCGTTGGAGGTCTACAGAACAAAGTGTGTAGTAGAGTGTACCATAATATGCAAAATACACTCATTGACCTTCTGTCTCGCCCAACCACTCAGTGCGTTCGTCAAGCAAGAATTTGTTGTACAGCTTAGCCTTAATAGACTGTGTTTGTCCTAGTTCGAAACTAGCGAATGAGGAGGTATTAACATTAATAAAGCTAGATGCCGTGTAGACGAAAGAATGTAGCATAGCAGCAGTTCGAACAACGGGGCAAATGAGAAGTCTAGTTGGCAGTCTAGTCGAAGTTCGAACAACTGTATCAATGTTTACCCTATCGAATTTGGCAGCCAGATAGCTTGGCTTTTGATACGAAACAATAGAGTGAGCAAGAGCTGACTTGAAATATAAACGCCTGTGGCTCACCGACAACCAGCCCAACTGCAGGCGAAAGGGCGTAACCCTTTCTTGTCTTCCTATATTTCCACCGACAAATCTAACGCAGGCATTAAGTGCCCCATGAAGTTTAATGTTTAACGTCTGAGGTAAGTCGTCATAGACTACATAACAGTAGTCTATTATAGGAAAGATTAGAGCTTCGAGAAGGTTTTTCCTGACCTGCCTAGACTAGAGAGAGAGAGAGAGAGAGAGAGAGAGAGAGAGAGAGAGAGAGAGAGAGAGAGAGAGAGAGAGATAGATAGATAGATAGATAGATAGGGTGTTTATTTTATGTACAATATGTTGTACAATTTTACAATATAGTAAATAAATATAAGGTTTCAATATAAACAGAAAAAAGTAAAAATTTTAACAATATAGTAAAATAAAAATAGAATATGTTTAAAAATAGATTATATAAGAAATCACAATAATTACAATTACAGTTAACAATATTAATATTAATAGTTATCGAAGTGACAGCGGTCCATTCTCCAAGGAAAGGTAGTGTGAAAATGCTAATGATTTAAATGAGTAAAGCGATTGAGAGTTACGGATAGAAACGGGAAGCTCATTCCACAGAAACGATGATGTAACCAAGAAGGATCCGTTATAATATTCCGTAGAAGCAGGAGGAACAGTTAATGGTCTTACAGCACCCCTCAACGTTCTCACCGACTGGTTCCACATGTAACCAGAGTAGAGATATGTAGGCTCATTAGATGAGAACATTTTATATAGGAAAGCAGATGTAAAGTATTTCCTTCTAGCAGAGGTAGATAACCAGCACAGTGCAGAACGATAAGCTGAAACATGCTCTCGCCTGCCAATACCATACACATATCGAACACCCGAGTTGATGACTCTCTGCAACTTTAGGTCCAGTTCCGCCGACAAGAGAGAGAGAGAGAGAGAGAGAGAGAGAGAGAGAGAGAGAGAGAGAGAGAGAGAGAGAGAGAGAGAGAGAGAGAGAGAGAGAGAGAGAGAGAGAGAGAGAGAGAGAGAGAGAGAGAGAGAGAGAGAGAGAGAGAGAGAGAGAGAGAGAGAGAGAGAGAGAGAGAGAGAGAGAGAGAGAGAGAGAGAGAGAGAGAGAGAGAGAGAGAGAGAGAGAGAGAGAGAGAGAGAGAGAGAGAGAGAGAGAGAGAGAGAGAGAGAGAGAGAGAGAGAGAGAGAGAGAGAGAGAGAGAGAGAGAGAGAGAGAGAGAGAGAGAGAGAGAGAGAGAGAGAGAGAGAGAGAGAGAGAGAGAGAGAGAGAGAGAGAGAGAGAGAGAGAGAGAGAGAGAGAGAGAGAGAGAGAGAGAGAGAGAGAGAGAGAGAGAGAGAGAGAGAGAGAGAGAGAGAGAGAGAGAGAGAGAGAGAGAGAGAGAGAGAGAGAGAGAGAGAGAGAGAGAGAGAGAGAGAGAGAGAGAGAGAGAGAGAGAGAGAGAGAGAGAGAGAGAGAGAGAGAGAGAGAGAGAGAGAGAGAGAGAGAGAGAGAGAGAGAGAGAGAGAGAGAGAGAGAGAGAGAGAGAGAGAGAGAGAGAGAGAGAGAGAGAGAGAGAGAGAGAGAGAGAGAGAGAGAGAGAGAGAGAGAGAGAGAGAGAGAGAGAGAGAGAGAGAGAGAGAGAGAGAGAGAGAGAGAGAGAGAGAGAGAGAGAGAGAGAGAGAGAGAGAGAGAGAGAGAGAGAGAGAGAGAGAGAGAGAGAGAGAGAGAGAGAGAGAGAGAGAGAGAGAGAGAGAGAGAGAGAGAGAGAGAGAGAGAGAGAGAGAGAGAGAGAGAGAGAGAGAGAGAGAGAGAGAGAGAGAGAGAGAGAGAGAGAGAGAGAGAGAGAGAGAGAGAGAGAGAGAGAGAGAGAGAGAGAGAGAGAGAGAGAGAGAGAGAGAGAGAGAGAGAGAGAGAGAGATAGATAGGTGTTTATTTTATGTACAATATGTTGTACAATTTTACAATATAGTAAATAAATATAAGGTTTCAATATAAACAGAAAAAAAGTAAAAATTTTAACAATATAGTAAAATAAAAATAGAATATGTTTAAAAATAGATTATATAAGAAATCACAATAATTACAATTACAGTTAACAATATTAATATTAATAGTTATCGAAGTGACAGCGGTCCATTCTCTAAGGAAAGGTAGTGTGAAAATGCTAATGATTTAAATGAGTAAAGCGATTGAGAGTTACGGATAGAAACGGGAAGCTCATTCCACAGAAACGATGATGTAACCAAGAAGGATCCGTTATAATATTCCGTAGAAGCAGGAGGAACAGTTAATGGTCTTACAGCACCCCTCAACGTTCTCACCGACTGGTTCCACATGTAACCAGAGTGGAGATATGTAGGCTCATTAGATGAGAACATTTTATATAGGAAAGCAGATGTAAAATATTTCCTTCTAGCAGAGGTAGATAACCAGCACAGTGCAGAACGATAAGCCGAAACATGCTCTCGCCTGCCAATACCATACACATATCGAACACCCGAGTTGATGACTCTCTGCAACTTTAGGTCCAGTTCCGCCGACAGATCACAATATACAAGACAACAGTAGTCTATGAGTGGAAAAAGCAAAGTCTGAACAAGATGCTTGCGTAAAGCAAAATTAGTGCTTTTCCTAAAGTAATTTAATCTGTAAAGCAGCGTAAAAGATTTGTTACAAACTTTGGTGATGTGCTCCTTCCAATTCAGTTTATTGTCCAACCAAACCCCCAGATCGCGAACATTAGATTCAAACTTAATTGTGGTGCCATTTATTGGCACGCCAGTAGTGGGTAAGAAAGACAGCATGTTAATATAATAATAAGAGCCAATAATTATAGCCTTTGTCTTACCAACATTCAGCTCAAGATGATTTCTGGAAGCCCAATCAGAGATAATCTTTGCATGAGCGCTCATAATGGACGTAAAAACATCCAACTTATTCAGAGGAAAATGAATATACACCTGCAAGTCATCAGCATATATCAAGTGTTGTACACTAGAATTAAAATCAACAGCAACATCATTTATATAAATTGAGAATAATAATGGTCCCAAAACAGACCCCTGTGGAACTCCCGTGTTAAGAGGAACATAATCAGATGCGACACCATTCTCATCAATGACAGCCTGCTGTCGACATGACAGATAAGAGGCAAACCACCTGATAACTGAACTGGAAATATCAAGCGAAGACATCTTCCCAAGTAAAATAGCATGACTTACAGTGTCAAACGCCTTACTGAAATCAAACAGCAAGAGCATGGTGACATACCGTCTATCCATATTTAGCCTGATATCATCCGTCAACTTCAACAATGCCGTCTGAGTACTATGCCCAGTTCTAAAACCAGTCTGCCGAGGATCCAACAGCCGTCTAGTAGCCAAGTACTCATACAATTGCTGATGAACAAGACGCTCAAGAACCTTGGACAAAAAGGACAACAGAGAAATAGGGCGAATGTCACCCATGGATTGTGGAGAAGAGACTTTATTTATAGTCTTTATTAGAGATAGCTTCCAACATGATGGAAAGAATTCATCTTTTAGCGAATCATTGAAGATGCGACACAAGAGTGGCCCAATTACAGGGAAAGCCGAAAGAATAAAAGACTGAGGAATAGCATCTGGACCCCTAGCTTGCGTAGAAAAACTACACACCGATGCCCGAACCTGACCCAACGATACTTCAGAAAACCGAAACATCAATTTAAATGGTTCATCATCAGCCAAAGTACCCAGATAATCAGGAATCGACGTAACTGATTGATCAGTTGCAACACCAGCAAAATAATGATTTAGCTCATCCACAGAAAAGGAGTGACGAGACTCATTACTACTAGAGCAAATACCAAGATTTCTAAGCTCCTTCCAAATTTGCCTAGAATCAGTGAGACCAGAAAGTCGGTCATAGTAATAAAGAAGCTTAGAGGACTCGATACACTCATGAGCACGATCACGTGCAGCTCTATATTGCAGCAAATCGAAGTGAAATCGTGTGCGTTTATAGCGCCTATAAAGAGAGAGAGAGAGAGAGAGAGAGAGAGACGTGGACATTTAATTTATGAATTTTCAGTTATCTTGCGTTTTAAATAAAAGTTTCTTTTTATGTTGAAAAGTGAACAATGAGAATTAACTGGTGAATCTTATTTCATATTCCTATCCTAAAAATCATACATAGTAATAGAAAATTTTGTAAATAATTAGTTAATTTTATTTATTCCTTATTTGATAATTGAGGTGTTTTTTTTATTTTTTATTTTAGTTTAACAAAGTGAATTTTAAAATTTTCTATAATTTAAAAATAATAATTAATAGATGATGCTAGAGAAATTCCTTTTAAAGTTCTCTTTTATTTAATTTTGTGTTTTAGTGAACTTATAAAATTAATAATTTTTGAAGGTCACCTCGGTTACATAGCATCCATTTTGATTAAATAATAAAATTACTATATAGTGGTGAAAAGCCTCGTGCAAAGTATATATTGAGAATATACTAGTGAGTTTCGAAAAGTCTCTTAGTGCAAATCTGATGCTAGCGCCACCAAGTAGGCTCTGACCCCAAATAACTTATAAAATTGTTAATTTATCATTAATGTATAGTTGATTTCTTAAAGTGATTAACGATTTCTTTTGTTGGTATACCTTCTAATCTAGTGATAAATTGATGAATTATAATTTATTTGATGAATTCTTTGGAAACTATTTTTTTTTATATATAACTTTTCTTTGATTAAATGTTACGTCACAAACGTATCGTTTTTATTATCATTGGTAAATCAAATTCCTCAATTATTGAACACTCGCATTATTTCATTATTAAGCGAAATTAAGTAGATCATCAGAAAAGAATCGAAACGTATGTTTCGAAATTTCAAAATGAACTTTACAAATCTCAAAAACATTACGAAACATATTATTAAAATTTAAGAAAATTTACAAATAAAAATTGATGTAAAAGACAATAAAATCTTATAAACAAAGATAAGTATAAAACCAAATTGAGATCATCGAAAAAACGGAATATTACCCCGGGTGTCTTATTGGTAATACGTTTACACTGCCCGCCAAGTTTTATATTTCAAAGCAATTGCTATTATTAAATATACATGTATCAATTATTAAAATATATACGCGCATAAAAATCAATTATATTAAAAGTGTTAAAAAATATCAATAAACCTCGAGGATCTATTACATATTGTGCCTATTCATTTGTCTGCCCATACCTAGCACCAATCTACTGAGAAATACTACAAGGTAAGAATATATAATTATTCAATAAACTCTTTATTTCAAGAATTAAGTTTATCCTTTAATAATATTCAATCGTGAGAGCGATTTCGTTCAATTAAATATTGGTGGAGTTTTCCACCACTAGATTCATACATCTCTATCTTTATATTTTAAACATACATAATTTATATATATATTTAATGCAATTAATTAATATAATTAAATAACATATACACATTTATTTATCCACTTTTATTTAGTCCTGGTGCAAGCCAGGACTTAACATTTTGGTTCCGGTACGAATTGTTTTAATTGAGAAATCGTATTGAAAATATTGAAGGATAATCAAAGAAAATTTATAATTCTTTACCTATATATATATAAAGTGCATAAAAAGATATTCAAAGGGCTTATAATACAGTGTTCAAAAGTGTGTTAATTAACCGCCAAGTGTGTCAAATAAAATATTATATATTAAAGGCACAAATCAAATAAATATACATAAAATTAAACGCGAAGTGCATTATTAAAAGCGAATAGCGTCATTGAAAATAAAAATATTATACGCGAAGTGTATTATCAAATACGAATAGCGTCATCGAAAATAAAAATATTAAACGCGAAGTGTATTATCAAATACGAATAGTGTCATTAAAAATAAAATATTAAACGCGAAGTGTATTATCAAATACGAATAGTGTCATTAAAAATAAATTATTAAACACGAAGTGTATCATTAAATACGAATAGTGTAAAAAAAATAAAATTAATATATTATACGCATGGTGCGTAATTGAAATAAATTTTATATACGCGAAATTGCGCGATTAAAAATCATATAATACAATTTACATAAAAAAATTTTGTTAATAAAAATAAATGTAAAATCATCAAATCGATAAATAAATCTATATTTTAGCAAGAATAATTATAAATAAGAAATCAAGTAAAAATTACAAATTCTTTTATAAACTGATTTCAAATAATATCATTTAGTGCATTGAGAAATTACAACAGATATCAATAATTTTTGCATAATAATTTAATTTTAAAAGTGAAATAAGTTTTAAGTTCACGATTAATAAAAGAAATAAAAAGAAAAGTTGACTAAACAATAAAAATTTATATTAAATAATACTAAAAACATATAAATTTTTATGAAAAGAATATAAAGTAAATTTAAAGATATCAAAATAAAGTAAACAGATAGCATAGACAGTGGTCTTCAAAACATTGCAGGTGTATTGAACTTCGAAAATACAAGCTCAGCAAAATTTATTTTTTTCTTTTTACCGTACGCTCTCGTGTAGGTATAACAGCAGTGAGTTAATATCAAGTTTCAAAACATAGATCGGCAAAATTCTTTACTTTTATGTAAGAATAGTAGGTCAGTGTTAAAGAATTGTTAATAACGTATGTTTACAAACGGCATTTAAAAAAAAAAAAGAGAGAAACACAGCAGTATTTATAATTTTTTAAAACTTACAATTTTATGTACAAAATTTAATATTTTGAATAAATAAAATTCTTCATTGTTAAGTAAATAATGAAGATTTCAAATGAATAAAATAAATTTTGATCAGATAGCAAAATATATAAAAGAAGGAAAAACACAGTGGGTAATATCATACTCTAAATTACAATTATCTGAAATTTGTCAAAAATTTAATATACCTACTAAAAAAGACGAACATATTAATGTTATTCGTGAAAGAATTAGAAATCATATTAGACAAGCAGTTTTAGGAGAACATATCTACGAAAATATTAATCCGTTTCGCAAAAGCACTAAAATTACACGCTCTCCGACTAAAACTCTAGATCAAACAATTGAAAGTAATAATTTAAATAAAACCTTAGACGAAACAATTGATAATAATACTTCAAATACAACCTTAGAAGAAACATCTGAAAATAATCTCTCAAATATAATTACGGACGTTCAATCAAATATTAATACAGATAATTCAAGCGAACAAAATACACTATTAAATAAATATACAGGCACAATTCCAAAAACATTTCCACAAATTACTAAGACGAAACAGAGCCATAATAAAGAAGACAGTTTTACACAGAAATATACTTTAGCGACAAACGTGACGATTTTATCAGAAAATAATACATCAATTAACGATACTCAGGAATTTTCATTTAAACAGACAGGACATCAAGAAATAAAAAGTAGTGAAAACGAAGAAAATATTACTTTAGCTGATAATACTAATACAACAGACAAAAACGTGACAATTTCATCAGAAAATAATATAACGATTGACGAAACAAATAACGATTTAGAGGAATTTTCTATTAAACAAGAGAGTTATTACGAAATAGAAGGTATTGGAAACCTGGAAAACATAAATTTTGATAATAATAATAGAAATAATAATATAATAAATAATAATAATATGCCTAATAATACAAACATGGCAAATACTTCAGGATATTCTTTGAAAGAGGTGTCAAGGTTAGTACCTGAGTTTACGGGTAAAAATATACCTTTGGAAAAGTACATAGATTCGTTAGAAATTGCAAAAGATATGCTGACTGCGGATGAACAAAAGAAATTTATGAATTATATAAGATTTAAAGTATCAGAAACGATCCGTACTGCTATAAAAGGTAGTAACATTGAAAGTATTGCAGATTTTATCAAAACAATAAAGAAACTATATCCTGAAATTGATAATTTACATTCATTATATGCACAATTGGAACAAATACAACAAGGAGAAAATGAATCAGTGGTTGAATATGTAGAGAGAATAACAAAGTTAACATTAAAAATTAAAGATAAAAAACAAAATGAAGCGGGTATAGCAGATGATGCTTATCAACGTTTTACAAATGATTTAGCTAAGGATACATTAAAATATTTTAAACAAGGATTAAAAAATGAAATCAGATTTGAATTAGGAGAGGTAGCAGATTATTCAAGTGCAACCATTAAAGCAATAGAAATTGAAAAACAACAGGAGAAACAGAAGGATATTAGGATAAAGACGAATTCGTCTAGACAGAAAATCATGTATAGTGAAATTTTTGAAGATAAACCTAAAAAAATTCAATGCTGTCAAATATGTAAAGACATAGATCATGAGGCATTATGTTGCAACAATGCAGGCTGTATATATTGCAAACAGCCAACTCATCCATCATTTAAATGCACAAATGCAAAAGATAAAATTATATTAATATGCAAGTTTTGTAATCAAGTAGGTCATTCAAGAAGCATGTGTAAATATTTAGAAGACAATGAATATTATTGCCAATATTGCCAGGAAAATAATCATCAAATAGGCCACTGTCCAATCATACAAAAATATGAATTATGCTTGAAATGCAATAAGAACGGACATAATACCAACTTGTGTAATCAAATTACAGAAAAAAGTAATACACCTACGCAAATATGCAATCTGTGTAACAGTGAACACAATACTATTGATTGTGAAAAATTTAAGATATTTTTAAATCAGACTAAACCAGATAATCAAATACGATGTCAATTATGTGACAAATGGGGTCACTCAGGTAAAGAATGCAGAAATAATAACATCGGTCAAAATAATTTTAATCAGAATAAAATGTTCGTCGGAAATAACAGAAATAATAATTCATATGGACAACGAATTCAAATGAAATTTTGTAAATATTGCAAAAATAGAGGGCATAATATAGAGGAATGTAGAAGAATACAATACAAAAAACCTCAAAACGCAAATCAGAATTTACAATGCCCATATTGTAAAAAATTAGGACATTCAATCGATTCATGCTTTACATTAAAGAATATAGAAAGTAAGTTGAGTAAATTTTGCACATTTTGCAAAAGCATGAATCATACAGAGGAAGAATGTCAAGCTAAATTAAACACATCAGCTCATATACAGGGAAACGCATAAACTCGACTTGGAAAGAGCGTACAAGACGAGTTTCGCAACAAAAGTCGCTCAAGAATTATATTGACATTCAATTTTTTGCAAGAACACACGAAATTGATTATGACTTCGAAGTATGTGATGAGTTTAATGAAAACGAAACTAATAATGAGTACGTTAATATTATCGAACAAAAAGAAACATTACATAATGCAATGGAATTTAAACCAGAAGTAAAGAATGATTCAACAACAGTAAAACTACATAATGAAAAAAATATAACGAATAATGAATTGAAAAAAATTATACAATGTAAAACTGAAAATATTAATGATAATAATAATATACCAATTTATATATTTAAACTAGGTGAGACATTGCAATTTATCGAGATACGAAATCCATATACAAATGATTTATGCAAATTATTAATAGATACAGGTGCCCAACTTAACATCATAAAAGAAAAATTAGTACCACAAAATTCTATTAATAATAATATTAAAATATATTTGTCAGGAATTACTGATATTCCGGTTAAAACATGTGGTTTAATCACTTTTCCTATTAATAATTCGTATACAAATTTCCACGTAGCATCTGAAAAATTTTCAATACCTTACGATGGTATTTTAGGAATAGATGTATTGAGAAAAAATAAGTTGAGATTAGACAAGGGATATTTAGAAATAAATGGTAAAAAATTCTTTATTCAAACAGATTATAAAAACGATAAAAATTCATTGATAAATTTATGTACAGAAAACATTGAAATTAATGACACAGCAGTTAATAACGTTTTTCATTATATCATGCTAATGCAAGACAATAATCACATATTTTCGATTACACAATTTCTACAGAATAAGAATGAAAATATTAAAAATTTTATGAAAGAAATCAACTGTGTTTTAGAAAAAGATGAATGTAAAAATAATAAGAATATAGAATACGAATAATTTCTATTAAAACTTGAAGAAAATACAAATTTCAACATTAATGATAAAGACAAACAATTTCTAACATATTTTATGGAAAAAGATATTTTAACAAATTTTATATTAAATAATCATGAAGAAGAATTTCATAAATTACAAGAAAATCTAATGTATAAAAATGTAAATTATATTAGTGAAGAAAAAATGATCGTAGAGAAGAATTATTAAGTAAAATAAATTTAAATCATTTAAGTGAAGAGAAAGAAAAAAATATAAAGAATTTAATTTTAAAAAATGATGACATATTTTGGTTAGAAGGAGAAAATATTGGAAAATGCAATTTAGAACAACATGAGATAAATTTAACAGATAACAGACCAGTATATGTTAAACAATTTCCATTGCCACATAAATCAAGAGAAATCGCTATTACAGAAACTCAAAAATTAATTGATAATAATTTAGTAAGGCCATCTAAAAGCGCATATAACGCTCCAGCATTTGTAGTTAAGAAGAAACCAGGTCCTGATGGAAAAGAAAAATGGCGATTAGTTATAGATTATAGAAAATTAAATGAGAAAACTATACCAGATCCTTATTTAATACCATCTAAAACTGAAATTTTTGATGATTTAGGCGGAAATAAATATTTTACTACTGTAGACATGGTTTCAGCTTTTCATTGGGTACCAATGAAAGAATCAGACATATATAAAACAGCTTTTAGTGTACATCCTTTAGGAAGATTTGAATTTACAGTATTACCTTTTGGCTTAACTAACTCACCACGAACATTTATGAGGGTAGCAAATACGGCTCTTGGTGAGCTAATAAATAAAAAAATATGTCATGTTTATATAGATGACATAATTATAGCTGCAAAATCAGAAGAAGAACATAATATTAAATTTAATCTAGTAGCTACAAAATTAAGGGAAGCCGGATTAAAACTAGAACCAAGAAAATGCGATTTTATGAAAAATGAAGTAACATTTTTAGGTCATATTATAAGTAAAGAGGGTATCAAAGCAGATCCAAAAAAATTGATGCAGTAAAATTATTTCCAACACCAAAAACAGTTAAAAACATTAGAGAATTTTTGGGCTTAGCAGGTTATTACAGAAAATTTATTAACGATTTTGCTAATATAACAAAACCTTTAACGTTATTATTACAAAAAGACGTAAAATTTACTTGGGATTCAGAGAAACAAAAGGCTTTTGATAAACTAAAAGACACACTATGCTCTGCACCTTTATTGCAATTTCCACAGTTAGATAAACCATTTATAATCACTACAGATGCATCAGGATATGCTTTAGGCGCTATATTATCACAAGGTGAAATCGGGAAAGATAAACCCATAGCATACGCTTCTAGAGTATTAAAAGTTCCTGAACTAAAATATCACACTTATGAAAAAGAAGCATTAGGTATATTGTTTGGAATAGAAACATTTAGAAATTACGTATATGGAAATAAATTTACAATAGTAACAGATCACAAGCCATTACTATCCTTTAGATCTGCAGATAAAAATAACAGAGTTCAAAGATGGCGACTTAAACTATCAGAATACGATTTTGATGTAATATATAAGAAGGAAAAATGAATGTGAATAGTGATGCGTTATCTAGAAATCCTATAGATACGGTAGAAATCAATGTGATAACTAGAGCTCAAAAAGCAAAGGAAAATGAAGTAAATATTAAATTAACAAATATACCTTCGAATGAAATAAAAATACAAAAATTAAACGAAGAACGTACACGTATTAAAAATAAACGTGGTAGACCAAAAAAAGTAATCAAAGAAATAACCAACGAGGAAATTAAAAGTGTCGAAAACGAAGTCGAAAAACAAGAAGAAATTTACTTAAATAAATCTGATACTATTATATATTCTAAAAATTCTATACAAAGTAGGAAAGATAATATATTACATTTAATTACGAATGAAAAGATATCTTTGGATGAGATTCAAGATGAATATTTTTCACATAAGAATATTAATATAAATAACGATTTAAAAGATAATGAAATCAAAATAATAAATTATAAAAAGAGAAAAATTTTTATAATGTGCTTGAATATAAAAGAATCATCAATTTTAATAAAAGAAAAATTAATAAATAATTTAAACACGCTAAAAGATTTATTGATTGAAAATAATTGTACTATATTTAGTATATCAAAAATATAAAAATATTAAATATAAAATGGAATGAAATCGAAGAAATATTATACAATATTTTTAATAATACAAGTATAAAAGTTATAGTTTGCTTAAATAATACAGAATATGTTGAAAAGGAAAAAAGAAATGAAATTTTTGAACTATATCATTCTTCAAGTTTAGGAGGTCATTCGGGAGTAAATAGAACATAAAATCGAATTAAGAATAAATATTTCTGGGAAAATCTTAAAATTGATATACAAAATCGTATTAAAAACTGCGAAATATGTCAGAGAAATAAATTAAAAAGAAATAAAACAAAACAACCTATGATAATAACAGATACTCCAGAGAAAACATTCGATAAAATTTCACTAGATATAGTAGGACCTCTTAATATAACTAAAAATAATAATAAATATATATTAACTATTCAAGATCATTTATCAAAATTTTTAATAGCTGTCGCGCTGAAAGATCAAACAGCAGAGACTATAGCCGACGCATTTATAAAAAAATTTATTTGCATTTTTAGTTCACCAAAACTAGTACTTACAGATAAAGGTGCAAATTTTACAGGCAAATTAATAAAAGCTATTTCAAAAAGATTTAAATTTAAAAAAATAGAAACTACTGCCTTTCATCCACAATCTAATGGTTCATTAGAAAGGACTCATCATCCTTTATGTGAATATTTAAAAAATTTTGCTGATAAAAAATTAGAATGGGATGATTGGCTTGAACTTGCACAATTCAACTATAATACTAGTGTTCATTCAAGTCATAAATTTACACCACATGAACTAGTTTTCGCCTACCCAGCTAGATTACCATCTAGTGAACCTTTAAAATCATCAGAAAAATTACAGACATTTAATGACTATATAGAAAAATTATTAATAAATATGAAAGATATTGCAAAAATAGCTCGTGAAAATTTAATACTATCAAAAGAAAAGTCTAAATTATATCACGATAGATTCATAAAACCTGTAGAATTTCAAATAGGTGATAAAGTATGGCTTATAAAAAGAGCCAAAACCAGGTAAATTAGAAAAAAATCAAAACCTGGGACCTTTTGAAGTATTAAAAGTCCATGAAAATAGCAATATCTCTATAAATTTTAAGGGTGGTTCAAAATTAGTTCATGCAAATAAATTAATTTTACATGAACGAAAAAATTGATATTATTTTATGTTTCAGAAAGAAAAAGGAAAACAGAAAGAAAAAAAATGCTGTTAATTTTATTCATAGTATTAGCTATTGTTAGAGAAAATGTTGCAATTATTGGATTCAATTGTGAGTCTACGGACCCAATCATCACTACATATTCTCTACTAGACACAGGAGAATGCGATTTTCAACAGGATAATATTACAATAACCAACTCTACAATAGAATTATTACAAATAGCGGAATTTAAAAAAATTAAAGTTATACAGTGTAAAATAGAAATCCAAAGAACGGTTTTTCATTGCGGGATGTTCAGTCACCTTGGATCCACTCCTCATGCTTTGCAAGAATATCTGTACGAAATTAGTCATGAAAAATGTAAATTCATTCACAATACAGGAATCTTTAAATATGATAATATACATACTATAGCAGACCTGAAAATAAATTCAACAAAAGCAGTTGGAATAGACCTTGCAGGCTCAGTAAAGGATAAAACTTGCACAGGAGCTTCATACACGGACAATTTTGGATCTTGGGACAACGTTTTAGTACAGGGTCTTATAAGAATAACTTTATTAGAAGAATACGCTCAAGTAAGTCTAAAAAATGATAAATTAAGATTAAATTCAGGGACTGTATGTAAATTTTCGGATCAACATTGCATTGATTCACAAGCAGGGTATACTTTTTGGGAAAATTTACCTACAGAAGAAGGTTTTAAAACAGAATATGAGACTTTATACAGAGGCCCTGCAACTATAATTAATTCACCTAATCAAAATCCCGTATATACTGTAAACACAGAATCAATAACATTTTCTTTGTCCGCTTTAAATAATGTAAAGATTTGCGATAGAATATTAACAAAAACGGAACACCCTAAATTATTCATTTTAGATATAGCTTATAATAAAATATTGTTTGACGATAATACACTAAGAAAAGATGTAACAAACTTAGATTTATTTACATATATAAACTCAAAATTTGTATATATTGAAAAACATTTTAGGGCTGATCTCACAGATTTATATTTTAACATTTTAAAAGAAAAATGCGAACTTGAAAAAAAAATTATACGTGAATCTCTATCCCTTGCATCCATAGCTCCCGACGAATTTGCCTTTAATATCATGCAAAAACCAGGATATTTAGCTAAACTTGCTGGCGAAGCAGTACATGTAATAAAATGTACGCCAGTAGAAGTCCAGTTATATCATACAAATAAATGTTACATACAATTGCCTGTATCAACAAAAAAATGAAACATGGTTTTTAACACCAAAGACACATATATTACTGAAAACAGGATCAGAAATAAATTGTAATTCAATAATACCGCAATATTACAAAATCGGAGAAGATTGGATAAACCTTCTACCAAAACCAAGACCAACAAAAAATATAGTAAAAACTTTAAAACCAGATACAAAGAGATCATGGACACCAGAAAAAATAACAACGTTGGCAACAAGCGGAATATACTCACAAGATGATTTACAAGAATTACAACAACATATCATGTTTCCTTTTGAAAAAGCAGCTCTACTTAATGCCATAGCGAGAGGAATACAAGGAGAACAAAACACACAAGTAGATCTATTAAATAATCTACTTACAGAAAATACATTATCTCATATCGCAGAGAATACTTGGAATAAATTTATAAATAAATTAACAACATTTGGATCTATAAGCTCAGCCATAATAATGATATTAATTATTATTCAAATAATTAAATTCACTATGGACACAATTATAAGGGGCTATACCCTACACACTATTTATGGCTGGTCTATTAATTTATTGGGAGCAATTTTCGGCTCTATTACTCATTTAATGATTACATTAAAGAATAATCAAATAAAAAGAGAAACCAAGTATGAAGAAATTGAATTACAAGGAATAAAAATTGAGAAACAAGATATATCACAACCTATTCTTCAGCATCCTCTACCTAAACCAACCCCCCACCTCTACCAGAGAAGTCACCATATATTACTCCCACAAATAAATCCTCAGTCACAAAGCCACCAGAAAAAAAAGAGATTCTAGTATTTAATATTATTTAGGATTAATTAATTATACAAATTTTGTAATTTCATACAATCGAAATTAGCCCATTAATGTCATTCAATTTTATTTTATTATATGTACATATACGTATATTTATATATATAAACGATAAGGCAGATACATATATAAGTATCTAAAAACTAAAACAAGTTTTAATTATATAAATAATTATTCATTTAGACTTATAATAGATTATAAAATTTATAAGAAAAACTTGACTGTATTAAATAATTGACAGTTTAGCGTTTTATTTTCATAATAAGTTTCTACGTTGTTAAATCGCGTGCGATTCAACTTTGGCGCGGAGAGAGGTGAATGACACCATGCGAACATGTCATTCACCTATACAATATATTAACATTGTTTAATACTTCAACTTTAAGAAAAATTGATTTCTTTTATTTTTAATGATCATAGATCTATCTATTTAAAAAAAAAAAAAAAAAAAAAAAAAAAAAACAACAAATGAAAATGTGATATAGACATTCTAAATAATATTGTTATAAAGGAAACATACTGAAAGGAATTGACTTAGTTAAAATTAATAAGACTTATATAAGGTAAAGTATTTATAAGAAAAAAATGATACTCTAATTTTAAGCAAAATTTATTTCTTTATGTTAAATTAATTTTTAATTATCAAAGGTATAAGGACAGTTAAAAAAACAAATGAAAAAGTAACATAGAAATTTGAAATAATATTTTTTTAAAGCAAATATACTAATAATATTACAAGGAATTGAATTATTTAAAATTAATAAGACTTAAATAAGAAAAAGTATTTATAAAAAAAAAAAAAAAAGAAATAAATAAATTAAGTATTAAAAAAATTATTATCATAAATTAAGATATTTTCTTTTAGAATTTAAGTATTTTATATAATTAATATTAAAAATGAAAAGGAGCAGTTGGAAAAATAAAAAGGAAAACAAAAGATTATGACAAAAATAGATATATTATGAATTATATTGTACATTATTATTTTTTTTACAAAAGATATACAAAAAAAGAAAAGAAAGGAAAACTAATCCCATTATTCTCCATAAAAAAATTTTTTAGATATATATATATATTCTAACTCAGCCCCATGACTCTTCGGAGGGATTTTGAGGCTGACAATCGATCGGGACCAATTCAGGTGTTCTTCCTACTGGTAAATCATCTGATGCAAGTTTACCCCTGCACATCAAAATTTCACCGACGTACATATAGAAGTTGTCTTGTATCACCCTCATCAACATACGCTTTCCGTGGACAATGGCAATCCGTTCTTCCCAACGGAAGAGGTAGCATAAATTCCAGCCATCAAAATCACGTTCTCCGTTCAACCACCATGCATCGTTATCACGCCGATCCATTGAGCGAAACAGACGTTTTAACTGCCAATCGCCAAACTAAACATCAAAGTAAAGCATAGATATAAATAACAAGAATTCAATAATAAATATAAATACTAATATTTCATAAGTTGGTAAAAAAAAAAAAAAAAAAAATCCATAAAAATAAGAATATAATATTGAACTCGTAATATTAAGATAATAATAGAGATACTTACACAAACTCGGGTATATTGCTTCCTTGGATACATGATGATGATTGTTAAAAAATAAATAAAAGTAAGCTCTTAAATACCCGAAAAGAACAACGAAAACCAAGGATAAAAAAAAAAAAAGAAAAAAAAATTTTTTAGACGTGTCAGCGGCATACATTTTTCTCTTCGTTAACTTTGCTGAATTGTTATTACAATGTCATTAACCTATGTTTTAAAAATTAACAACACGAATAATTGTATAAAACTTTAATTCATGCTAATTGTAAATAGACTTTTAAGATTTATTAATCAGTAACTGTTTTCAGGTTTTTATGTTGCTTTTGTTTCAATAAGCAACATCTTTGAGCCCCAAGGTGTTACGTCATAAAACGTACCCTTCTGTTGGCCACTCATAAAAAAAATAATAATAATAATAAATACATATACAGTTCCTGATTAATTTTTTAGATTTTAATCGTAATATTGTAAATGTTCAATAATTGACCTATCTTTCATTTTTTCGATTGCCTATTCTTCTGATATGCAATCTCTTGAGCACCGAGGTGTTACGTCACAAACGTATCGTTTTTATTATCATTGGTAAATCAAATTCCTCAATTATTGAACACTCGCATTATTTCATTATTAAGCGAAATTAAGTAGATCATCAGAAAAGAATCGAAACGTATGTTTCGAAATTTCAAAATGAACTTTACAAATCTCAAAAACATTACGAAACATATTATTAAAATTTAAGAAAATTTACAAATAAAAATTGATGTAAAAGACAATAAAATCTTATAAACAAAGATAAGTATAAAACCAAATTGAGATCATCGAAAAAACGGAATATTACCCCGGGTGTCTTATTGGTAATACGTTTACACTGCCCGCCAAGTTTTATATTTCAAAGCAATTGCTATTATTAAATATACATGTATCAATTATTAAAATATATACGCGCATAAAAATCAATTATATTAAAAGTGTTAAAAAATATCAATAAACCTCGAGGATCTATTACATATTGTGCCTATTCATTTGTCTGCCCACACCTAGCACCAATCTACTGAGAAATACTACAAGGTAAGAATATATAATTATTCAATAAACTCTTTATTTCAAGAATTAAGTTTATCCTTTAATAATATTCAATCGTGAGAGCGATTTCGTTCAATTAAATATTGGTGGAGTTTTCCACCACTAGATTCATACATCTCTATCTTTATATTTTAAACATACATAATTTATATATATATTTAATGCAATTAAATAATATAATTAAATAACATATACACATTTATTTATCCACTTTTATTTAGTCCTGGTGCAAGCCAGGACTTAACATAAATTTAGAAAGATAACTAAATAGTGGAGTTAATTAATTAAAATATATAATCGTTGAAATGAAAAGTCACCTTATTGAATTTCCTAAAATATATATAAATCAATACAAAGCACATACCCTCACTTCTACGAGAAGCCTATTGAAAGTTAGAGAGAGAAAGAATCAGAGGATATTCGATACTAGCGCCACCAATTGGAGAATTGCGTAATCTAGGATACGCACTGCTGTTTGAGCCCCACTCTCACATAACCTAAAATATATATTGAACACGTGTTGCATTCGTTGTTCAATTTCTATAATATTAAATAGATTCGAATTATTATTATTGCTTACTAGTTTAAACTAATAATTTTTTTTTCTGTAATTTATCACATTTTATTTGAATTCAATAGTCTCTTTATACTTTAACTTAACCTAGATTTATTGAAGGAATTTGTCTTATAAATGAATTTGTCTATAGCTTAACTTAAACTCTTTTAATTGAATTACTTAAAGTTTATTTAGTGAATTTTACTCTCTATAATTAGACATTTATTAACTTATTTATTGAAGTGATCTTATAATTGGTTAGAATATTAAAGGTAGAGTATTTAATTCCCTTGTTATATTATTATTATTATTTTTGTAGGTTGGTAAATCTCAGAATTTGGGAATTATAAGCCAACTATTATTTCGTATTTAATTGAATATATTTATAATCTCCCAAATAAAAACCACCCTTACAGGAATCAAAAATTTCCTTGAATAAGATATAAAATTTTGTCTAAAGTTAAAAAAATTGTCTAATTTTTGATTCTGCCTAATGGAATAGGAAAATATTTCATTAAATAATCCGAAGTAATATTACTCTGTGATTAGAGAATATGCAATAAAAATTTATTGTGTTGAAGTTACGGAATATCAAAAGTGTATAAGTATTTCTACCGTACCAGTATAATAAAGTAAAAGACAAAATCGGTCGCCACCTATTGGGCAACCAAGGAAAGTAGCAAGGATAGAGCATGTTGACCGCGGAACGCCGAAAAAAAGTAGTTCTTATTCCCTCCGCTTTGAGATCTAGGTCTATAATTATTTTATTGCAATCACTGATTAAAAAAGTAATTATTTATATAGCCTATGACACTCGTTACATTATAAAGAATTCAAATTTAAAATTTGAAAACGATCGGTTCAGTAGTTTTTGAGATAATTGAGAACATTCAAACAAACGCTGTCCTTTTATATAATAGTAAGATAAGATTATAGTTGTTTTTCATTCACGCTAAATTGCGAATAATAAAACCTTTTTTGTTCTTTTCAAAAAGGACCTTTTCTAAAATGGTATAAATGTATGACATTTTCAACTATTTTAAGAAAAATAGAAAATAAATATAAATAATTCTAATTTTATTTTAGATAAGTAAAATAATAAATTTACTTGAAAAAATAAATAATTTTACGAAATTAAACTTTATTAAAACGCATTTTAAATAAAAATTACATTGAATATTATTAATATTTTTTAAAATTGGACTTCTTTCTTTTATTAAATATCATATTTTTATATCATTAATTTTTATTTCCAAAACAAAAAAATTGATAATTCTCTTTAACGAACGTAATGATTCTCAGTTTTTACTAAACAAAATTTTGACTAATCTTTGAATAGTTAAATTATTTTTGTCCGTTAAAAAGTTACATTTTCTAAAGTTATATAAAAGCATGATAACATTCTTTTTAATTAATTTTTAAAAAATAACATTTTATTTGAACAGTTAAAAAATTTAAAAGACAATTGCAATTTTTCAAAAATTACATAAACGCTTTTAAAATTTAAGTTAAACAGAGATTAATTATTTCAGTAAAATAACTATTTTGCATCTTATCTAACTGCTCGTTAATTACAATTTCGTAATAAAATTACTTTAAAAAATTTAAGATGTCATGCTAATTAGTATTTTAATAATAAAGAGCTGAGCGGTTCTTCAAGCTGAAATTATATGAATTTTAAATGAACACACAATACTGATTTTATTAATTAACAGTTTATTGAGACCCAAAGTGATCATACTTTGAAAATTTACAGTAATAACATATGAAATAAAAACTCATTTAAAGTTTCAAAAGATTATCCGCCTTTTTAATAAACAACAAATTATAGCTGATGGAGGAGCTATTTGACTATTAACAAAATGTATATAATTTTTTAATCTTTGAAACTTTATGAGAAAAATATTGAGAATGACAGATAAGGGAAAATATCTCTTCCAATTAAAAAATATTAAAGAATTATGAAATGTATCTTAAAAAATCATATTCGAATTGTTTACTATATGTTTGAATGGTTTATTATGGTCGTGTAAATTAAATATTTTTATTATTATATTTTTTATTAATTAACTCTCACTCAATTGCGAATAATAAAAAGTTTTTTGTTCTTTAAAAGAAGGACCTTTTCTAAATTTGTATAAATGTATGAAATTTTTAACTGATTTAATAAAAATAGAAAATAAATATGAATAAATCTAATTTCAATTGAGAAAAATAAAAAGAACCTTTTCAAAATTCATTTAAATGTATGACATTTTTAACTTATTTAATAAAAATAGAAAACAGAAAATAAATAATAATAAATCTAATTTAATTTGAGAGAAGTAAAATAATAAATGTATCTGAAAAAATAAATAATTTTACGAATTTAAACTTCATTAAAGTGCATTTTAAATAAAAATTACATTAAATATCATTAATATTTCAAAAAATTGGATTTTTCTCCTTTCTTTTATTAAATATATTTTTATAATATTATCAATCATTATTTTCAAAACAAAAAAATTGATTTAACAAACATAATAATTTAAGTTTTCACAAGACATATTAAATAAAATTTTCACTACATTTTAAATAGCTTAATTCTTTTAGTCTCTCAAAAACTGGCATTTTCTAAACTTATGTAGGAGCATGATAACATTATTTTTAATTCATTTAATAAAAATTCAACATAAAATGTTGATAAACATCATTTTATTTCAGACACATAAAGAATGAAGAAATGCTTTTATTAAAAGTATATCCTTTTTAATATCACTAATATAGTAGAATAGTAGCAAATATCTTGATATCAGGTTTTAAATGTCTTTTTATTGAATTAAGTTAATATAAATTTATAATGTCGATAATTTGATTTAGGAAAAATGAAACTTTACGAAACCTTGCAAATTTCGTGAAAGCATGTTTTAAATGAAAATGACTTTAAATTCTATTTTATTTTTAAAAATTTTACATAGAATTTTAACATTTCCAAAAATTAAAAAAATAGATTTCGATGTTTTTTTTTTTTTAATTATTACAATGATTCCAAACTTTGAACCATGATATAAAAAGAATTAAAATTTTTTTCAGTTTGACATTTAATTAGGAAAAAATTTTATCTATGTTGTTAATTTTTAAAAATAGCAATTTATTTATTAAATATATATTTTTTTATGTTTTGACTTTTATTATATCTTCTTAAAGTATATTTTTTACTGTTATTTGGGATAAATGAAATAAAATGCGCGAATACTTTATTATATTATAAAAAATGTATTTAAATACAATATTCCAAAAAAAATGAAGAAATTTATTATTCAAATAAAAATAATTTAATCATAAAAACGATGTGCAGTATGCAACGTGTTTGTCCTTAAAATGCTCGTTTTATTAATTTTGTTATTTAATAGTGAAAACTATTTAGATAATTAAAAAAAATTAAGTTTGAAGCGAGAAAGCGATAAAAATATGTTATTTGGTTTAAATGAAAAACTTACAATAGTTGTGTTGGCTAAGTTTTAGGGTACGTTGCAACAATTAAAAATTTTTTCAAGTTGAAATCTTATGCTTTGGCTTTTTTTATTAAAAAAAAAATTAATAACATGCTTACAACTAAAATTTGTTACGATACAATAAGAAACATTTTTGACAAAAAATGTTGACCTACAATACAGCTGTTTAAAATAAAATAACTGTTAACTGCAAGCATTTTCTAAGCATGTGCTAATTCACGCTTTTTTAAACATAAAATTTTTAATTCAGACTTACTGTTCTTTGCATCGTTAGTATAAAAAATTGAAAGTTTTTTTAAAATCCCCAAACGCAATTAACTACAGAATTTGGATTTTAAAAAAATTTTTAATAAAAAATTTTTTTTATAAGAAATATTAGCAATAAAAATTTTAAAAACTTTTTTTTTTAATATGGATTATTTTTTTAATTTGAATGTAATGAAAATTTTTATTTGATATTTATTTAATCTTCTCCTTTTAACGGCATGTCGGAGCTGCAGCAATCGAGTTTTGCTTTTTTTATTTTATCGATATCTTTTTAAATTCTTAAATTAAACAAATATAATGACTTGTCCGCACTAAAGTTATATTAGTACAGTAATTTTTGTTAAAATAAAAAATCATTTGGACTTGTTATTTTTTCATGAGCTTGGATTGGAAATTAGATATCAAACTCGACAAACCTAACCTTAAAATACGATATATTGAAAGTTTTTATTATAACTTTGTATGTATAATATTTTGGTGGTTTTCTTGAGTTGTCCGCACTAGAGTTTAATCTTACAAATTTTTTTTTTATAGCAAAAAAACTCAATTAAACGCATCGTTTATTCATAAGTTAAGATTGGAAATATTATTAGAAGGGGAACAGCTTCGTCATGCTCTTAAATTCTTCTTTATTTTATAGATCTATTTTATATAAGTGATTTGTGGAATTGATTATTCTGACAGATTTTCTTTTATGATTGTAGCTAAAGCTCATTTATTTTGATTTTTATAAAGTAATAAAAACATTATTGTATTTTATATATTTTAAAGATAATACGTCTATAAATATAATATAGTTATATAACGTTCATAAATATAATTTATAAATAGATCAAATAAATTTGTGCATAAGATTTAAAATGAATTTATAAAATATCAATTAAACTCTAAACATAAATAAATTAATACTGTACTTTAAGAGAGTATGTGATTTAAAAATTGTTTAAAACCTTATGAGAAACATGTTTCATAATAGAAAATGTTAAATAGAAAGTATTAAAACATAATAATGGAATAAAAATGTTTAAGACAATAATAAATTTAAAATAGCATAAAATAAATAAATGTTCTTGAATAAAGTTTAGAATTTGGCATTTTTTAACGAAAGGGATAATATGTTTTGAATAAAAATTATATATAAAGTTTAAATTAAGTTCACAAAAATCTTACAAAAAGAATTACAAAATTTAATTTGAATGAAAAATTTTCAAATGAACAAGGAGAAGAAAGTTCCCTATCTTCGGAATTTGGTTCAAACTAAAGAATCTGATTTTTTATGAAAAAAATGGAATGAAAAAAGGTTCCGGATATAAAAATACCGATATTTCATAAAAAATATAGTGAAAAGAAACGGTTATCGGGACTTGAATAGCCAACAGCTAAAATTCTTACTAGAAAATGTGTGATGGATCAAAGAAGGTACTTAAGAGTCAGCCGTATACCGACACAGTTACCTGTTTTACCGAATCTATTTAAAATTTATGTTTTATAAAATCTAATAGCTTCAGGCAAAAATAAAGAGATAGTTTCGATTCGTGTAATACAAATCAATATTTTCTCTGATAAGAAGAATTTAATTCCACCGCTTTATTTTCAAGAAAAGTTGGAATAACTTGAAAATCCCATTATTTGACACTAATTTCTAATTTTTTAAGTTATTCCAACTTTTCTTAAAAACGAAGCAATAAAATTAATTTATACTAATCAAAGAAAATATCACATTTTATTAAACACATCGAAACCATCTCTTTATTTTTGCCTCTTGTTGCTAATTTTGGGAAAAAAGTCAATTTTTTAATTAGAAAAGGACAGAGATACAGCGGCCTCTTAAATATATTAATTTAAGCTGTATTGCATCAAAAAAGGTTATGCAGTACAAAAGTTACGAACGATCAAAATATACAAGTGAAATAGAGTAAAAAATTGATCATATATTATATGCTAAAATTATTAACTATTATGTAATAATTTTTAATTAAGCATAACTTTTTAACCACATTGAGCTTTTTTAAGGTAATAAGGCTTAAATTAAAGTATTTAATTTGTACTTTTTTAATATTTAATACATTTTTCTGAAAGATTTTTAGTTGTCCAATCATTCAAGTTCTTACGACAACTTCTTTTCATGATATTATTGAAAAATGTATGTAACTTTGTCTCTGAAATCTAAGCAAAAGAAAAAATACGAGTTAACTTTTTTCATCACCAAATCATATCTTGTAGTTTTAACTGAATTTGTTTCTCGAAGGTGGAGATGATCTCTCCTTATAAGTAGGCTTTGATCATTAGTTATTTAAGTATAAAAAAATATTTATACTCAAGATATAATTGCCTAATTAATTATTACAAGTACTTTAAATGAACTTTGAGTTTAAAATTTCAAAAGTTTTTTTTGGTATTATGTTTGTTAACAAAAATTTGGAAAAATTTCAAATTTACTAAATGTTTAGGGGCAATATCAATATAATTAACGTTTTATTTGAAAAAATACAACAAAATAACGTTTACCACATACATTTAAAACTGTTTTAATATTAAAATAATCAATAAATTATTTTTTTTACATATGGACGGCTTGGATTAAAATTCGCCTACTTCAAAAAAGTTTTTAGGTAAATTTTAAAATGAAAATTTCAATAAAAAAATTTATAAAGAATATAAATTTTTTTAATAATGAAATGTATAATTCTATATAATGAGATAATTTGAATGATGAAGTACATATATTTGATGTAAATTTGACGAAAATTTTTTTTGTTTCAAATCATATAAAAATTTTACGTTAAGTTTACGTACTTATGTGATAAGATTTCCAATGAAAATAATTTTCATAAATTACACAAAACAGTGCAATACTATAAAATATATTATTTTCAAATTTTATTAAATCATACTTGAAAAGTAATAAACAAATCCATCTTTAAAAAATTAAACGAATACATTTTATTTTTCAGTTAACTTTATAATATGATAAGAAACTTTGAAAAAATTGTAATGCATTCTTTTTAGTGAATAGTTTAAAATACCTACTTTTTTGGATTTTCTTACGATATTTCTTTCTAAATATACGATAATTTTTTTGCATCAGGTTTTTTTTTAAATTTTCATTTAGTTCCATAATATAGCAAATTTATAAGCAGTATTATGATTAAATTTTTTTGTAATTATAAAAATTAAACAATTTTTTTAATAAATGTTTTTTTTAACAGCAATAGTATTTAGCGTTATTTTTATGCGCTTTGATGAAGTTGACAACACTTTTTAAAAAATATGCTTTATCAAAGCACATTCCTTAATTCTTTAATTTATTCTTTTATTCATTTGAGGTTAAATTTTTGTTAAATCAATAAAAAATATAATAATAAAAAATTTTTTAACAAAAAACAAAACGGACTTCAAAAAAATGCACTAAAAAGTTACAAATAATTTTTGATCTTCAATAATTATACGCATACTACGCATCTAACTCAACACATGTGTAGCAAAAATTTTATAGATTATCTAATCATTTGTAAACAGCACCAACAAATTATATTTTTTTTTAATTCACAAAAAAATATTTTCGAAGTCGGCGTCAAGTTGTTGAATTGTTCTGCACAGATGTAGAATTTGACGCCGACTTCGGAAATATTTTTTTGTGAATTAAAAAAAAATATAATTTGTTGGTGCTGTTTACAAATGATTAGATAATCTATAAAATGTTTGCTACACATGCATTGAGTTAGATGCGTAGTATGCGTAAAATTATTGAAGATCAAAAATTATTTGTAACTTTTTAGTGCATTTTTTTAAGTCGGTTTTGTTTTTTGTTAAAAAATTTTCTTTTGAAATCGGTTTTTTTTTTGTTAAAAAATTTTTTTTGTTGAAAAATTTTTCTTTTCTATCTTCTAGTGAATCCCCTTACTAAAAACGCAAATATAGGTAGACCCACTAATTACATTAAACTTTCATTATTAATTCATAACAAATGCATTAGTACACCACCAAGCTATATATAGCAAGAAAAAGAAAGAAGGCTCAACAGCACAGTGTCGTTATGTGTGCATGTATACATATTCAAGCTCAGGTAAGAGAGAGAGAGAGAGAGAGAGAGAGAGAGAGAGAAAACAAAACTTCTAGTTTTCTTAATTTGATAATTGGGTCATACAAACCGAATATTGGCCCAATAATTATAGGACACGTATGGGACCTTCCTGCAGACATTCTCTATCAGATAAGATAAAGTTTTTTCGAATCGGTTAAGAAATGACGGAGTTATGAGGTAACAGACATAAAAAAAAAAAAAAAAATCAGTCGAATTGAGAACCTCCTCCTTTTTGAAGTCGGTTAAAAATATTTAATTTACATAACCATAATAAACCATTTAAACATATAATAAACAATTCAAATTTGATTTTTTAAGATACATTTCATAATTCTTTAATATTCATTAATTGGAAGAGATGTTTCCCTTTATCTGGCATTCTCAATATTTTTCTCATAAAGTTTCAAAGATTTAAAAATCAAATACATTTTGTTAATAGTCAGATAGCTCCTCCATCAGCTATAATTTGTTGTTTATTAAAAAGGCGGATATCTTTTGAAACTTTAAATGAGTTTTTCTTTCATATGTTATTACTGTAAATTTTCAAATAGCCTCACCGATAATTTCTTTAAGATAATTAAAAAGAATGACCACTTTGGGTCTCAATAAACTGTTAATTAATAAAATTAGTATTGTGAGTTCATTTAAAATTCATATAATTTCAGCTTGAAGAACCGTTCAGCTCTTTATTATTAAAATACTAATTTGCATGACATCTTCAATTTTTTAAAGTAATTTTATTACGAAATTGTAATTAACGAGCAGTTAGATAAGATGCAAAATAGTTATTTTTCTGAAAGAATTTTCAATTTTTCTGAAATAATTAATCTCTGCGTAACTTAAATTTTAAAAGCGTTTATGTAATTTTTGAAAAATTGCGATTTTTCGTCTTTTAAATTTTTCAACTGTTCTAATAAAATGTTATTTTTTAAAAATTAATTAAAAAGAATGTTATCATGCCTTTATATAACTTTAGAAAATGTAACTTTTTAACGGACAAAAATAATTTAACTATTCAAAGATTAGTCAAAATTTTGTTTAGTAAAAACTGAGAATCATTACGTTCGTTAAAGAGAATTATCGATTTTTTTGTTTTGGAAATAAAAATTAATGATATTATAAAAATATGATATCTAATGAAAGAAAGAAGAAAAAGCGAGAAAAAGTCCAATTTTCAAAAATATTTATGATATTCAATGTATTTTTTATTTAAAATGCGCTTTAATAAAGTTTTTAATTCGTAAAATTATTTTTTTCTCTAGATTCATTTATTAGTTTACTTTTCTCAAATGAAATTAGATTTATTTATATTTATTTTCTATTTTTATTAAATGAGTTATAAATGTCATACATTTATATAAATTTAGAAAAGGACCTTTTTTTAAAGAACAAAAAACGTTTTATTATTCGCAATTGAGTGAGAATAAAAAACAGCTATAATTTATAATAATTTTTTTCAATCTTTAATATTTTTTATTTGGCAGGAAAAAATTACAAAACTAGCTACGTTTTTTTTTCATATTGATATAAGTTATATACCCATGTAATATTGACATCAAAACTTTTTTCCATCCCTATCCGTAAATATATTTTTTTATATTTTTGAAATAAAATAGAATTTAAGGTGTTAAATAGATTTTTTATTTTATCTTTTCCGCTATAAAAATTGATTATAAAAATATGTAATATTTAAAAATAAAAAAAAAATAGGTGGAACATCGGGTTTGAACTTTGCAAAATTAGAGTAACAGCGGGGTGCGTAAAGACTTAGTGACCACAGCCAACGCATACATTAATTGAACAGTGTAAAAAGTTACATATGTTCATCGCCCCCCAAAAGATTTTATTTATTATTATTTGTTTGATTATACCTTAACGATTTTTATTACTAAAAAATATATTCATGTTTAAAATAAAAATTTGTAATTATTCAACAAATTTTCGGGACGGTTAATCACGTTTAAATAAAGCTATAACGTAACGCGGCGAAAATGAGCTAAAGTGAGTTTGCCGTAAGATTACCTACGCCACTAGAAGCCGCGTGCTTTGTGTGTTTCTCTCCTCCCTCCTCGCTTGCTTCTCTACGCGCGTGTAGACGTGGAGGGACTTTGCGCGTATAGTTCCAGAATCGCCTCAAGGATCGTCATGATCGAATTCGGCACGTTTTATTAACACGGTATTGGCAATCTCTACTTGTCTCTGGTCTTGTTTACCATAATAAAAATAAAAGAAACAAAATTTTTTTCAAGTATAGTATATAGTTTGAAGCTCATATAACACATTTAAAACCCATGTAATTTAACTAGTTTTGCGCTCTATGTAAATAAATGTAATTTTTTCTTTCATTTTTCTCGCTCACGTTATCGATCAGTAATTTTAATTTAGTATTTACAAACAGAAAAAATTAATTTATTTAGGGGGCAATGGGAGCGCCCAGTTGTATTTTAGGCCTTGAATTGCTATAGTTAGCAAATATAATATATTTTGCATGCGATAATTAACGTGATTTGGTAGTAAGATATGAATAGAAATTAATATAGTTGCTAATTGAGTAATATAATCTAAAAGAATCTATAAAATAAAAGCATAAGCGCGAAAAGTATATACGCTCCTGAAACGCACACACACTCAAAGTTATGCATGTGTATATATCATACATTGAGAGCGCGCTTAAGCTTTATATTGGCTCAGCGCGTATGCGAAAAGCAGGACCACGCACGCAAACGCCGGCGGTGCCAAGCTATCAGGGAGATTCTTCATTTAACCCGTACCCGTACCCGTACTCGCGCTCTGATGAGACCGATTGACTGATTCTTATAAAACTTCAACAATTCTGTTAAATCTAACTAATCAGTCTCATCAGAGCGCGGGTACGGGTACGGGTTAAATGAAGAATCTCCCTTAGAGAAGATGGGACTGGAGTCCAGCGCCTATAAAAGCGGGCCAGCAGAGAGAAAGGCTCTCTTCTGCCTCGCCTCAGCTCTACTTGGTCTTCAGTATTAACGGGCATTACCCATAACATAAATAATCCTTTACTAATACTGGAAATAATTAGACGCACCTCATACACTGACACATTCGAACCTGCACCAGGTGGCATAGCGACCTGTCTGGTTAAGAAGGGGCCGAACTACCTGTCTTTGTCTAATAGCGTTTTTCATCATTTATGTAAACACTATCCGGTATAACAAGAAAAAAATAGCAGCCCCCGCTAGATATTAGTATAATAAGTAAATTTTGTAATAACAACCAAATTTTTTCACTGCGTAGTTTTTGACTAATTAGAGACCTACTAGCAATTTAGAATATAACCTATCTTTTTTTGGTAGGTCTCTAATTATTCAAAAACTACGCAGTGAAAAAATTTGGTTGTTATTACAAAATTTACTTATTATACTAATATCTAGCGGGGGCTGCTATTTTTTTCTTGTTATACCGGATAGTGTTTAAATAAATGATGAAAAACGCTATTAGACAAAGACAAAGATAGTTCGGCCCCTTCTTAACGGTTCTACAATTACAAGGCTGGAATAAGGTGATTATAAGATTCGATAGAGTCAATAGAAGTGCGTCTTACTAGCCATAAGCTAGTAGGATGTCACAACCTTTCATTAAAATTAGACAACTAAGTTTTGATCACTGTAATATAAAATATTAAATTTTTCAAAATTAATTGCTTATGAATAGAGGTGAACAAGTTTTTAGATTAATTGCTTATAAATAGAGAAAAACAAGTTTTAACTATTTAAGTTTAAGTTTAACTATTTTCAAATAAAAAATCAATATATTTACAAAAATATATCTATTCTCGTTTTTTCATTATTTACACGGAAAAAAAATTGCTTTAAGAGACTTCGATATTTAGTGTTTTTCAATTTCTAATACGAATAGCGTTCTTACAACTCAAAATTTCGAATTATTTGAATTCGATATCGAAATAAACATATACAAGGAATCGTTGAGTTATCACAAAACGAAATTCAAAAAGATTTAATTAGATATTGGTAAGCGTCAATTCGTAAACAACGTTAAAATACTGCATTTTCATATTTAGCGCTGTTTGAACTCAACGATCGCAGTCGCAGACTTCCATCCTTGAGTTCATCAGTTTCTTGTGTTCCTCGAAATTCATTGACTCAGTGCTTCGCAGTTAAGCAGTTAAGTCATTGAATTCTCTCAATGCATGATATGTTTAAAATCTCTTGACGCTAAATTTTTTTTCGTGTAGTTCTCAATTTTTTTATCAACTGTTTTTTATCAGAACTATATAGTAAGTTTTTTCTGCTTTCATCAATAAATTGGAGTAAGTATTGTTTCTGATCTTAATCTTGAGATCGGGTATTCACATACTCTTCAGCCAAATGAACTGCCCTTTCTGCACAATCATTCACCACAATAAGCTTTTTTAATTTTCCATAACACTCTATAGACGAAGGATCATCCTCCCATAAATTACAATCATGTTCCAAAAACTAATTGTTCAAATTAAACCTTGTAAAAAAGTTTAAACTTAGACTGTTTGTAAAAAAATCCAGAGTTTTCTCATGCAGTGCCGTAACGTCTGCATGAAATGGAACAAATTTTTTTATATTATCACCTTTATCATCTGCGGGATCAACTTGAAATGATTTTAATATCTTTTGTTTATGGTGATTTCAACATCGATATCGAAAAGCGAAAGAACACTGAGTTCTGGCGACAAATACCACAAGTTGTTGCTGAATTTGTATAAAGTAGCATATGATATGTCTTTATCTATATCTTTAAAATCAATTACTGATTTTATTAATTTTAAATCATTGTTTGGAGCAGAAATAGCTAAAGGAGCAGTATACCATGAAGTAATATATATAAATACAATAAATTTACAAATAGATACAATTTTTTTGCATCTACTTTTTTAGTTTGAAAGATTTTCTAAATAAATAAATTTTTATCCAATATATGGCTTTAGCCATCCAGCGGGCATGGTGAATTGCACCTGACTTTTTAAATTTTATTTCTTTTCCAACACCTCAGAAAATTAAGCAGAGCTCTAATAGTTCCTTGTAATCATCTCTAGGCTGCTGTTCTTTTAAAAATCTTTTTATATACTGAATAACACGAGGCATTTTATTTTCTAAAGACATTTCTGGTCCAACTAATCCATTTTCATAAGAATTGAGATCAGTGAGACCACTCCTCTTGAAACCTTTTAAACATCGGTACATTCGGACCACTCATATCAAGAAATTTCTTTTCAAATGCTGCTTTTAATATGAGCTCAAGAATATGATGGCGACATGCTAAATAAGCTAAATGTTTCTCCATTAACTGCTCTAAAACAACAGCTGCACCACCTTTGTATTCTAAATTTGCATTTGTAGTATCACAGCACAGTGCGTTCGTTGATTCTATCAATCCTCAATCTTTTAAAGATGCATAAATCGCTGGAGCCATTGTACTTGCCTTTTAGTCTTGCAATGCTGGTACGTTTATAATTTTTGTGAATTTATCACTAGATACCAAAATTGGCTATCTATTTGTCTTCTTGCAAGCTATACTATCCGAAATAAGTTTGCCATCCCAATGCACAATTAAATAAGCTACCCTGGTAGAAAATTTCACTGTTATTTGGTCATATTTTGACCAGTTTTAGAAAAGATGATTAAGAAATGACCAATATTAATCAGAAAATAACCAATTTATCCGCTTATTGACGACGGTTAATAGTCAAAAACTGTTATAAATATGATCGATCATTTTATTATATTATTACAATAAATAATACATTAATTTATTTTTATTATTAAATATTATACTAAATTATGAAACAATATTAATATTAAATAAAATTTGTAACCACAAATATAACTTTTATCAATTATTTTTAATGAGAAACGAGTTCGATAAAAAAATTCAATTTATGTATCCCATTTACGATATTACATCAGTTAGTGTGTTTGACAAATTTTTTCTAAATCATAGTCTTGAGAACTATATCACAGCTTTCTTTAACAGTCAATTCATTTTCACTGCAACCATTGTTTACACTGTTTTTAATAACCTCAAATTTTACACTTTCCACTCTTCTCCAATAGACTTGTTAAACTTATTGACTTGATGATACATTAGTCTATTTTCTTCCTTTTTTTTAAATTTTCTTTTCTTATTTGAAGACTCCGTACTTTTCAAAAAATGAACTACTTTATTAATTTGTGTCTGTTTTGCAGTTCTCTCAAGTTTTGGAAACTCTATCACTTTTTCTCTCTTCCTCGTTTTCTCTTTCTCTCTCACTCTCTTTTAGCGTACTTGCAAGGCAAGGTTAAAACAGACCCATGGCAGCTTGAGAACTAACCTTAAATCTCTAAAATATTTATTTAAAGTCTCTGCCATTTTTATTATGCTGTAACATAATTTTTAGGCTTTTTGTGATCCATTTTGACTTTACCGTATTAGCAAGTTAATTTTTGTAAAGAAATTCTCTTCGTTGAAGAAAAGAAATATATCTATAAATTTATTTGCATAAAATATATATCTATATATATATTAGAAATTTCACCATATTTTGGTCATTTTGTGATTAAAAAATTAGTCATAAAAAAATGACTAATAAATGACTAATGGCCATTTTTGAATGGTCTATTTTCTACCAGGGTACTGGAATATTTTGAATGAATTGCTTCATTTTTTCACATTTTGTCTTCCTTATTTCAGCCCTTGCTATACTGATGGATTTACAATTAAGGATCAAAGTATTAAGATCAATGTTCAACGCGTTAGCAATAAGGCCAGTCAAAAAGACAGCATCCCTATCAGAAACTTTAGCTTTACTAAAAGCTGTCGCAATCTCTGAAGTCATAATATTTATAGTGCCTCTACCGCTTTGTCCCTCATAGATTCTTCCTGTACTAATATAAATTATTCCCGAATTTGGTAAGCTAAAATGCGACTCTTCATTCGATGTTAATTGCTGTGTTGAAGATAATGGTTGGGCTGTTGGACCTAAAAACATACATAATTTAATTTATGAAAAGCACTTTTACTCTCGGAAACTGTGGCTTTAATTATATCAATTTCATTTTTAATACTTTAAATGTGAAAAGATAATATGCTACTTTCGAGTAAGAATAATTAAAAGTGCACAAAACACTTTTTTTCGGTCCCACCATCAAATTTTGGTTTATTGCTTTTTTTATAGAATTTACTGCAGAATAAGCTCGAACAAGTTTTTTTACCCTATCTTATTAGTTTCGTTTTTATAAAGAAATAGTAGGATAAACTTTTAATTGATTATTTTGTTAATTTTGCTATTTTAAGATTTTTCTCAAATCTTTGGCTAATCCAATTAAAACACTTTAAAAAATAATTTTTTGTATTGCTTGATTCAATGATTAATAAATCGTTGATCAATCCCCGAAAAGTTTTTTTAAGAGGTTTAATTTTTTTTCTATTTATCAAGTCTATAATGATATAATTTTTACAAATTTTGAAAACTTTTAAGAATAATTTTAAATTTAATTTTAAAAATTTTAAGAATTATTTTTAATTTAATTTTTAAAATTTTTATTGATTTTTTAAAATTTAAGAGGCCGCTGTATCTCTGTCCTTTTCTAATTAAAAAATTGACTTTTTTCCCAAAATTAGCAACAAGAGGCAAAAATAAAGAGATGGTTTCGATGTGTTTAATAAAATGTAATATTTTCTTTGATTAGTATAAATTAATTTTATTGCTTCGTTTTTAAGAAAAGTTGGAATAACTTAAAAAATTAGAAATTAGTGTCAAATAATGGGATTTTCAAGTTATTCCAACTTTTCTTGAAAATAAAGCGGTGGAATTAAATTATTGTTATCAGAGAAAATATTGCTTTCTATTACACGAATCGATAACATCTCTTTATTTCTGCCTGAAGCTATTAGTTTTTATAAAAAATAAATTTTAAATAGATTCGGTAAAACAGGTAACTGTGTCGGTATACGGCTGACTCTTAAATTAAAAAAAATTGTTTATTCTTTTAATTTTAACAAAACATTTATCTTGATTTAAGCTCTAAAAAGTTTACAGATGTTTTTGTAACGTACCCAAGTGGGTAATAGTTACTTTTCAAAAAAAAATAAATTATGGTCCGAATTCGATGCTGGATTAATTACCGTATAATATAAACGTGATAGATTCTTAATTTTATGTAGGCGATTTGTATAATTTTCTTCAATGTATTTAATAAAGTGGGCCAGATTGGAGGGTAGCTATTAAATACTTTATTAGTGAAACGCCAGTTTATTTATAAAGTTGGACGTTTCCTTTGTTAGTATATAAAATATTTATTGTTAGTAATAAAAGGAAAGATAGATATATAAATTATATTGAATGATTTTTTATTGCAAATAAATATATATATATATATATATATATATATATATATATATATAATTACAAAAAAAAATGAAAACTCTCCGGTGAGAGAAAAAGAGAAGCTTGTTAAGAGACGTAAGCTCAATAAAATTTATTTTACTTCATTTGAAAGCTCTTAATATTAACCTGGCCAGTTAAGAGGCGGTCGGAACCATTCGCCGCTTGGTGGCGCTGTGGTCAGGTGAGAAAAAAATATAAAATATTTTTTATACAGCAATTTAAAATTTACTGAAACAATAATATACTTTTAATCTTGTCATTTCCTCTAGCCATATATATGTAGAATAATTATTAATACTTATCTTGTTTGAAAAGTCTAAAATATTGTTATAAAGCGAAAAATCCGGCGCGAGGTAGAGCCGACGTAAACATTAGTATACATCATTCTTTAGTATTGCTCTCTCTGTCGTACTAAAGGAAGGTGCACGCATGTTTACATCGATCCTACTTTGCATCGCATTTTTCGCTTTATAACAATATTTTAGACTTTTCAAACAAGATAAGTATTAATAATTATTCTACATATATATGGCTAGAGAAAATGACAACATTAAAAGTATATTGTCGTCTCAGAAAATTGTAAATAACTGTATAAAAAATATTTAATAGATTTCTCTCACCTGACCGCAGCGCCACCCTATATGTAGCGGCGAATAGACCCGACCGCCTCTTAAGCCTAGAGCGCTTGTATGTCCCCAGAGTCACTAGAGCTCAATTTGAATTTCTTTTTTTTATAAAAACCTTAATAAAGGGCGTTAAGCTTAGGCGCTTATATGTCCCAATTGTTATGGGTTTAAAAATTTAAGTTTTATTTTTACTTTGGCTTTAAGAAACAAAGGGCGTTAAGCTTAAACGCTTGTATGTCCCAATCGTTACTTTTGTTAAGCCAAGAAAGAAATCAATTCAAAATTTTAATTCAATATCAACTCAGGTAAACAGAGGACGTTAAGCCTAAGCGCTTGTATGTCCCTATTTGTTACCCGTAAGAGTTGATTTGAGAATAAAGTGTGCTAGTCAGCGAGACTCTTGCTTTTATACGCGCAGAGCTTCTCTCCATCTCTCTTACAATGGTGGGGAGCTTTTAAAGTTGCGTGCGCTTACAGGCTTTACGAAGTTTCGGAGTTTTATTTTTCCGTCTCGCTCGCTCTTATATGCTCAAATAGTAAGACATAGTAAGTGCGCTGTGAGATTGCTTCGCGCGCTGTAAGCCAGCTGTGCGTTGACCTATATACAACCTTGTATATAGGTCACGCGCTTACTATGCCTTAATACGTTAAATATGCTTTTATAAACGTAAATTTTTTAATAAATTAAATAAAATTAAAATATAAATAACTAATAATTCATTAAAATAAGAAATAAATAAAAACATATTATTTAAAAGAGAATAAATAATTGGAAAATAATAAGAAAAAATTAATCAAAACTTGAATGCAATTAAATTAAAAAATAATAAGAATTTTAAATAATTAAATAATAATAGTACAAAATATAGTAAAAAAATAAGAAAAATAATTACAAAATTATAACAATTAATATTAAAGAAAATAAGAAAAATTAATTAAATAAAAATTATAATAATGTACAAAAAAAAAAATAAAAGGGAAAGAACAGGGCGCTTTGGGGTGTCAGATTTTATTTCGTTTCGATTTTGTAAGGAAACCAGTGGCATACAGTTGAAAACGTTCTACAGGAAGATCTAAAAGGAGGCCAAGGAAATTTCTTGGTAGGAATGAAAAAAATTCTTCTGAAGCTCTGCCGTCCAAAGTAAGAAAACCTTAACTCCAATGGGATTCCAATGTAGTTAACCACTTTTACACTTTGGACGGCAGAGCTAAGTAAAGTAGAATAGACCCTCTACTTCTTTTTCTAAACTTTTTTTTTTCAAAACTTAATAGACCCTCTACTTTTTTTTTAAACTTTTTTTTTCAAAACTTAATAGACCCTCTACTTCTTTTTCTAAACTGAAAAGAACAGAATTTTCAAGTTTTAGGAGAAAAAATAGAATTGTTGATATCAACATTCTATATCTTGTGTTAGAAAAATTCAGTATGAAATTTATTGAATCCCCTTTTCGAGGATAAGGATTCAAAATTAATCTGACTGTGATTTTGGTGATGAATAAGAAGCTGTAAATTCTAACAAGAGAGAAAGTGCTATGGACAATACGTATAAAGTTAACAGATATAATGTTCTTGCTGTTCGTGCACTTGGCCATGGACTTGCAAGTTTATCTAGTTTTTGTAGTTTAATAGATTTATCAAAGCCAGTCGTCCAGTCAGCGTTCAATGCTATAAATGGTGCTAAAATAACAAAAGTATACGAACAAGTGGCAAAAGATTCTACATCTGAAACTGTTAAGAAATAACTTGATTCGACTTCCCTAAATAGTGCTGATCTTGATATAACTTTCTCAAGATGATGGAAAAATTTGACATTGAACTTGGGAACGTATCTGTCGAGTGGGTCAGAACTTTTAATGATAGAAGATAATTCAATGTAGAGTGATCAAGTTAGTCTTATTCAAAAAAAGCACATACTCTGAAGAGAAAAGTACGAATATGTGTGATGGATTTCTATGCACTAGGTGCATATTAAATTCATGTAAGTGTATAATTCTATTTATCATTACATGTTTAGACGTGAATTCTATTTATAAATATTAATATTAATTGAAAAGTTTACTTTGACTTTTTACAATTTTGGTATTCATATGATACAGTTATATAAAAATTTTGAAGTTGAAGCCAGAGTTGGATCTCAAAGTGCAGATCAAGACAGTTAAGTAAAAACTGCCATTGTAGGCTCTTACTTTAATAAAATACGTAGGATACCATAATGTTATATATGCATGATGTGCCTGTCTGAATCTAAATCTGATGTAATGAGATGACTTCTAGAGTTGCTCGCTAACTATTATGGACATAGATATAACTCAATTCCATTTTATTATTAGATACAAGAAAAATTATGTGTCAATAAGTCTTAAGGGGGTATATACATATTGGACACTATGAAATAAAATATAATTTCAAAATTTTTGAAATACTGTCTTAAAGTAGACATAAATACCTTCATTTTAAGCCCTATTAGGCTTATTTTACTCCAGCCATACTTCCATGATCATTCGATGAACCTTCAAATCAATAATATCTGCACCGTAAGGTTTCTAATGACTTAATGAACTGATTTGACTTTACCAAACAGATTTGGCTTCAGTAATGATGTCATTTTTGTTTAAATGTAGGGATTTTTAAGAAACCAAAAATTTTTGACTTTTTAAGAAAAATTTCTAATTTTTTAACAAAAAATCTCAATTTTTTTAATAAATTTAAATATTTTTGGATTTTTTTACCACTTCTAGTCATTTCATTTCAAAACGCTATATTCATGCAAGAATAATATTAATACTGAAGCCAAATCTATTTGGTAAAGTTAAATTAGTTCATTAAGTCATCAGAAACCTTACCGTGCAGTAATTATGGATTCGAAGGTTCATCGAGTGATCACGGGAGTATTGTTGGAGTGAAATGAGCCCAACAGCTTAAAATAAAGGTGTTTATATTTACTTCAAGGTAGTATTTTGAATATTTCAATATTAATTTAAACATTTGTAAGAAAATTGTATTTTATTTCTCAAGGTCCAATATGTATATACCCCCTTGAATACTGTTATGTAAACTATTATATGTGTGCATCTATGTGGTGATACTAATCAATAGATGTAACCAGAATTAATGCAAATATTTTGGAGTTTGTTACAGCTTGAAGAAGAAATTGTTTTTCGACAAATTAGTCAAGATAGTACACATTGATATAATTATCAATGATACAATCATAAATGATACAATCATCAATTTTTTTGCAAAAAAATACTTACTCTTCGTTACATTGGTTTCTGATTAAGTATTTTCCTTGTGACTACAATCAGGACCATAGGATGAACGAGGTTGTAAGGTCATGCTGGCATATTCGCATTCACTTATTGTTGTTTTTTGGCTAAATAATTGACTCAGTTCCAGTTCTGGTTCAATTGGTTCTAAAGATGGAGATTGGAAAAGAGTTCCTAACTTTTTTTAAACTTAAATATTTTTATCTGTAATAAAATATAATTATGAAAAAAAACCAAATGGATTAATAATTAAATTATGACAAATTACAAGTATAACATTTACCTACATTTACGTCTTTACTTCCAATGGAAGTCATCTTTATTCAACTGAATTAGCAAGAAACTCTTTTTTCACTTTATCACTCATTGAGCCAAGTATTTTGATAGAATCATCTTGAGCAATGTCAAATACATTAGGCACTACTATTAAAAATTCATTGACTTTTTTACTTGGTTTGCCTCGAAATTTTCTAGCTTCTGCATAGAAGTGATAAAGTTTTTTTAGTTTTTGAACACAATGATCTAATATTTTTACTTTTACTGATGATTTTTCCCATATATTTATCACTTCCTTTATTACGGATCTAATAGCATTGACTATTTTGAATTTCTCATTTTGAATTTTGTACAATAGCTTTTAATAAAATCTAAATTAGAAGGTGAATAACTTTCATCGAATTATAAAATTAAATTATTTTTAATGTCCGACAACTCTAAATTCTGATCATCAGAAGTCATTCTTAATCTTTGATGAAAACTAATAATCCTTTAAAGAATATAAAAAATATAAAAAAGAGTTTCGATGGTTCACTCCGATAAAACTCAAGAGCAGCAAACGGCAAATTTTCAAAATATACTGTTGACTACATTATGAGCTGTGCTCCCGCATTTTTATCAGGAAGATCTCACAACAAAAGTAATATACTTTTGTAATAATTCTTACGTATTGAGCTTCTTTTTGATTAGTATTTTTTTAAAAATTACATTAAAACTAATTTAGAAAAATAGAGAAATCGTAAAAATATTTAAATCTCGAAAATCTATACTTCTGAAACGACAATATTTTACTTTCGTAAAGAAAACAATATAGGTGTGTTTATTTTAGTTTGTACCATTCAAAAAACTCTAAATTTTCATCTGCACCTACGTAGAAACTGAGAATATATAATTTTCGTACAATAGTTCCGCAGATGCCTCGCGAGAGTGTGGAGGAGGGTATTCTTATGCTACAGAGGCCAAAGCGGTGTCGGGGTGGGCGGCTGGTGCCTCTCTCACTTTAAATGCTAATAAAACTGAGGCGATCGTCTTTGGTGGCAGTCGTTTTGTAGATTCGTTTTATGTTGGAGGGCCCAAGACGATTGATTTTGAGGGAGGCATTAGTATATCCTTCTCTGGCTCCGTGATGAGTCTTGATGTTGTGTTTGACCCTAAACTTTCTTAGGGACCGCACATTGATATGATTACAAAAAAGTTTAATAGAATTCAAAAACCTGCGGTTTTTCCGTCAGTACACCAGGGAGACTCTGCGTAAATAGCTCGCAACCACCCTGCTGTTCCCACATCTTATTCAGTGGTTTTGCTCGATGCTTCTCAGGGGTTGAGAAGACGAATACAGAGGTTACAAAATTCTAGTGTGAAATATGTATTGGGTTTGAGAATGGGAGATCATGTCTCTCCTTATAGAGCTGCGTTGAGTTGGCTGCGCACTGATTCGAGGAGACAGTATTTCTTGGCTGTACTTATGTACAAAATCGTGCGCATAAACACTCCGGAGCATCTAGTGGGTCTCTTCGCTAAATGTGTACCTAGAGCGGCTACTAGGGCAGAAATTAAGGACTTAGCAGTGCCCTTCATGCGTACTGAAACTGGCAGGAATTCCTTCCAAGTCCAAGGTGCGCATTCTTGGAACTCCCTGCCTGCTGAAATTCAACATCTTCCATCTCTTAGTAGGTTCAAGGCCGCAGTGAGGGAATACTTACTTTACCTCGATTGAAATTTACTTTCTTTATTTGTGTTAATTTATTATGTGATGTCCTCTATATAGACTTAAGGTGTGAATGCATTTATTGTATCAATGGTTGGTGAGTATATGTTTTTTTATTTGATTTTATTGTATTGACTGCGTTTCATGCTATTGTATACGCTTTTTATTTTTTATTTTATATATTTTTTATGTATTTTTATTTTTATTTAAAATTTTAATATTATGACTGATAGATAATGAAAGCCTGTTTTTAATTTATTGTATCATTGAGTGTATTGTTTTATAATCTTAATTATTCTTTGGATTTGAAGCTTTCACGGTGAATGTTAGGCATTGTTGGTATCCCAAACCATTTGTATGATTCTGAAAAGTTTTAATAAGCAAAGAAAATTAATTTTCAGTAAATCTTTATTTTAAGTCAATAAATGCAAGAGTGACACAGAAGAAAGTGATCTTTGTAAAAAATTATGTAAAGAGTATATTGGATTAGGAGAAGTGTCCAATATCTCAAATGCGTAAGTTTTGTAAATAAACTATTATTATATTTTTCTATTTTTAGTGAATCATTGTTGAAGCTTAAGAAAGTTCTATTAGTAATAGAATTAAGAAGGGGCCGAACTATCTGTCTCTGTCTAATAAAGTTTTTCATTATTTATAAAAACACTATCCTTTATAACAAGAAAAAAATAGCAGCCCCCGCTAGATATTAGTATAATTAGTAAATTTTGTAATAACAAACAAATTTTTTTACTGCGTAGTTTTTGAATAATTAGAGACCTACCAAAAAAAGATAGGTTATATTCTAGATTGCTAGTAGGTCTCTAATTAGTCAAAAACTATGCGGTAAAAAATTTGATTTTTATTACAAAATTTACTTATTATACTAATATCTAGCGGGGGCTGCTATTTTTTTCTTGTTATACCGGATAGTGTTTATATAAATGATGAAAAACGCTATTAGACAAAGGCAGATAGTTCGGTCCCTTCTTAACAAATAGATTTTAATGAAATTCGATGCATTGGTACATGGTACACATAAGATAATGTCGTTAAATTTTTGGAATGCTAGGGTACACAGGAAAAAAGTTATCGAAGGGTTTTTTTCGGGATTTTAACATGTAGTCTTATAACGGAACGCACTTTTGTCGTACTCACTTAAGAAATACAGTTTATTTAACAAACAGATATTGTTTAAAATTTTTAAATAGCTTAAAAACATTTTAAGAAAGTATGAAAGTTTAAAAAATAGGCATTAGGTATCTGTGAGAGTTGTAATAAATAATTTTGCAAAGGCATTTAATGAATTTTACTTTTTAGATGGCATGACCAAAGACATGGGGCAACACTGTGAAAGTAAGATAGATGCGATGACGTGTGTTTTTTAAATTTGAATAGTTTAATGCATATAGAGTATTAGTGCAAATACTAACTGCAGAATAAAAGCGTTATTTATACATAAAAGGCTAAGGTGATAGTTAGAATAATTGAATAAGAATTTTCAAATAAGATTTAAATAAAATAACGGATATATTAAATCATTTGAATATAAATTTATTATACAACAGCAGTGGCATTTTATAATTTTTCTATTACAATTTTTTATTCACTATCACATTTTTATAATTTAACAATAGGTTTAACCTGCAGGCGGCCGAAGTGATGCCGATCGGCATCACCTCAAGGTCGGCCCGTGTTGCTAGTCCATTGGGAACTTTTTGTATGGAAAAATTTTAAAAAGTATCACTTTTGGACATTCTGAAATGCCGGCCGCCTAAAGGTTAATAAGAAATTGGAACGCATATAAAAGTTACATTTGTAATAAATAACTTAATAAAAAAATTAAACATGCATAAATCAATATGAATAAAATTTTTATAGAAAAGTAACAAAATAATATTCGTCAACGTATTTACAAGTTGTATAAAATAATGCAAATAAAAATTAAATAAATAATATCTAAAGAAAATATAATCATGTATACAATACTTAATTTTTTGTATAAAGATTTGGCAATTTTTCCAAATAATCAGCAGTCTTTTTAATCACTTTAACATTCTTTGTAACTTTCTTATTGCCGTTTTTTTATCATCTTTTAAAAGCTCTATGAAACCTGTAAATTTATTCTTACGGTGAACATAAAAAATATTGCAGGTAATAATTGCATTTATCATATTTTTTAAATATTATATAATGTGATTACTTTGCATCAATATATGATATAATGATTATATTAAAGCAAGACTGAAAAACAACACACTTTCAAACAAACATGCACGTAGCAGCTGTAGTGTTGCAATATTGCCAGATGCAATATTTATATCTAATGAGTCAAATGAGAACTACGGATAATCTGCTTTGAATTGTGCAGTAAGGATAGAACTCCCTTAAAAATGAAATATGCAATATGTAAATATTAAATAATAAATTAAAAAAAAAAATTTATTTCCTTTTTTAATATTAAATATTAAATATTTCCATATTTAAATAGTGCAGTGCTAAACATTTTGCATTTGAATATATACAAAATGAAAAATTCATTAATTGAAGGCATCGATTCTACAACGTCCTTAGTGCCGGCAAGCCGGGCTAGGCGCTAAGGACGTTATAGAAACGATGCATTTAATTGCTGTCACAAAGGAAATATAGAACTACCAAATAATTCTACTAACCCAAAAGAATTAAAAAAATTAGCTACAGGATTTTGAGAAATTAAAATTTTCGTAAAAATATTAGATCATATAATAATTCTTTAGCATTTGCAAATTTTGAAAAATTAACTATTAGGGGACCACAAGTAATCAAAATTTGTGGTCAAATATATCACAATGTTTATGCTTTGCATCCTAATGAAAATAAAGCTCAAAAATATAGACAATTATATGTTCTTGTTGATGAATTACTAACTTCACTACGGTAAAGTTCAGATACAAATGTTAACTTATTACGTGAATTAGATGGATCATTAAGACAAGGTAATCCTCATGCTAAAACTTATAAAATGATGTATGAAATAGAGAAAGGAGAAATTGAACAGTGCGAAAAAATTGGTGTTCCAACAAAAACTGTAACTATGTCTATTCAACGCAATGAAAAATTAGACAAAAATATATATAATGAAGCTACATGTAATGAAGTTGCTATAATATTTGTAGAAAAAGATAGTTTACCTCCAGTAGATCGTGATTCTATCGTATATTCAAAACACGATAAACCAGTTAGTATCCCATTAATTAGTAACAAAGAAGATAGACGCTTATAGAAGGATTCTTCTGGGTTAAATTTTTCGTCCGAAACGCTGGGTGAAACTTTAACATTGTTTGTATATCTATAGATATGAAAAATTTAATATATATAGATATAAAAATACATGGAATCTAGTGGCGCCCTCATTAGCTGGGTAACACATTTTTGGCAGAAATTTCCCATTTAAGAGTACGCTTCTATAAGCGTCTATATTCGTTGTTAGTAAACATGTCGATCTTATGTCTTACCAACTTATTTATCCTAATAGAGGATACGGATGAATTCCCAATATGAGATGTAAATCAACTAAAAACAAAATTTCAAATCTGCAATTTCATAATTATAGATTTTCTATAAGAAATGGAATAAATCCATGTCTTAATTTTGGTAAAGTTGAACAACAGGCAAAAGTTAATGCATCTGTAAAAGTTAAATGTTTTTTTTATAAAATTATATTTTATAAAAAAAATCAAAATATTGTAAAAAGATATTATTATAACGGGGTAATGGATTATTCACATAACAAAAAAGATCCTAAAAATATAAAAAATTGGAAAAATATATATTTTACCATTGAATTTTACGAGAAGTTGACGATTCCTAAAGCAAAATTATATCGACTCTATGACACTTGTAAATCTTTACAGCAAGCCAAACTTATTTATAACTCTTACATGTAATCCTAACTGGAAAGAAATTATTGAAAATTCAGAAAATTATAAAAATGTAATTAACAGGCCTGACATTGAATTTAAATTTCGAAGAATGTAAAACAATTCAGAGAATTGCTAATTAAAAAAAGTGTGTTAAGGAAAATTGTTACTTATACTTATGTTATTGAATTCCAAAAGGGAGGGCTTCCACACAAGCATATATTATTATTTCTGGATAAAAAATATAAAATTAATACTCCTGATAAAGTTGATGCACTTATAGGTGCAGAAATCCCAAATGAAGATATTTATTTACAATTATTTAAAATTGTTAAACAATTTATGGTCTATGGTCCATGCGGGGAACAAAACAGGGGTTCCCCTTGTTTGCGAAAAAATAAAAATAAATGTTCAAAAAATTTTCCTAAAAATTATAATAAAAAAACATCATTTAAAACATCTGGATATCTAATTTATATGCAGAGAGATGATGGTAAAAAAATTTGTTACAATCGTATTCATAGAGTAGCTGATAACAGATTTGTCGTTCCACATAATCCTTATTTACTACTCAAATTTAGCTGTCACATTAATAAAGAAGTATGTTCAACTGTACAATGTATCAAATATTTGTTCAAATATTTTTACAAAGGACCTGACTATGCGTTTATTGAAAAACGCAATGCAGGAATAAATTTCAAAGAAAATTTTGACAATTCAAGTTGAAATGAAAATAATGATAGTAATAAATAAGAATATGATGACATAAAGCAATATATTATTACAAGAAATTTGTGCCTGCCAGAGACTATAGACAGATTATTAGAATATAGTTTACACAAAATGTTTCATTTTATAATACGATTAGCTATTCACAATGAAAACAAGCAAGAAATATAAATATACTTATGTTATTGATTTTCATTTTGAAGAAAGAAAAAAAGAAGAAATAAAAAACAAAATTGTTGAAACAACTTTAACAACATATTTTAAATAAAAAAAAAATAGACCCTAAAGCAAAAAATTATATATATTCGGAAATTCCATTGCATTATGTATTTAATCAAAAATTGAAGATATGGAATAAAAGGCAAAGATTTAACAAACCAATTCTGAGCAGAATGTATTTGGTAAATCCAAAAGATCGTCAAAGATATTTTATAAGATTATTATTCTTACACGTCAAAAGTGCAACTTCATTCCAAGATTTACGTACTGTCGATGGTATAACATATCCTTTATTTTCCGAGGCTGCTGTAGCCAAGCATTTGGTTAATGAAGATGAAGAGTGAGATCAATGCTTAGAAGAAGCATTCCAAATACAGTTTCCTATTGCTCTTTGTGAATTATTTACATTTATTTGTATATTTCATAATCCTATTAAGGGCATGACAGAGCTCGCCACCTTCTAAAATAATTCATTAATATTTTAATTCCAAGTTCACGAGTAAATGGTGCGTTAGATCGAGTTCTTTCATCACAGTAAGAAAATTTGTAATACTAAACTTGAGTGCGGACAACTTACAGAATTTACCAAAATATCATACATAAAAAGTTATAAACAATTTTTCGAAATATAGTATTTTGAGGTTAGGTTTATCGAACTTGATATCTAATTTCCGTTCCAAGCTTATAAAAAAAATAACAAGTCCAAATGATTTTTTATTTTAACAAAAATAATTGTATTGACATAGCTTTAGTGTGGACAAGTCATTACGATTGTTTAAATTACGAATTTAAAAAGATATCAATAAAATAATAAAAGCAAAAATCGTGTCCAGCAGCTCCGACATCCCGTTAATGCTAGAAATTTATATGAAAAATATAAAAATTTTTTATCATCTAAAATATGAAAAAAATGTAGGTGAAAATATAGCATTAAATATTATTGAAGAAAATTTACAAATTAATTGATATTGTTTAAGTGATTTCAATTTACCAGATATATCAACTCATCTAGATGATTTATGCACATCTATCAAAACAACAGAATTTCCTATAGAATATGACATGTTAAATGATTTACAAACCACAGTATATACATTAAAAGATCAACAAAAAATTATTTTCGATAGCATTTTAGAATGTTTAAGAAAAAAGGAAAACAATTGTATTTTCATTGATGGGCCAGGTGGAAGTGGAAAGAGTTATTTACTTAATTTTAAATAGATTATTTGAATTTTTCAAGTATATCATTTTTATGCGTTACTTGAACAGGAATTGCTGCTAATTTATTGGAAAATGGAAAACAGTATGCACTACATTTAAATTGCAACTGAATATCACAGAGTCTACAACATGCAACGTAAAACCTAACTCAATAGAAAGTAAAAAATTAAAAGAAGTACAAATAATAATATGGGATAAAATATCAATGACATCAAAATATGCTTTTGAAGCAGTTGACTGTTTGTTTCAAGACTCATGTGATGTTAAAAAAATATTTGGTGGTAAATATTACTTATATCAGGGGATTTTAGACAAACATTACTAGTTGTAAAAAATGGCAGTCGCACTGAAATTATTAAAAATTCTGTCAAGAACAGTTATTTGTGGCCAAAAGTAAATCGTATGACATTAAATAAAAACCTTAGGGTATCCAACAATGGCAACAAGTTTAGAGAATGGTTATTGAATGTAGGTGAAGGTAAATATTCAAACGTTTATAAAGAAAAAATTGAATTAGTTGGCATACCTAATGATATAATAATACAAGAAAATAAATTTAAATGATAAAATTATATTAGCGCCTACGAATAATGACGTAATAAATATTAATAATGAAATACTCGATATTATGGAAGGAAAAACTATTAAATACTTAAGTATAGATTCTGCAAAATATGATAACGGTAAAAATTTAGATGTTATGTCGCTTATAGAAATTTTAAATTCAATTACACCTGATGGACTCCCACCACATATTAAAATTAAATTAAAATTAAAAGTTGGTGCTATTATTATCCTTTTAAGAGATTTGAATTTTAACGACGGCCTTTGTAATGGAACACGACTAACAATAAAAATGCTAGTGTAATATTCAATTCACGCTGAAATTTTAAATGGAAAAATGCAGGAAAATTAGTTTTGATATCACGAATAACATTATCTCCATCCAAAGAAGAAATGCTATTTAATATGTGTCGTAACCAGTTTCCTGTACGATTAGGTTTTGCTATGACAATCAACAAATCCCAAGGACAATCCTATAATCAGGTTGGTGTATACTTACCAACACCAGTATTTAGTTATAGTAAATTATACGTTGCTCTGTCAAGAGTTGAAAATAAGAAAAATTTAAAAGTTTTATTGCTAAATAATGCAAAAATAAAACCTAATAAATTAAAAAATAAAGACGAAATTCATACTAAAAATATTGTGTATAAAGAAATATTATAAATGAAATAAGAAAAAATACGAACAATGAAGTAATGACAATCTTAATAAAACACTATATAAATGCAAAATAAACGTTATAACAAATATCTACAAAACAATGATTTGATGACTATAATTAGAGGTTGTTGAAAGTGTTAAAACACTTATGAGAACCAAATCGATATTTTTATTTAATGGCGCTCTGGTCAGGTGGAAGCAATGCGAATAATGAGCGTTAAATGTTTATAATAATATATTTCTTTATTCAAACAATAAAATACAATCATTTACTACACTTATATTTATAAAAAATATCTTACGAATGGATACGAAATTCCAGAAAAAATGTGCGTTGATAAAAAAAATGAACAATATAAACTTTATGTTACAAAATTAAGTTCAATATCAAGAATCTAAACTAATTAAATGTCATGAATGTTAATTCGTAGTTGAATGTTACCCCTATGAAATAAAAATAAATTAAACATAAGAAAAGAGTTATGAATAGTGTATAACACGAGAAGTATCTTAGATTGGAGACATCTAACTCCAAAAAATAGATGATTATTTGATTTTTTTATATTTATTATTTTTTTTAAATTTATAATTTGATTAAATTGATTGCTAACATTATCCAAATTCCTATATAAATTACAAATTTGTTTACTTTTATATAATTTTAAATAAAAAATCGTTCAATTTTAATTACTTTATATGATTATAGAAGTTATGAACTGTTTTATTTATTAATTGTTGTCTCTACCTCTATTTCAACATTTTTTAATAATAACCATTTTCATAAGTTTTTATCCATTTAGAATGCGCTGACCACATCTCCTCAAGCACAATCCACACAAGAGACGAGCCTATCAAGAGTAGTAAATTGGACAAATGGTACCCAATATTTAGAGCCTATGGAGCTGATGTCAACAGCAAATCAAGGAAGCTTGCCACTGCACGTGACCACGTGTGGCACTACTACATGTCCTCCTTTTAGTACAGCGAGCATACCTCACCCTGTGAGAGCAACTAGTACCCTACCTACTAATACTGCAACGACATACCATCGAAGACATGATAGCGTACCAACTCCTTATTTTCATCCATACGCGTATCTCCCTTCTTATTCTAGTCCATGGATTTATGTCCCTTATACTGCAGCACCTCCTAGATATCCGCGCATCTCACAACCTTCAATACAACCACCCCTTTTTCCAACCATTTCAGCAAAACGATCACCTGCATCAGAGCATACAAGTTATGCTAATAGTTTCAGAGAACTACAATGGTTAAACCAGAAAGAAGAGACTTGTCAAGCCCAGAACAACGTATGCCGACCCCCTCCAGCTCCAGATAAATCCTTATTCCCCACTATAGCTTGCACTGGTGTAAAGCCCTCTAACTTAGGCGAGACAGCTCTTATTTTCCCCCTTGAATTTGAAGATGCTCCAATGCGTCAGAATCCAATAACAGTGTTAGCTTCAATTACTAGCAATCGACCTGTAACTACTTTAGCTAACACCACAATCAAGAGCAAGTGAGTACAGAAGAAAAATCATTGCCCCAAACCAAGAGCAAGGCGTAAAACTCGAAGAGCAAGTCAAACAAAGGAAGAAAAAAGTCGAAATGCGCGCAAATTCAGTTTTAACAACCGCAACTTCCAAGCGATCAGTGAAACGCCTAAGGAAACACCTAATCAAACCCCCATTATAAAAAATTTTTGACGCAAGTAGAAAGGGCCGTGTTTTTAGGGTAGTAGCTTAGGACACTAGCTGCGAGAGTGTTCTCAGCCTATTAGGTGCTATGGCTGTGGACAAATTAATGTCCGTATCAGTGACTGCACCCAGTGCCAAAAGAGTGAGCATGCAAAGTATTCACAGAGCGAGCGAGCAGAGCAGAGCAGTGGAATGGAGCCTACCAAGAGCGAGCGAGCAGAACAAAATAGAAACAAGCGAGCATAAAGAGCGCGAGCGAGCAAGACAAGCACCACAAGAGCGAGCGAGCAGAGCCAAACCAGAGCGAACAAGCAAAGCCAAATCAGATCATTCACAGAGCGAGCGAGCAGAGCCAAATCAGAGCATGCGAGCGAGCAAAACATAAACCGGGCGAGCAGGAAGGGCATAAGCAAAGCAAGCGAGAAGAGCATAAGCAGAGCAAGCAAGCAGAGCTAAGCAGCGATATGTCTAGTAATGTTAGTAAAGTGGCAATTTACGGATAAAAAAATAGTAATTGTAGCCTCGTTAGTGGTAATAAACACACTATTGACCAGCCCTACGATCTCCCAAGTTTTAGCTATGCGGAGTACTGTATCACTGTATCTCTGTTACAGTGAGCGAAAAAGCGACTTATCGACCCAAGCCCTCAATTCAACAAAATCCTTTTATACCATCATTAATATGCCTATATTAACCCTCCAGCATCATCATTAGCTATTTGAAATCCTTATCAACTAAACTCACAACCCATTCAGCTAATCCATTAATTAAGAGTCGGCCGTATAGCTTTATCCTTGTCTAATCTAAATTTTCGTTATAATTAATGAATCAAATATTTTTATACAAATGTAGGGGCTGAGCGCTGTAGAGCAAAAAACGAGCAAAGGATTCTGTTCTATAAAAAAGTATAAAATTTTTATTATTTTCCGAGTATAGTCCGAAACGGAAAAAATGAAGTCAAGTTCAACTGTTTCTATACTCGTAATATAATGAAAATTTCATACTTTTTCATAGAATAGAATCCTTTTCAAACACGATTTTCTCAAAAACTATATATTTTTTTTTTTTAAATTCTTATATGAGTTTATACACAAAAAATACTAACTTTTAGGGTAGGTGAGAATATGCGATTTTGCCTTATTTTTTTTTACAGATTTTTAAACGTTTTTTTTTTATTTTCGATTTTAAAACATTGATACCATGGCGCATCGTACTATTTTTCCAACTTTACGTGTTCTTACAACTATTTTTATGCTTTTATTTATTAATATATCAAAAATATCAACAATAATCTTTAAAATAAACCCCGGATCGAATATTTTGATCAATTAGAACCAAAGTTATGACGATTTCAAGTTAAAAAAAAATGCTGAAACTTTAAATAAATATATTTACTTTGAATTTTGAATTTTGAATTTGAATTTTGAAAAGATGAGTTTTTTAAATACTGAAATATATTATTTGGTCATTTTCAATGAACAAATAATATGCGATACAATTAAGAAAGAACACTAATGAATTAAGAACTAATGTGAATAAAAAATCCGAATTTGAATAAAACCTTTCAATTTACTTCTTGCCATTCATGTCCCGAAGTTTTGGCAGTGTAAATTTGATTTCGTTCACTTTTCCAACAGTGAATATTTTGAATACCTTTAATTTCTTTTGTATTTCCTAACCATTCCATTTTTTTTGTCAGTCGAAAAACTTCTAACTCATCCTTGCGGATAACAAGAATGTTAATCGACGGAGTATATTTTGATACGTGAGTGGCGAAATTATCAGCGTTTCTAATAAAATCTGCACTCTTCTTGGACAGATTATGCGTGGTAGCATAAGGTTTAACTAAACCACCAATACCGTCACAAGCACCTTTACCATGACCTGTTGCAGAAAAAAGCCATTTTCTGTTTACTTTTGAATTTTGAAGCTCATAGAATTTATATCTATTTTTAAAATGACTGGCAGCTCCATCGGAAATGGTTATGATTTCATCAAGATCTTGCGCAATATGTTTTTGTTTTAAGTTATCAATAATTAAATTTATAGCCATTAGGGCATGAGATGAATCATGTTTAATATCGTCAGAGACGGTGACATAACTGACTGTTTTATCATTTCCAAAATAGCATACTGACGTAAATATTGATATTTGGTTTTTACTCCAATGATAGCTTTGAATTTCATTTTGAAGCAGAACTGTCCAATTTTCTGCAAAATCGACATGAATAACTAATTGGAAGTCATTATTTTTCGCTAAAAGTTTAACCTCTTTAATTGCTATACGTTGAATTTCTTTGACCAATTTATGAGCTCTTACAGTGAGAGCACGCTCTCTTAACTCTATCACGAAATTTTCAATTGTGCTAGTTTTATTCAGTAAATTTGATTTTTCCCAAACACCATGAATTATTTCTTCATATAAATCTTCTTCTGTCAAAGAAATTACTTGCAAATCAATAGAATCTCCAATGGGACATTCTTTACATTCTCTTAGTACACATTTCATATCATCTTTTGAACAAAAAAGTGAAGAACATATTTTCAATTCCAAATCTGCAATGTCTTGTTTATTCTCTTTTTTATAATTATTCAAAGCATCTGACATAAGTTTAAGATTCTCGCAGTAAACGCAAAGATACGAATCGGTGGGTGGATGTGGTATAACCCACTTCGGTCTTGAAGCGTAGAATGTTGATTTACCAATTTTCGTTTTCATTTCAGGATTTTCGTCTTTAAATAATTGATATATTTCTTTTATACTTCGCGTAAGAAAGCGTTTGACTTTTTTAGTTTTTATACCATTTTCTTTGATAGATACTGTGTCGCTTTTATTTGCACTTTGACAAGAACAATTAAAATCATCGTTCAGATAATAATCCTTTACTTTCATTACAATTTCACTATTCGAAGAATGGCCACAATAGTTCTCAGACTGATAAAATAAATTTTTAAAAACTGATTTTCTTAGCTTAATTTTAATTTTAGAGCATTTTGAAATTAAAAAAAAAAAATGTTTCTATTTATTAAGCCAATAAAATCTTAAAAACTACTCGATGGATTTACTTCAAATTTTCCATACAATTCAATTTTTTGACGAACTGGTGCGGAAGCTAATGAAAATTGGTTTTCTTAGCGTAGTTTTTTTTTAGAATCATTTTAAGAATTTTAAAAAAATTTCGATTTTTCATTTTTTTTGTATTTTACGTAAACCACTCGAAGAATTTGTTCGAAAATTTGTATGGAACTTAATTTTGACTGCCAAAAGTATAAAAAATTTTGTAAACTAATTTTATTAACGCACTTTTAATTTTAGAGCATTTTTAAAATTTTTTTTTAAATTTTTATTTTTAATTTTTTTCTATTTTATGAAAACCATTTGACAGATTTGCTCCAAAATTTGTATGCAATTTATACGCTACTGTCTGAAGAAAACAAGCTTTGGAAAACTAATTTTCTCAGCGCAGTATTAATTTTAGAGCACTTTGAAAATTTTCAAAAAAATTTTTATTTTTCATTTATATTCTATTTTGCGTAAACCATACTATAAATTTTCTCCAAAATTTTTATACAATTAATTCGCTATCGTCTGAAAAAAATAAGCTTTTGAAAACTAATTTTCTTAGCGTGGTTGCAATTTTAGAGAATTTTAAAGATTTAAAAAAGAATTTCGATTCTTCTTTTCTTATTTTTTTTTATTCTACGTAAAGTACTCGATAGATTTGTTCTAAAAATTGCAGGGAAATTATTTGCGACTGCCAAAAGAAGGGAAATTTTCAAAAATTGATTTTCATAGTGTAGTTTTAATTTTAGAGCATTTTTAAAATTTTGAAAAAGAAATTTTGAAAAGAAAATGTTATTTATCTAACCAGTTAGATCTCGAAAATTACTCGATGGATTTGCTTCAAATTTTGTATACCATCTATGTTTTTGTATAACTAGACGGGAAGCTATTGAAAATTGGTGTTCATAGAGTAGTTTTTTTATAGAGCCATAAACATGAACTGTATTTATATATAAATATGATTGCATTTTATAAAGATTAGAAATTTTGTTGTCATCATTCTTTTTATTACTACATTATATCATTTTTTCAATAGAACAAATTTTTTTGTATTACTTGATGATTTAAAATAAATTATAAATGTTGAAAAAGCAAACAGCTAGCATATATGTTCGAAATTTATAAAGTACAATATGAGTAAATATTAATGTTAGACAATTTTTAATATTAAAATCACATTTAAATAAATATAAAAAAATTAATGAAACTCAAAGAACTCTATGAGAAAGCATTCCGCCAAACCACTTGGCAGCGTTTTTTTGCCTGAAGCTATTAGATTTTATAAAACATAAATTTTAAATAGATTCGGTAAAACAGGTAACTGTGTCGGTATACGGCTGACTCTCAACTGCGTTAATGCGCGTTTAAAATTTTTGTATAAACCAAACTTTAAAAGTCTTACGACTTTATCTTTGAACAATTGTAAAAAAACTTCTTATGGAGGCATTGTTTGATGTTTTAAAGGAGAATCAGACACTTAAAGAGCTTCAGTTAGTTAATTGTAGTAATATAGATATTGATAGAGTGGACTTCACTATCATTGAGGCAGTTCTTTCTGATAAAAAATATACTTGAGTCGTTTCAATATTTATTCGATTGTAGAGTAGATTTACAAGTTGAGTGGCTGTATCAGCCTTCACTAAAATTGAACAAAAATTTAGAATTAAGTGACTGAATCTCTTTAATAATGGTAAACTCGAGCATTTGGTGCGTTTTATGCTTCCATGCATTCCAGGTGTAACCAAATTAAACGTGTTAAGCTTGAGGTTTCAATAGCAGTTAAACTTGTCGCGACCCTCGCGACTTCAGGAATTTTCGGTGGATTATAGCTTACACGTGAATGAAATCTTAAATTCTATCAAAAGTGTTGAAATAAACAATATTCAAGTAATTAATCTTTTAGGTGGGAAAAAAACCTAAGCTTTATCGCTTAACTTTTTAGTAGATATTATTGAATGAGCAAATCAATTGCAAGTCGCTTTAGATAATTGCCATGTCCCCGGCAAAGGTTACATTTTGGAATGTATTGAAAAGAGAGAATGTAAATATAGAAAGTTTGGAAAGAAGCTTAATTAGAGATTTTAAGAAATTATAATTTTGTGAATTAGAATTCATATAAACCAGACATGAAATATGCGTTCTAGATGTAATGAATATACTTTGTAAAAACGATTTGTCATTTATGTAAAAGGCATCACGACTGGCAATATGAATCAATCTTGATAGATAAATGTAATTTAAAAGTGAAATATAATCGCAAGAAAATATTCAGTGGCGTGCATAAGTTTCTGGACAAAAAAAAAAAATTAGTCAATTTTTAAAGTTTTATATCTCTGTAGAAAATTGAAATTTCTTTAAAAATCAAACGGCATTTTAAAGTACAATTGAAAATCTTTCAAATACCGGCGGGTTTGTTCAAAAATATTAAAAATTGGATTTTTTACATGAAAAAAAAAAAAACTATTTTTTTTAAGGTTTTCTTTGGCCATGAAAAATTTGATATAATTTTTGAACCACTAGGTGGATTTGAAAACAACCAATATAAAAAAGATGCGTATTCATTTCCTCTTTAAAATGAGCATAGCTGGATCAATTTTTATTAAGCGATTCAAAAGTCACATCATTTATCGTGAAAAATTTCGCTCTTTCTTCAAGCTTCATTATCTAAGTATCTATGCACCGCAGAGAAAAACTCATAAAAGAAAAAATGTTCGTTTTTTGAAGTAGAATAAGGGTACATTTCAGAAAAACAATTTTTTTTACTTTTTTCCACAGGTATGATGATATACAATTATATTTAATTTTTGTTTTAAATAATATTTTTATCGATTTCGATGCATTACAACGGACTTGAATTATTTTTATTTAACTAATAATTTCCTTCTAATATGCTTTCTAAAAATATAATTTGAATAAAATTTATCATAATACTTCTATTATACGTTTATTATTAACGTTAGTTAAAAAAATGGTTATGACGAAAAACTATTGTAAACGTGACTTCGATGTATTGTAATAATGTTTATTGTTTATATAATGTTACGAAAATGTATGAAAGCATATTAATAGGAAATAATTTGTTAAATAAAAATAATTTAAATCCGTTGTAATGCATCGAAATCGATAAAAATATTATTTAAAACAAAAATTAAATATAATTGTATATCATCATACCTGTGGAAAAAAGTAAAAAAATTTTTTTTTTCTGAAATGATAAATTTTTAATGTGCCCTCCATAGACGGGCACATTATTCTTGTATCATATAATTAAGTGGCCGAATCAGCACACGCTGTCTATATATCATTATCATTTTAATAATATAATATAACCTCAAATTTTTTTTTATTGCTTTAAGAGTAGGCCGGAGCAGTTTTAATTACCGACCAAGAAAAAAAATGTTATTTCATCATAAATAAACTATGTATACTATCCCCAAAAGAAATTGTTATCGAGCGCAATTTTTGATACATACATGATTGTATAATGGAAGTTTTTTTAATAAAATTCATCATATTTTAAACGAAAAGTAAGTAACCGTACTTTGAGTTTAATAAACAGCTATAGTATAACATGTTTAATTTTTTTTAATTTTCTTCAATTATTTTTGGCGAGCGCAACGGAGAAATAAATGTTGTGAATGTATTTAAAATTTTAATGCATTCCATTACGTATAGTAGGAGAAAGTTAAACAACGGATTTTCGATTCTCGGTCGGTATCGAACATGCTCCGGCCTGCTCTTAAGATAAATGGAGCAATTAAAAAAAGTTTTAATATTTTTTATTAGATAAATATATTTTTCAATAAAATAATCTTATCTATTTTACTAATGATTATTATTGTTTAGAAAAGTAGGATAAGGTTAAATTAAATTGATTTTTTTATTTTCTTTAAACATCTTTATTTTTAAATTATAAAAAATTTTTAAACTTTATAATCATTTTAGTAATGATTCAAATACTTGCTATTTAAAAAAAACTAATTCATTTGAAAACACTAATTAATAGAGATCCATTTTATTTTAAAACCCTAATTGAGATTCGTACAAAATTTTTTAAAGCTATTAAATATTTCTTAGATTACTTTTACTTTATCATTATAGAAATTTTGTCAATAATGGTAACATTAGATACACTTTTATTCTGAACAGGTTATAAATAAATAGCTAATTTCTTAGATATCAAAAAGTTTATGAAAACTATTAATTTTATTTTGAACAGATTATAAATAAATAGCTAATTTCTTAGATATCAAGAAGTTAATGAAAGCTATTAATCCTCATTAGTTCATTTACGTAAAATGCGAACACATTTAAATAAACTTAAGCTATAATAAGTGTAAATTTTTAAAATAAACTATGATAAATTTAAATTTTGGATAGAACTATAAACTATAATAAGTATAATTCATGAACATAAATAAAAGTTATGATTTCATAGATAGATTAAATGCGAATACATTTTAAACTATACATTCAGTACATTTTAAACTTGATTTGATTTTTAAATAAGAAAATAAAATGATTAATCGGGGAACAAACGTGAAATTAAGAACTATAGACCGATATCCTTGATCTCAAACATCTTCTCTTGAGTTATACGATGCCATTTTAATACATTTTGTTATTTGAAAATTTGCAACTTCACTATTCATTTTAGAAAAATAAATTTTGTTTTGCACAGGAAATGTATTAAAGAATAATTACAAAGGTCGACTGAATGAAATACTATATGATGTTTTAGATGCATAAGCTTTTAACTGTATGATGTCAGTATACGAATTTCAGGCATTAAGATACTGAGCTCTGTTATATTTTGTATGTAGAAGTAGGATAAGAAAATGAGAAAATAAGAGTGAAAGTGAATGAGTCATAAGCGAGAATCAATAGAAAAAATATGTAAAATCTATTGACTTCTATAGGGTAAAAATCATATGCTATTTTGTATGGAAACATAAATGATCTTATGAATCATTCTTGAAACTATACACAAATTCATAAGGTGCATTTGTTTTTGAGTAAACACATTAAGGGCTCTATACAGTAACAAAAGAGAGTAATAAAAAGTCATTAGAACTACCTTAAGAGGCGGTCGGAACCAAATTGGAGACTTAGTTCGCTGCTTGTAATAAATGCTTATAATAATTTATTCATTTATTAATATGGTAAAAATATAGTCATTTCCTCTAGTCATGTATATAAAGATTAATTTAAAATAGTTAAAGCCACAAAAATATACAAAATATTGTTATAAAGCGAAAAATGCCACCTAACAATCGACACGACAGTTTTTTGCATGCGGTATATGTCAAGTCAGTTTGATATTTGTAATAAATGCTTATAATAATTTATTTACTTATTCATATGGTAAAAATATAGTCATTTCCTCTAGTCATGTATATAAAGAATAATTTGAAATAATTTAAGCCATAAAAATATACAAAATATTATCGTAAAGCGAAAAATGCTGACTTGATATATACCGCTAGTCACCGATTTGGTTCCGACCGCCTCTTAATAGGTGAAAAGGTATCAATGGTTATTGAGGTAGTATGCGTAGGTAAGTAAAACTGTGAATTTCGAAAAACTGAATACAATAGAAATTTCTTTTATTTTTAGTAATGAAAATTTTAAAGCAAAGTACTGTATATGAAAATTATGATATAATAGTTACGGTAGTGGTAGGAAAAAAGAAAATTTGTAAATGAAAGTAGGTATAATAACAAATAGTACAAAGAAACGCTATCATTTCTAGTTAGTCATCAATGCAGTGAAATATTTTTTTGTGTTATTTCTAATACACTGTTTAACTCCAAAAAGTTGAATATTTCAGTTATTAATAATCTAATAAAAATATTTACAATTATTTCAACGAAGTAGCAAATACGTGTATTTTGTAGATTTGAAAAAAACATTTTCAACTCTAATATTATTACGGTGTTCTCAGTTTTTGATAATTATAAAAACTAAAAAAATGGATTTAACAGGCTCTATAATTTTTAAAATTTACACTGCTGTATTAGAGCGTTTATTGGAAGACAATCCAGAAATCGAGAGTGTCAAAATTTTGGTTAGTCGTGGAAGTTGTCTATTCAGAAAATTAAATAGACAGTTTAAAATTTTTTGTAGACTTAATGTTAAGAAGGGGCCGATTTATCTGTCTTTGTCTAATAGCGTTTTTCATCATTTATGTAAACACTATCCGGTATAACAAGAAAAAAATAGCAGCCCCCACTAGATATTAGTATGATAAGTAAATTTTGTAATGACAAACAAATTTTTTTATTGCGTAGTTTTTGAGTAATTAGAGACCTACCAAAAAAAGATAGGTTATATTCTAGAGGGCTAGTAGGTCTCTAATTAGTCAAAAACTATGCGGTAAAAAATTTGATTCTTATTACAAAATTTACTAATTATACTAATATCTAGCGGGGGCTGCTATTTTTTTCTTGTTATAAAGGATAGTGTTTACATAAATAATGAAAAACGCTATTAGACAGAGACAGATAGTTCGGCCCCTTCTTAACCGCGAAAAAATTACGAATGAGCGTAGAAAATTAATAATTAGTGCAACAGATATATTTACTAAGTTTATAAAATCTCAAAGTTTATCGTTTTTATGTAAATCATTCCGTCCAGGAGATTTTCATGATGACTTAAGAGCGATAACTATTTTAGTGGATGAAATAAAAAGAAGACGAGCCCAAGAGGACCCTGATGTGCAGGCTATACTATTGACATACAACGAAATGATAGAAGGTAAGATATTTAAGTTATTAGATTTATTTATTTGTATAGATATACATATGCATGTTTTATTCAGCATTATATTTAAATTTTTTCAAACTTATTTTAATTTTTCCTTTTAAAAAAAGTTACAAATCATTAAAAATAAGTATTGGAATCTTTGATTATTTAGGGGGAGAGAGAGAGAGAGAGAAAGAGAGATTAGATTAGATTAATTTATTTTCTGTACAATTTGTTGTACAATACAAAATTAGTTACATCAAGTTAAACAATAAAACAATAACAAAAGCATGGTATAAAAATGAACAAAATAATAAAATAAAAAAAGAAATTAAATTAAATCAAATTAAACAAAATAAAATCAAATAAAGAATAAAAACAGGAGATCAAAAATAATTTATAGCTCCGTGACATCCTCCCTCAATGCTGTAAATATGAGAGTGTACTTTGTTTTTAAAGGATAGGATGGATGTAGAGTTGCGTATGTGATTTGGCAGAGAGTTCCAGAAGTAAGTAAAGGTGATATAAAAGGATTTGCGTAGCGTTTCAGTCGAGAATCGAGGCACTAATAAAGGTGGTATTTCACCTCTGACCGGTCTAGTGGTAATATTTATATTAAAATTTTTATAAATATAAGATGGAACTTGTGTTCTCAGTACTCAATACAGTAGACAAGAACCAAGATAAAGACGACGACCCTTAGTGGAAAGCCATCCAAGGGAACGCCTATATGGTGAGATGTGTTCAATCTTTCTTACCCCGAATATGTAACGAATACCGGAGTTTGCCACACGCTGCAAACGAAGATTTTGCTCCTCTGAAATATTTGATAGAGCAATTGAGCAATAATCAATAAGAGGAGACAAAAGAGATAAGATTAAATGCTTGCGCAGAGGAAGGTTAGTACTGCTTCTGAAAAAATTGAGACGGTACATCAGGGAATTTGCTCGACTACAGATTGAAGTAACCTGCTTCTTCCAAGATAGTTTAGAGTCCAGGAAGACCCCCAAACTTTTTACCGATGACTCGTAAGGCACCATGGAGCCACCAATGTTGATATAACTTATCTCAGAGTAAATACGGTTGATATGAACCGGTGATCCAAATATGATAGCTTTGGTTTTAGAAGTATTAAGAGAAAGGCCATTCTCAAATGCCCAACTCACCAGGTGATCTGCAGCCCGGCTGAGAGCGTTCCTACATACTTCTCGTTCATCAGGGCGGCACTGGAGATACATTTGAAGATCATCAGAGAAAGAGAGAGAGAGAGAGAGAGAGAGAGAGAGAGAGAGAGAGAGAGAGAGAGAGAGAGAGAGAGAGAGAGAGAGAGAGAGAGAGAGAGAGAGAGAGAGAGAGAGAGAGAGAGATAGAGATATGAGAGAAAGATACGCGGCTTTAGCTATATATATATATACATATATGTATACTTAGTATTTAAATAATAATAAATATTACGAACCTCGTAAATAAAAAGTATCACATATAAACATTCAATTTTTCACTTGTTTATTTTTAAAACTAAATGAATAAATATGAAGTACAAAAATATATTAAATTTTTTATCGAATAAAATTTAATTTTTATATAAATAATAGAATAATCGAATTTCATATAAATAAATAAATTAATATATATAATGATTTTATTTTTTACAAAATTTTATAATTAACAAATATCAATAATATGTAAATTGTAATTTCCACAAAGTAAAATTAATTTTTTTCAATTTTTTCAAAAAAATAAAAATAAGTTTGAAAATTTTTTATTATTTAAAACAATAAAAATAATTCATGATAAATTTTTTTCTTTTTCAGAAAAAAAGCGAGTAATCGTTGTACCAAAAGTAAATAGAGTCGCTACTTCAACGAATAAAAATGCCAATGAGAAAACCACATATGATGGTAAGTTTTAAACATTTTGAAAACTTTTTATGATTATTTTTCAATCTTTGTATAGATTTCAGAACAAAAAAAAAACATTCAACGTCAATTTTTATAAGTTTAAAATTTTTTTCTTTTTCAGAAAATCAGCAAGTAATAGCTGTACCAAAAGTAGATAGAGTCGTTGCTTCAATGAGTAAAAATGATAGTGAGAAAACCACATGCAATGGTAAGTTTTAAACATTTTGAAAACTTTTTTATGATTATTATTTTTCAATCTGTTTCTTTGTTTGTAATTATAATTTCTTATTTTTTTTTTCAATATTGGTAAATTAATAAAAAACTTTTTTGTTCTTCTTTTAGAAAATTATCAAAACATCAACGAGGTTATGCAAATTGACGACTTCGAGGAAGGTGATTTTTTTGATTTTTTGCAATGCAGCATTACAGAAGAAGTACCCAGTCAAATTATTCAAAATGGATCGGGTAATGATGAAGTTTCTACCAGAGACAAAGCTATTGCCGTTGATGAAGAAGATCAGCAACAACAACCAATCAACGCACCCATCCCTGGTCCTAGTAGAAACGACAGTCGTAGTAACGAACCCCAGGATTCAGGATTAAATCAAGCTGGTAAGTGTTTCAGCATTATATGGGAAACGAACGATTATTATGAACGGTTTGGTACTAATGCGCGCGAAATAGAAATAAAATTTAAAGAAAATGGAATAAATTTAGAGGAGGGTATAAAAAAATTATTTAACTATATAACGCACGAATATGAACCCAGCGATTACATTAAAATCAATATACTAAGTAATACTTTGCCCATCGGTCCTATTACAAGTTTCAAATATTTAAAGAATTATAATTTTAAAGATTCATGGAAAACAATCAAACTGATATCCCAAAGCGCTCGTGAATTCAAAATTGACGAGAGTTTTCGGATACAAATATTGAGTGTTCGTGTACTGATGGGCAGAGGGCGTAATAAACCATTACAGTTTGACATTGTTAAGTCAAAGTCCATTATACAGATTAATAATAATGACACAAAATGTTTACCGCGTGCTTTAGCCGTAGCACTTGTCCACGCGAAAAAAATGATGCATGGCGATAATTGTCCTGTAGAATTAAAAAATCGCTGGAAGAATGTGCGTAAAAGCCAGAATAAGGCGCAATTAGAACTAGCCAATGATTTGTTGGAAAAAGCAGGAGTCAATATAGATACGAATCGAGGTTGTGGTCTTCGTGAAATTCAAAAGTTCCAAAATTATTTCAAAAATGACGGTATAGCTGTAATGGTTTACGAAAAAGACAAGATAGGTACAGTCGATTCGTCATTGTTTAATGGGTTTAAAATTTTAAATAAAAGTAACATAGAAATTAGACATATTTTAAATATATTATACGCACCGGACGAGCAACATTACGATGTCATTACGAGTATAACAGGTGTTGCAATGTGTGATAATTTTTGTCATTTTTGTAATAAAGGAACTAAACGGTTAAGTATGCACAAATGTCCATTTAGTTGCGATAAATGTAAACGTCGTGGTATGTGTGATAAATAAGTTACGCAAATAAAATGTTCTAGATGTTCTATGGATTTTTATGGGGATACGTGCTTACAAAATCATTTGAAATTAGATTCTTTTAAAAAAAATGTTACCGTATGCGATGCCATAAAGAAATGTGAAAAATGTAAAAAAATAATTTCTGTAGAAAACGGTAACCATACTTGCGGTAATTATAATTGTAAAACTTGCGGGAGTCAGCGTTCCTATAACCACCAATGTTTTATGCCAATAATTAAAAATAACGATAAAAATATAGAAAACGCGTTTTTATTTTATGATTTCGAAGCTCGGCAAGAAAAAAAACACGTAGATGATAGTAATAAAATTGTTTACCACGAAATAAATTTAGCTGTAGCTCGGTTCTGTTGTTCTAAATGTATAGAATCGGCAATGGATTCAGTATGCTCTTTTTGCGGGGGTGATCAAACTTTAATTTTTAAAAATAATGTAATAAAAAATTTTGTTAAATCTATTTTAAATTTTGAAAAAACATCGTATGCTAAAAATATAAAATCACTTATTTGTATCGCCCATAATAGCAAAAGCTACGACGGGCAATTTATTCTTAAATATCTAGTTGAAGAAACTAACATAGTACCGAAGGTGACTGTGAACGGTACTAGAATTATACTAATTACATTAGGAAATCGTATTAAATTTATAGACAGTTTGAATTATTTTCACATGAAACTAGATAAATTACCGGAAGCTTTCGGATTTTCCTGCGATGTAATTAAGGGTACTTTTCTGCATTTATTTAATATTTTAGCAAATCAAAATTATGTCGGTCCTATGCCACCTCAAAAGGTTTATTCTTTGGAAAAAATGTCCGTATCAGAGAGGGAAAAATTTTCTCAATGGTATGAGGACATGATTTCTAAGAATTATCTTTTTGATTTTCAAAACGAAATCGTAAAATATTGCAAAACGGATGTTGATATATTAAGAAAAGCTTGCTCGGCTTTTGGAAAAAGTTTTATAGAAGTAGGAGATACGTGTCCGTTTGCCGAAGCTACAACAATAGCGAGCGCTTGCTCAAGAATTTTTAGAAAAAAATTTTTAAAAACTAATAGTATTGGCATTATACCTACCAGTAGTTATAGGAAAAAAAGCACTCATTCACGAGGCTCAATTGAGTGGCTTATTTAAAAAAAAAAGAATTGGGCCATAATATTATTCACGTTGCTAAAAGTTCGGAATTCCGACTTCCGGAAAATATTTTAGTTGATGGATATTTCGAATCATCTGATGGTTCGAAATATGTCTACCAATATCACGGTTGTTTTTGGCATGGGTGTAAAAAATGTTTTAAGGGCGAAGACCGTTTCAAAATATCTGAAATCTACGGGGATAGTTTAGAGCAGCGTTTTGAAAAAACCTAAGAAACATCGGAGTTAATTAAATCTCATGGGTACGTTTTAGCGGAAATTTAGGAATGCGAGTTTAAAAATTTCAAACGGGAAAATGCCGAAGTAGAGCAGTATTTAATTAATCATCCTTTGTTGATGAGCGATACATTAAACCCGCAAGATAGTTTTTACAGAGGTAGAACCGAGAATACTGTTTCTCTCGTAGAGGTACAGAAAGGGAAAAAAATCAATTATGTAGATATTTGCTCCTTATATCCTTACATATGTAAAACCGGAAAATTCTATATCGGTCATCCGGAAATTTTTATAGGCGATAAATGTCGCATTTTAACTAGTAGCGGAAATAGTTTAGAGAAAGTCGAAGGTATTGTCAAATGCTGCGTATTACCACCGCGATCTTTATTTCTACCTGTACTCCCTGTTCGAATGCACAATCGCTTAATGTTTCCGTTATGTCGTACATGTTGTGAGAATTTGAATAAAAGCGAATGTACGCACGAAAATATTAGTGACAGGGAGTTTACAGGTACATGGGTATCAAAGGAATTAAAAAAGGCCGTTATAATGGGGTATTAGATTACAGCCATTTACGAAATATGGCAATACAAAGTTTCTCAATATAATCAAGAAATTAAACAAGGCGGGTTATTTTCGGATTATATTAACGCGTTTTTAAAAATTAAGCAGCAAGCTAGCGGGTGGCCGGTAAATTGTACAAGCGAAAATTTATACGAGGAATATATTGAAGAATATGCACGCGAAGAAGGTATAGTTTTGGAAAAAGAAAAAATAGGAAAAAATCAAGGGTTGCGTTTTTTAGCTAAGTTGTGCTTAAATTCTTTTTGGGGAAAATTCGGTCAGAGGAAAAATATGGATACTACGGAAATTATTAGAGACGGTCCGCAGTTTTTTCAAATTTAGAAAGCGAAGATAAAATTTTAGTTGATGTTTTACCGGTTAACCAAAACACTTTTTATATTCACTGGAAATACAATGAAAATTCATATGATCCATCGCCAATGACAAACGTGGTTATTGCTGCTTATACTACAGCACAAGCAAGGCTTAAGCTGTATAGTTATTAAGAACAATTAGATCAGCGTGTATTATATTATTATACAGATTCTTGTATCTATTTGCATAAAAATGTAGAAAATGAATATAGAGTTCCGACAGGTAGGCTTTTGGGTGACATGACTGACGAATTAGAATGTTATGGTAGAGATAGTTATATAACATCATTTGTAAGCGCAGGTTCTAAATTTTATTCGTATATTGTGAAAAGTAACGAAGGGACTCTACATGAAGTTTGTAAAGTTAAACGCGTGACATTGAATAATTCAACAAAAGATATTTTGAATTATAACAGTGTCAAGTCTTTAGTTTTAAAAAAAAATGAAGAAATAGTGCATTCGTTTAGCGCTATTAGACACACAAAGTATCACGATGTGATTACAAAGCAAGAAACAAAAACTTGCCGCGTAAATAGTATTAAACGAAAGCATTTAGATGAATGCACATCTTACCCGTATGGATATAAGAAACCTCGTTGTGAATAAAAATGCGTATGTATATGTATATATAAAAATAGTGTAAAATTATAAAAAAATACTAATGTAATATTGTAAAGTACTGTAAGATATTGTAAATTATTGTAAAAAAAAAATATTGTAAAATATTTCTAAATACTGTAAAATATTGTAATATTTAGTGTAAAAAGGTATGCGAGAGTCAATATTTTCAAAAATCATGATATCGTAATGCGGTAATAAACGTATTTCGAAATCTAAAAAGTTTTAAATATAAAATTAGAAATTTATTTAAATTATAATATTTCAACCAAAAGTATTTGGTCTTTGTATTTTGTATGAATTTTGAAAAATATAATAATAAAAATGAATAAATATTAAAAATTTTTGTTGTAAATTTTCATTTATTTTTTTTCAGTTTGTACGCATCATCCACAGCCTTCGGAAAAATGCTGCACTAATTGTAATGTACCAACTTGTAGATTTTACCCTGAATACAAATGTACTCTACAGGGTTTAACTTTACACAGAGCTTTGGACAATTTGGTAAATTAAAAAAAAAATAACGATCAAAATAATTTTGACGAACTGTTACATGATTTAAAATTTTATTCTCAAAGATTTTTCATTTCATTAACTGTACAAATTTGGCATTTGATGACTAGTAAATCATGCACAATTTGTGAATCTATATGGTGCGATGCTGAGGATTGCCCCAGGAACATTGAAATAATAGAATTTCAAGAAGTTTTGACATTTCGGGATATCAGCCTTGAAGATTTATTGATACAAATTGAATAAAAAAATGTGCAATATTTACACTTCACAATAGCTAATATGCGCGAGCATCATCGTCACTCCGAAAATCCAAATTGTCCACTTCATATCGGCGACACTCCGTACATGTATATAAGTGGTCGTATAACCAATACTTCATCGACAATTTTACATTTTTAAATAAGATTTATACTAAATAAGATTTGATTTGATTTTCAAAATAAATAAATAATTATGAAGTTATATACATAATAAACCTTTATTTATTCTACCTTCCTTTTTTTCTTCTCCAGTTTTGAAACATTTCAAAGAAAGAATGTAATATTTAAGAGTCGGCCGTATCGCTCTGTCCTTGTCTAATCTAAATTTTCGTTATAATAAATAAATTAAATATTTATATACAAATTTAAGGGGTGAGCGCAATAGCGCAAAAGACGAGCAAACGATTCTATTTTATGAAAAAATATGAAATTGTCATTATTTTTCAAGTAAAGTACAAAACGGAAAAAATGAGGTTGAGTTTGACTGTGTTTTCCGTTTCGTACTTTACTTGAAAAATAATGGAAATTTCATATTTTTTCATAAAATAGAATCGTTTGCTCGTCTTTTGCGCTATTGCGCTCACCCCTTAAATTTGTATATAAATATTTAATTTATTTATTATAACCAAAATTTAGATAAGGCAAGACAGAGCGATACGGCCGACTCTTAAATTATATTCACGCACACGTAAACACACACACACACACACACGCACAAACATACACACACACAAATATGTATATATAATATAAAACGAAATATAGTGAAAAATATAAATCAAACTTAAAAAATAGCTCATAAAATTTGTAAGCTAGTATGTATCATACAGCTGAAATGTGCATCAGCTTATAAAAGGTAAAAATCTAGATTTTCGCTTTCATTATTCAAGAATCTTCCGGTGTGTACGTACGAGTATTAGCTGATTTTTTCGTGCGTACCGCGAGCGCGGGCCGGGACCCCACCGCAAAATTGATTTATTAATTTTAAAAAAGAAATAATAATAATAAAAAAATAAAAAATGACACTGGCATGGCAACACCCATGGACTTCTATGATTTGTGGTCCAACAGGTTGTGGTAAGACGCAGTTTGTAAAAAGATTTTTCTGATTTATTGACAGTATGTCCGATACAACTTTTGCTCGGAAAATGCTATATTATTCCGAATGGCAAGATGGATATTTAGAATACGGTAAAGATATTGAATTTCATGAAGGTTTACCTCAAAATGAAGATTTTGCGTCTGACTCTCGACCAAAATTAGTAGTCATCGACGATCTGATGAGACAATCTTCTAATAATGTAGTTGCTGATTTATTTACAAAAGGTAGTCACCATAAAAATATAAGCGTAATTTTTATTACACAAAATTTGTTTCATCAAGGAACTAAACAGCGGGATATTTCATTAAATTTAAACTATATTGTAATTTCTAAAAATCCAAGAGACCGTGCACAAATACAACATTTAGCGCGTCAAATTTATCCAGAAAATTCAAAGTTTTTACAAGAAGCTTATTAGGACGCTACAAGTGTAGCACATGGTTATTTGTTGTTAGATTTAAAACAAAGCACAGCAGAAACCTGTAGAGTACGAACTAACATATTTCCTGATGATACACATCACTACGTGTACGTTCCACGAGATATAAAGAGAGGTGTCACGGGTGATAATTTTTCAGTGTTACGTGTATAATGGCTGCGGTAAGATAAAAAAAATCGCTCGATCCCAAAATAGCACATGCTTTACACGCCCTTTATCATTTAAATAAAGAAAAACGCAAAGTTATTTTGAAACTTGCTGATCGTAAAATAGTTAAAGGTATTTGTGAGTGTGTTTTGAATACTTTAAAAGGTACCGTACATTTAACACCTCCTCAAAACCAAAGTTAGTTAAACATAAAAAAATTCTGAGAAATTTAAGCAATCGGGACTCTGAATCGTGGAAAAGCAAGAAACGTCTAATCGTGCAACAAGGTGATGGTTTCTTAACAGCTTTACTTGCACCTGTATTAGGAGCTATAATGTCCGCTCTTATCCTCACTCGTTCTTAATTTAAAAATGCAGTTGCACATAAAATGGTTCTAGTGCCTCAAGACAGTATACAAAAACTTCTTCATACAAACGTTCCCGAGGTCTCGTTGCAAAATGTCGTATCTGATAAAAAAAATACTGTTCAAACACCAGGCAGTCATCTTACAAGATTAGACATAGAAATGAGTGATATATTAAACTCACAAGAAACTGATGAGCGTACAAAATGGTCAAAGTATCAACAAGTTTTACAACGATATTTATATTTTTTAGACAACTTGAAAAAAAGTTTAAATAATGTTAATAAAAATGAACAAGAGATATAAAATGGAGTAGATTTTGAAATCATAATATCATCAGTACCTGTAACATACAGACGTAAAGCTGAATTGATGGTTCAATTTTTAAAAAGTCCTAATGTTTCTTCAAGAATTACATGAAATGACCGCGGTTTAGTGTCGATAGATGGAGCTGTTCTCGAAGGTTCTAATATAGTAGATTTAATAAACGATGCTGTACGTAGTAGAAAAGGTGTAAAGGCTACAGGTCGTGAGCATTTTGCGTGGTTTTTACGAGATGTAGGTATACCATTGGAATGTATTGGTAATTTAGCTTTTTACAAAGAAGGACAAAAATTTGAACATGCAGTAAATCATAGTAATAGGTCTTTAACAACACCACATACAAGTTTTAATGACTTATTATTACATGCACCAAAAAGACATACTTCTACTCCGATGCCTAAAAATAAAAATAAAAATTTGTCAATGGAAAATGATATATATGACGACGAAGTTACAGTAATTAATAAACAAATGAACAGCGGAGATGATGATTCATGGTCTACTCAAAACAGAACGAAACGTGTTAAAAGAAATACCGTAGCAGAGCAAAAGGGCGGTGGCTGGTTGACTTTTTCGTTTTAAATAAATGAATAAATAAATAGAAATCATGGACCTCAATAAGCAATTACTTAACAAAATTTATTGTGATGTTAATGAGCCCGCTGGTTATGCTGGAAAACGCCGCCTTGTAAATAAGACTAAAAATAAAGTTGGTAAAAAGAATATACACAAGTGGTTGCAAGCACAAGATGCTTATACTTTACACAAGCCTGTTCATAGAAAATTTCCTCGTCTTCATTACAATGTTGCTGAAATGGATTCTGTATGGGAAGGTGATTTAATTGACTTAGAATCATTAAAATCTTATAATGATGGATTTTCATACTCACTAGTAGTCATCGATGTTCTCAGCAAATACGTATGGGTAGTATCCTTGAAGGATAAATCATGTTCACAAGTCACTGACGCTTTTAAAAAAATTATTTTAAATAAAAATAAACGAATTCCTAAAATGTTTCAAACTGACAAGGAAAAAGAATTCGTCGGTCAAAAAATGCAAAAATTTCTGAAAATAAATAATATTATACATCGTGTTACACGTAATCCCGATGTAAAAGCAGCTATTGTCGAAAGATTTAACCGTACCTTAAAGGAAAAAATGTGGCGATATTTCACATATCAAAATTCTAAACGTTACATATATATTTTACCTCAACTTGTAAATAGTTACAATAACTCATATCATTCAACAATAAAGATGGCGCCTGCAGCAGTTACAATATTTAATGCAGATATTGCAAAGAATAATATGGATTCAAGATATAAAACAGTTGATAGAGAGGCTAAATACTCAGAAGGTGACTTTGTTCGAATTAGTCGAACCAAAGGTACCTTCGAGAAAGGTTATTTAGCAAATTGGTCGGAAGAAATTTTCAAAATAACTAGAGTCTTAAGAGGCGGCCGTATAGTTCTGTCCTTGTCTAACCTAAATTTTCGTTATAATTAGTAAACTAAATATTTTTATACAAAGGTAAGGGCAGAGCCCAATAGATTTAAGGATAAACAAACGATTCTATTCTATGAAAAAATATAAAATTTTCATTAGTTTTCGAGTGAAGTCTGAAACGGAAAAAGAGTTGAACACTTCAATCAAATTTAACTCTTTTTCCGTTTCAGACTTCACTCGAAAACTAATGAAAATTTTATATTTTTTCATAGAATAGAATCGTCTGCTCATCCTTAAATCTATTGGGCTCTGCCCTTACTTTTGTATAAAAATATTTAATTTAGTCATAATAACGAAAATTTAGATTAGACAAGGACAGAACTATACGGCCTCCTCTTAAAACATAGAAAACCACCTGCGTATGAAATAGAAGATCTCGATGGTGAATCTATAGACGGTATTTTTTATGAAAAAGAACTTAACGTTATTCTAAAAGATATCAGAAATTCCGAATATAAAATTGATAAAATAATAAAAACAAGTGGTTCAGGTCGTAGAAAAAAATAATTTGTAAGTTGGGTCGGATATCCTAGTAAATTTAATTCTTGGGTGTCAGCTAAAGATATAAAAAATATATAAACATGAAAACACAATTTTATATGATACTACCTAGTAATAGTAGTATGAGTGTTTTTCCTAACAACACTACATCTTCTTATATCATCACCATATCTTGTTATACTACAAAATTACCTCAAGAAATTAATTTACGAGGATCTTGGGAAGTTAGTGTCACAGAAATTCATTTTCCACGCTCATTCTTACATTTAAGAGAAAAAGAAAGAGAAATTGAAGTTTCATCTATTTCACCGCCTCTCTTAAAGGATAACTCAGTAAACCAACTTGTCGATATAGAATATAAAACAGTTACAATTACTTATGGTGTATATTCCGGTATATCGGAATTTTTAGAAAAAATAAATAATGCATTAAGCGAAATACATATATCATTTAAATTGTCAGTAAAACATAACAACACCTACGTATACGTTGAAAAGACATGTGATTCAGAAAAACGTATCAATGAGCACTCTATAAAAATAAGCCGTGCAGTATCTGATATTTTAGGCTTTGCTGAAATAAAAGGATATTTAAACATTGATTTACACAATCCCCTTGCTACTCGACCAGCAAATATTTTTAAGGCATTACCTAGACAATTATTTATTTACTCAGATATATGTGAACCTTGTATTGTAGGTGACGTACAAACAACTTTATTACGTATTGTACCTGTAAACTACAAGGATTATGTATTTGCTTCTAATCAATATCAAATTTTTACACATATAAATTATATACCCCTCATAAGAAATAGTTTCAGAACAATCACTATAGATATAAGAGATCATCTCGGTCGTATCATACCATTCGAGTGTGGTACGTCGACTGTAACACTACATTTTAGACAAGTTGTATAACAAAAATAAAATAAAAATGAATCATTATATTGAACATTATGATAGTCAAGTTGGTCAAGGGGGTATTCAACATGTTTACGTTGGATCACCATATCAAAAAGGACATGGAGGTATAGGTCGATTTCTTGAAGGACTTTTTCGTAAAGCACTTCCTTTTTTAAAACGTGGTGCTCGAGCTGTCGGAAAAGAAGCTCTTAAAGCTGGAATTAACATTATCGATGATGTCAGTAGTCATAATATTCCTTTTAGAGAATCGCTACGCAATAGAGCACGTGCATCAGGTAAAAATTTAAAAAGAAAGGCAGAAGAGAAAATAGAAAGTCTAATAATGGAAGGCTCTGGTTATAAAAAACGCGTAAGAAGACGTAAGGATCAGTCGCGAACTAAACGTCGCGTGAAACGTATCTCATCGTTGACATCATCTTTAAACAGAAAAAGAAAAACAAGAAGAAATAGTAAAAACAAACGTATTGAAAAAAGAAAAATCAACAAGAAAAATAAAAAACGTTCAGTAAGTGATATTTTTGGACCTGTATAATTTCAAAATGGCATTTTTACACACACATTCGTGGAAATGTACTAAATCAGAATTAGATTTATTTACTCTCCCATCCACTCAAACAGCTATAGAATCAACACAATGGGTAGAATACAAACCTGTGACCACCATTTCTGAAGATTCATATTTAGAATTTGTTGTACCAGGAAATTCGGATGATTACATTGATTAAGCTCATACTATGCTTAGTCTTAGTGTACGTCTCGAAAAAAGAAAAGATCTTATAGGTGAAGATACATTAGTTACACCTCTAAACAACTTTTTACATAGTATGTTCAATCAAGTCGATATATTCTTTAACCAAAAGACTGTATCACCACCTAGCAATACTTACGCTTATCGAGCATATATAGAGACGTTGCTTAATTATTCCCAAGAAGTTAAAAAATCACATTTGACTACTGCATCATGGTATAACAATGCCCCTGGTGAAATGGATGCCGTATTATTAAAAAGAAAAGATAATAACAATCTACTTTCGAAAAATATTCGTGCTGATAAACGTAATCTTTTTGTCAAAGGCGGAAAAATTGTAGATCTATTAGGCCACTAACATTGCGATGTTTTTAATCAGGAAAAATTTCTCCTTAATGGTGTAGAAATGAGAGTACGTCTCATCCGCTCAAAAGACGCTTTTTGCTTGATAGATCATGACGCTCAAAATGTGAAAGTACGTATAATGGATACATCATTACGTGTACGTAGAGCTAAAATTAATCCAGGAATTTTACTTGCACATTCAAAAGCCTTATCTAAAGGAACAGCTAAATATCCATTAACACGTGTAGAGGTTAAGTCATTTACTTTACATACAGGAGTCACGGGAGAAACTTTAGATAATATTATTCTTGGACAATTACCTAAACGCATAATAATTGGTTTAGTTTCAAATAGTGCATTTAATGGAAGTAGAAAAGAAAATCCATTTAACTTCCAACATTTTAATCTTAATTATCTTGCTTTAAATGTCGACGGAATACAAATTCCTAGTAAACCCATTCAACCTAATTATCCCGACACGATCATTGATGGATATCATACTTTATTTAACGGGACAGGTATTCACTTTATGAATGAAGGAAACTCTATTTCAAGAGATACTTACCCAAATGGTTATTGTCTATATGCTTTCGACTTAACACCAGATCTTTCAGCAAATTGTAACACGCATTGGAATTTAGTTAAGTCAGGTGCAGTCCGTTTAGAATTACGTTTTGATCAAGTTTTAGAGAATTCCGTAAATTGCATAGTTTACGCCGAACATGATAACATACTTGAAATAGACGCGTCACGACAAGTTATTATCGATTTTAATGGTTAGATAATAACAATAATACTTTCACAATATTTTTTTAAACTTTCTCTATGAGTCATAGAAGAATTTTAGTATTGATGACGATTTCAAAAAAATTAGGAAAGAGGAAAATATAATAAAAAGTGGGGAAATCTATATAAATTCAACTAGATACATATGTTAAACTCTCAAACGTTATTAAAGTTTCAAACTAAACAGATATATACATAAAACTAAAAACTATGGACTACATTATTGACGTTCAAGGTTTTCGCGATATTCAGAATAAATTAATTGTAAAGGAAATAGCTGTAATATCTCTAGATGAAGATTACGTTTCGCATTGGATAACAGCTCCTCCTTACTCATTTACTGATTTACCTATCAGAACTCAAGTTTTCAATAATTGGCTTACCAATAACTACCACGGAATCGAATAGTTTGAAGGAGATGTACCTCATCGACAGCTTTATGCAAATTTACGGGCTATAACACGCACTGCAAGACGAATTTTTGTTCGAAGTTCTCAAGAAGCGCAAGTAATTCATAGTATTATATCACGACGTGTTATAAATTTAGAAGACTATAACTGTCCGCCCGTACATAATTTACAAAACTGCAAAACTTACTGTTGTTTTCATGGTTCTCAAAGTCATGAATTTTTCATTTGTGCTCTAAACTCCGTAATTAAATATAAAAAGTGGCTTATCAGGAATAACAGACTTATTTCTGCATTAATTGACTCTGACAGTGATGATACTTCGTACTCTTCTCCTGCGGATTCAACTGACAATACAGTGCAGAATCCTCCTCCTCCTAAACCAAAAAGATTTGGAAAAAAAGTGAAGTAAAAAAAAGATCATCTACACACTGATAGAAGTCTTAGCGGACTGCCTGCTAAGAGGGGAGGTGTGCAGTCCGCTCATACTCAGCGGTAAACAGCAAGAGAAATGTTGGCGTTTTGAATCCCAACGAGCTGCGCGCGCACGGTCGGTGGCTTTCAAAACGCCAACATTTTATTTCTATTTACCAAAAGTTTTCAAGCGTACTGCGCACGCTTGTAGTATACTGCGCACTCACACTTCGGCATGCAGTATACAAAAAGTTCTTTCAGTGCACCAGTATCTGGCAAAGAGCCTGTATATGATAGCATCGAAGAATCAGAATATTATACTTCGGAATCAAACACACCTGTAATTACAAAACAACTCAATGAATACTTTTCAGATTCGGGATGCGCTTCACTCCTTAAGAATACCATCATATGGTGTATTTCCAGCTGACCGGATACCCAGGTCATTGACGAGACCGATAGGGTGTGAATTTAACACAGACATTCACAAACAACCAGGAACTCATTGGGTAGCTGTTTTCATTGACAAGTTTGGAAGAGCAGTGTTTTTTGACAGTTACGGTCTACCTCCTTTAATACCACAACATAAAAAATGTCTTCAGCAAAATTCTATTCATTATAAATGGAACACTAAACAACTACAAAGTTTAAATTCAAAAGTTTGTGGACAATTTTGCTTAATGTTTTTAGATTACATGAATCGAGGCTACTCACTCAATAAATTTTGTAATTTATTTTCATCAGATTACTTAAGAAATGATAATATTGCCGCACGTTTCTATAAACGTATTCGTGATATTCAACATAAACGTAATTATTATAAAAATAAATTCCTTGTAGGTAATGGTCGTCGAAAATATGTCAAATGTTGCATACAAACATGTAAAGCAAAATCATGCTACACTTGAAATTATATATTCATTATTATGAAAATTTTTATACTTTCTAAAAATTTGTAATTATTTGTATTAGACTGAGTGAAAAATAATAAACACTTATTTCTATTGCTAAAATATTTTGTTATTTTATATATATAACCATGAACACCAAATCCTTTTCCTAAAAATATTCCATTAAAATATTTAAAAAGATTCCAAATTCATATTTCTAAAATCTTTTAATTTAATAAATTATATCACAAAGAATTTTTCTATTTGTAAATTGAATTCTATTTAAATTACTAGCATTATATATTTAATATATATCCTTGTAAAATATACGATTTTATTCGTCACAAATTTTTTTCATACACGAGAAATTTATTTCACCAAAGAATCATAACTTACCGACTTTCACAATAACCGTTACCTTACTACTCCAAAAAATTTTCCTTACAGCGTCGCCTCCACTTCGGGTTGTTTCGCTTTTTCTCGTATACGCTCGAGCTTAGGCGCCAACAATCTTTTCCCTATATTCCCCCTGAATTTCATGGCCGCCATTTTCACCTATGTTCCCCCATATACTACTAACATACATTAATTGGCTGATTCCATTCAGATTCATGCAGACCGTCAATGATCGAATTTTTTTAAAATTCTTCTAAGTAATAAAAATACCTTCTACTATGTATATGAAGATAAAATTTACCTCGTAGAACGCTCAAAAATTTTTTCTTTCTTTACTACAGCAATTTTAGTGTTCGATGTAAAAACGAAAATTCAAAAATTGAAAAGGAACCTCTACTTTTAAATGACTATAGCTCCGTTAATTTTTAACCCTCTTTGGGCATTCTTTTAACAAAAGTGTGCGGAATTCTGTCTAGTTTTGAATGCAATCTCGATTTTTGTGATACAATTTGATCTCACTGACTAGGAGAGGCACAGGCCTCCGGGTCACGGATTTTGTTCAAACTTTGGGATAAGTTTCTAGATGTCAAAATATGCGGAAAACCAGAATTTTAGACCCTAACGCTCAAAATTTCCCTAGTTATAGGCAATTAGAGAAAATCACTAAAAAAGTTACTAGATTTTCAAATGCCTATAGTTATTTAGCATTAACAAATAGACACTTGTAATTATTTTTAAATGAAAGCTGAACTCAAATCCTTTCGAAATAGCACCTACAGCATATCAAAATATTATTTTTTTCCTATAGTTACAGTGTTCTAAAAATTGAACTACATTTTAGCATTGATTATTAATTAATGTTATTAAAAGGAAATTCACGTTAAAATCTTATAACGCTGTAACGTTGGGAAAAAATAATATTTTGATAAGCTACAAGCACTATTTTGAAAGGATTTGAGCTCAGCTTTCATTCGAAAATGGTTTTAAGCTTCTAACTATTAATGCTAAAGAGCTATAAGTGTTTGGAAATCTAGTAACTTTTTTAGTGATTTTCTTTAAATACCTATAACTAGGGAAATTTTAAGCATTAGGGTCCGAAATTCTGGTATTTTCATATTTTGACACCTGGAAACTTATCCCAAAGTTTGAGCGAAATCCGTGATCCAGAGGCCTGGGCCTCTCCTAGTGAGTTATTTGCAAAAAACCGAAAGAAGCGATTTTTTTCAAACACGATTTTCTCAAAAACTATATTTTTTTTTGGAATTTTTATATGATTTTCTACATAGAAAATACTAACTCTTAGGGTAGGTGAGAATATTCGATTTTGCCTTTTTTTTTTTTTAACAGATTTTCAAACGTTTTTTTTATATTTTCGATTTAAAAACATTGATACCATGGCGCATCGTACTATTTTTCCAACTTTACGTATTCTTACAACTATTTTTATGCTTTTATTTATTAATATATCAAAAATATCAACAATAATCTTTAAAATAAACCCCGGATCGAATATTATGATCAATTACAACCAAAGTTATGACGATTTAAAGTTTAAAAAAAAAAAAATGCTGAAACTTTAAATAAATATATATTTACTTTGAATTTTGAATTTTAAATTTTGAATTTTGAATTTGAATTTTGAAAAGGTGAATTTTTTAAATACTAAAATATATTATTTGGCCATTTGTAATGAACAAATAATATGCGATACAATTAAGAAATGAACACTAATGAATTGAGAAATAATGTGAATTAAAAAATCCGAATTTGAATAAAACCTTTCAATTTACTCCTTGCCACTTATGTCTCGAAGTTTTGGTAGTGTAGATTTGGTTTCGTTCACTTTTCCAACAGTGAATCTTTTGAATACCTTTAATTTCTTTTGCATTTCCTACCCATTCTATTTTCTTTGTCTGTCGAAAAACTTCTAAATCATCCTTGCCGATAACAAGAATGTTAATCGACGGAGTATATTTTGATACGTGAGTGGCAAAATTTTCAGCGTTTCTAATTAAATCTGCACTCTTCTTGGACAGATTATGCGTGGTAGCATAATGTTTAACTAAACCACCAATACCGTCACAAGCGCCTTTACCATTATCTATTGCAGAAAAAGCCATTTCCTGTTTACTTTTGAGTTTTGAAGCTCATAGAATTTATATCTATTTTTAAAATGACTGGCAACTCCATCGAAAATGGTTATGATTTCATCAAGATCTTGCGCAATATGTTTTTGTTTTAAGTTGTCGATACTTAAATTTATAGCCATTAGGGCACGAGACGAATCATGTTTAATATCGTCAGAGACGGTGACATAACTGACTGTTTTATCATTTCCAAAATAGCATACCGACGTAAATATTGATATTTGGTTTTTATTCCAATGATAGCTTTGAATTTCATTTTAAAGCAGAACTGTCCAATTTTCTGCAAAATTGACATGAATAACTAATTGGAAGTCATTATTTTTCGCTAAAAGTTTAACCTCTTTAATTGCTATACGTTGAATTTCTTTGACCAATTTATGAGCTCTTACAGTGAGAGCACGCTCTCTTAACTCTATTGAGAAATTTCCAATTGTGCTAGTTTTATTCAGTAAATTTGATTTTTCCCAAACACCATGAATTATTTCTTTATATAAATCTTCTTCTGTCACAGAAATTATTTGTAAATCAATAGAATCTCCAATGGGACATTCTTTATATTCTCTTAGTACACATTTCATATCATCTTTTGAACAAAAGAGTGAAGAACATATTTTTAATTCCAAATCTGCAATGTCTTGTTTATTCTCGTTTTTATAATTATTCAAAGCATCTAACATAAGTTTAAGATTCTCGCAGTAAACGCAAAGACACGCATCGGTGGGTGGATGTGGTATAACCCATTGCGGTCTTAAAGCGTAGAATGTTGATTCACCAATTTTTGTTTTCATTTCAGGATTTTTGTCTTTAAATAATTGATATATTTCTTTTATACTTCGCGTAAGAAAGCGTTTGACTTTTTTAGTTTTTATACCATTTTCTTTGATAGATACTGTGTCGCTTTTATTTGCACTTTGACGAGAATAATTATCATCGTTCAGATAATAATCCTTTACTTTCGTTACAATTTTACTATCCGAAGAATGGCCACAATAGTTCTCAGACTGCTTGTATATTTTTTTTTATTCACCAATGATCGTGCTTGATCAATCATATAAATAGTTACATTTGGTAAAACTGATAATAAATAATCTTTGGAAATATCACTTGGTATAATACTCAACAATCGCACTTTCTCAAGAAAATTTGAACAATTATCTAATACAATTTTAATATTCTCAAGCCATTTATCATTTGTTTTACATTCATTATTTTCATTCAATGCGGGCAAATCCGTTATATCGTAGACTTTCATCATTTTACTTGCTATTTGTGAATCGAATGCATCGTTCATTTGTTTTCTTTTTCGGAGAGCATAAGATTCTCGCATCTTGATATTGATACTTTGAGGCATATTAATTGGTGAAATGTTTAATTTCAAATTACTTGAAGTCTCGTTGAGCTGTTCTACCACAGCCTCACTATGAATAAAATCTTCCAAAGATTGTTGACTGCTTGAATTCGATGAAATAGGCGTATTTTTCACTTCATCTAATAATATTTTGTAACACGAAGGGCATAATTTATCTTCTCTAGAGAAAGAAGTATTTGGATACAAGCGCTTCAAAGACTCCGTTAGATCACCTAATTCTCTAAGCGGACTTTTGGAGCAATCATAAACAACTTTTTCGTGCCTTTCTTTTCAATCCTTGCACTTTATTTTAACGATAAGTGATGCCATTATTGATATTCTGTTAAATGACAGATCGAAAAAAATAATTTTTCTTAAACATCTTTATTTTTAACCGACTTCAAAAAGGAGGAGGTTCTCAATTCGACTGAATTTTTTTTTTTTTTTTTTTATATCTGTTACCTCATAACTCCGTCATTTCTTAACCGATTCGAAAAAACTTTTTCTTATCTGATAGAGAATGTCTGCAGGAAGGTCCCATACGTGTCCTGTAATTATTGGGCCAATATTCGGTTTGTATGACCCAATTATCAAATTAAGAAAACTGGGAGTTTTGTTTTTTTTCTCTCTCTCTCTCTCTTTCTCTCTCTCTCTCCCTCTCTCTCTCGCTCTTCCTCTCTTACCTAAGCTTCAATATGTATACATGCACACACAACGACACTGTGCCGTTGGGCCTTCTCTCTTTCCTCCTATGCATTGCTTGGTATAATGTACTAATGCATGCGTTATGAATTGATAATGGAAGTTAGGCATAATTAGTGGGTCTACCTATATTTGCGCTTTTAGTAGGGGGATACACTAAAAAATTTTTCAACAAAAAACAAAACCAATTTCAAAAAAATGCACTAAACAGTTACAAATAATTTATAATCTTTAATAATTATACGCATAGTACGCATCCAACTTAACACATGTGTTGCAAACATATTATATATTATCTAATTATTTGTAAACAGCACAAACAAATTATATTATTGTTTAATTTACGAAAAAATATTATTAAAGTCGGCGTCAAATTCTACATCTGTGCAGAACGATTCAACAACTTGACGCTGACTTCGAAAATATTTTTTCGCGAATTAAACAATAATATAATTTGTTTGTGCTGTTTACAAATAATTAGATAATATATAATATGTTTGCAACACATGTGTTGAGTTAGATGCGTACTATGCGTATAATTATTAAAGATTATAAATTATTTGTAACTTTTTAGTGCATTTTTTTGAAGTCGGTTTTAGTTTTTGTTAAAAAAATTTTTTATCTTCCTTTTCTTATATTTTTAAACGCGTCGAGTCGTTAATGAGAATGCAAAGAACGAATCATTGCCACCTAGTAGCGACATGCGTCAACTCCCTACAAAATAAATTCAAATTCTAGGTGCGAAATTCAAACTGATAAAAAAATTATATTCTTCAACAAAAAAAATTTTTATTATAATAATGTACCATAAAAAGAGGATAAATGGTTATGTATTCTTTCATCAAAATAACTTTTTTTGTAAATTGAAAAATTTCTATCTTCAGTTCTTAATCTTTAACGAAAATTACGTTTCCTCAATGTAAATATCATATTTATTTAAAGTTTCAGCATTTTTTTTTAAACTCTAAATCGTCATAACTTTGGTTCTAATTGATCAAAATATTCGATCTGGGGTTTATTTTAAAGATTATTGTTGATATTTTTGATATATTAATAAATAAAAGCATAAAAATAGTTGTAAGAATACGTAAAGTTGGAAAAATAGTATGATGCGCCATGGTATCAATGTTTTTAAATCGAAAATATAAAAAAAACGTTTGAAAATCTGTTAAAAAAAAATAAGGCAAAATCGCATATTCTCACCTACCCTAAAAGTTAGTATTTTTTATGTATAAAATCATATAAAAATTTCAAAAAAAAAAGTATAATTTTTGAGAAAATTGTGTTTGAAAAAAATCGCTTTTTTCGGTTTTTTGTAAATAACTCAGTGAGATCAAATTGTATTACAAAAATCGAGATTGCATTCAAAACTAGACAGAATTCTGCACACTTTCGTTAAAGGAACGCTCAAAAAGGTTGAAAATTCACGGAGCTATAGTCATTTAAAAGTAGAGGTTCATTTTCAATTTTTGAATTTTCGTTTTTACATCCAACACTAAAATTGCTGTAGTAAAAAAAAAAAATTTTGAGCGTTCTACGAGGTGAACTTTATTTTCATATACATAATAGAAGGTATTTTTATTACTTAGAAGAAAGAAAAAAATTCGATCAGTAACGGCCTACATGAATCTGAATGGAATCAGCCAATTACAAAAAACTTACAGGATTGACCAAAACTTATATGTCAAAAGGAAAATTGAAAAAATTGACACAGAAGTTGGAAAAAAATTTAAAAAAAATTACGACATTGATCCAAAATCAGAAAATGACGAAAAGGCAGAACTCTTTGATGAAATCATTGAAAATTTTAAAGAAGCTATCAAATCAAAAACTGACAAGTGAATATATAATTTAAATTGTATATTTTAACTTTGACTTATTATAGTATTGTTATTTTTAGAAAGAAAGTAATTTATTTATTGAGTATTTTGCCAAGAAGATGGGGTGAACCGAAAATCAAATAAATGTTTAATGTTAGATCTAATCTTATTCGAAATTTGAAAACAATGAAAAAAGAAATGACTATTGATGCTTTTTATACTGAAACTCATATTTCATTAATCTCTGCTGAGGTAAAAAAGACGTAGACTTTTACGAACAAGAAGATAACTCTCGTCAATTATCCGGAAAAAAAGATGTCAAGTCTGTCAAACATAAAGTAACTGGAGAAAGAATTTGGTTTCCAAGAAGTTGATGTTGCTAAATTTAGAAGAACTTTCTGAAAAATTAAAAAAAAAAGTATCCTGATCATAAAATTGGTTTGACAACATTTTCTTTTACCATAACATAGCGCTTTGGCTGGAAGCAATGGCACTCACACCGTGTGTGTTTGTATATATCATCAAAATGTTAAATTAATTTTAGAAGGTGAAAAGTTTCTTAAAATTAATTTATCTTATTTACTAAAGTTAAAAATTTTTTAAATTTGTTTAAATAGAACATTGTTTAAAAATCTAATATGATATTTAAGAGTTTGTAGAAAATATTTTTAAAATGAAAAAAAAAATTCTTCTTTTGCAATTTAAAATATTTATTTTTAAGAAGTAAATTAGCCATGTTGCTTGATAATCATAAATGAGTTGACAGTGAAGGTGACAAAAAATTATTGTAGAAAATGTTACTGCAGCAACTAGTGTGCAATAATCCTACGAAAGAGTGTTATCATCGAAAATGTAAAGAATGTCTATCCATCGACGATTTTGAGAAACGATTGGAGCAAGTTTTTGAAAATTCATCAATCAATGAAATTTCGTATTAATTTTGGAGTGTTGAAAAACGCTGTACATTACTGTAAGTAACTTGTGATGTTGAAGATTTTATACAGTGTTTAATTTACCGTTTAGAAAAATTGTTACCAGATGATTTTATCGCTAAGTCCTAGAGTAAATTTCATGTTGAACTGAAACACGAATTTCTAACCATACTTGACTTTTTTTTAAATTATGCATTCTTTTGTCAAAAATCAGCTCAGGCATTTCATTGAAATAACTATTAATGCACAGTATTTCCAGTAATTATTTATTACAAACAAAATAATGAATTGAAAACTATAAGCTTGGTTTTACTCTCCGATTGTCTTTCACATGATACAGTTTCTGTGTATATGTTTCAAACAAAACTAGAAAATTATTTAATAAGGAAATTTTCAAAAATTTAATTTTTTTCTGATGGCGCTCCACAACATTTCAAAAATAAAAAGGCCTTTAAAAATTTATTACTTCATCACGAAGATTTTGGTATTCATGCAGAGTGTCACTTTTTTGCTACTGCCCACGGCAAAGGACCTTGTGACGGATTAGGATCAACAGTTAAGCGTAATGCATCAAGAGCATGTTTGAAAAATCAAACAATTTTAAATGTTCAAGCTTTGTATGAGTGGGCAAAAGAGGCAATGAAAAACATCAAAATAATTTTTATACCAAAAGATGAATATTGAATGTACTCTGATTTTCTTGAAACAGGATATTCATCTTTAAAGCCAATGAAAGGTACGTTAAATTATCATGCCTTCATACCAAACATAATCAACACAAATCTTATTATTATGATTCGTTTAATAATTGTTATAAACAAAGTGGCTGTGATTTAAAAAAAATCCCATCTCGGCTCATATTGGCCTTAAAGAGTTCTTTTTTTTTAATCTTTGTTTCGAACTTAGCTATAAGAATATTAAAATTAAAACTTCATGAAAGTTATAAATAAAGCTCAAACTTCCTTTATTTATACAAAAAAATACTTTTTTTTTAAGGCGCTATGAAAAGGGTTGCAATTGAATTTTCTCATTTGCTTTTAATGGGATATGAAAATTTCAACCTTCATGAAGATATTAAGCCCTTATGCTACTCAATATGTTCATACAAAAAAAATATATATATAGCTTTAAACATCATCTGTTTTGGGATAAACAACAGGGTATATCTCAACAACAAATTCACCGATTTGCTGTTACAACTTCTCGTTTAAAGTTCGCCAAGTACTTTTTGTCTACAATAAAAATAATTATTGGATAATTTGCCGTAAATTATCCGTGAAGTCAGATATTTTGCCGTGGCCTATTATTACGAGAAAAGTAGGTACCCCGTCAACTTTAAAAAAAAAGTAAGCGGAATACCTTCAGAAATCAATGAAAAAATGACTTAGATTATCGTAAATTGCTCACGATTTGCCGCTTTTTTGCCGTAATCGATCTATCAAATACGAATTATCGATGATCTACCAGTACTTCTTTCATCGTAATAAATATACTATATCGAATTTAATAGCTATAGTTTGCCGTAAATTATCCGCGAAGTTAAATATTTTGCCATGACCTATTATCACGAGAAAAGTAGGTACGCCGTCAACTCATGTACTATAAGTAATATTTCTAAAGGATTTGAGCTAAGCTTTCATTTAAAAAAAAATCTACACGGAGAAACCGGAGTACCATAAAAACACCTACTCACTAGGAGAGTGTCACACCTCTGGATCACGAATTTTGCTCAAACTTCCGGATAAGTTTTCAGATTACAGAATTTGAAAAAAGCTAAAGTTATAGTCATAAACACTCAATATTTCCCTAGTTACAGGCAATTTTAAAAAATCAATAAAAAAGTTACTAGATTTTTAAACGCATATAGTTCTTTGGCATTAATAGCTAGAAGCTTAAAACTTATTTTAAATTAAAGCTGAGCTCAAATTCTCTCGAAACAGTAGTTACAGCATATCAAAATATTATTTTTTCCCAAAGATATAGCGTAATAAAGATTGGGCCTGAATTTTCTTTTTAAACATTAATTAATAATAAAAGCTGAAATTAAGTCCAATCTTTATTACGCTCTAACTTTGGAAAAATAATATTTTGATATGCTATAACTACTGTTTCGAAAGAATTTGAGCTCAGCTTTGATTTAAAAAAAGTTTCAAGCTTGTAGCTATCAATGCTAAAGAACTATATACGTTTAAAAATCTAGTAACTTTTTTAGTGATTTTTTTAAATTGCCTGTAACTAGGGAAATATTGAGTGTTTGTGACTATAACTTTAGCTTTTTCCATATTTTATCATCTGAAAACTTATCCCCGAGTTGGAGCAAAATCCGTGATCCGGAGGTGTGACACTCTCCTAGTCAGTGTAGTACGGTAAATTTCTATAGTCAGTCACCAGAAAGACATCGGGTAGGCTGATTTAAGTAGATACTAGTAGTGATTTTGAAGCGACTCATATTAGTGCTGATTTTTATACACCTAAGCTTGGGATTTTATCAGACTAGTACTAGAAATTCAGATATTACTATAAGTCCTTTTATTTTTACGACTATGTGCACTTGGCGGAAAGGATATTTTTCCGAATGTTTAACCTCAAACGGCAACATCGCATATTTTACCACAAACATAAGACAATTCTAAATTATGGAACAAATTTTGCATCATCGTTACTTAATGACATAACTGTAGTAAACAAGCAATATTACTTTCTTTTTTCATTATCTGAATTATATTCTCAGTTCAATAATCATATATTGTTAATTTAAATTATATTTGTAATAAAATTTTAGTTATCATTATATATATATATATATATATATATATATATATATATATATATATATATATATATATATATATATGCATAAATAACCTATATGAAAAAAAACAAAATAATCATGATGCGAAACTCAATGTATGATTTGAAGTCTTCTTACGTCTGTGGTAAAATATTACTTAATTACTAACATGATTTTAAAACATTATAATTGTTTATAAAAAATGACGAAAAACGAATATAATTTATGTTTTTGTGTTCAAATCCAATAAAAGATTTTTCAAATAAGCAATCTAATGTTATTCTCGGAATGAAAAGTTTTCAATATTTTTATGATATCTCGACATTTCTTGTGTTGCTTGGCTCTAATCTAGGACTTTTTAAATAAAGATAATTAATGCGATACGGTTACCAAAAATTAAAAAAATTTTTTAATTTAACACTAATATTTATATCAGAGTCTTTCCGGATCGCTGATAAGAAATTTACAATCAGATTTTTCAAATTCAAGATGGCGAATTCAATATGAGTATGAGAAACATTATACAAGTTAAAGAATTTTTAATTAGTAGCATTTTCAAATATAAGATATTTATATTTTTATAAATCAAATAATTTAGAATGGCAAAAATATTTCAATTAGTTTAATAACATGTGTTTAGACATTTTTGTATTACTGTACACATTTTTAAATTATCTTATGAACAAAAATAGAAATTATTCTTTTTTTATATTAAAATTTATGCGAACATTAATCAGCGCGCGAGCCCTATAATAATTGCATTGTTTTGGATATTGGAATTTAAAAAAATTTATTTTTGTTACAAACAATAGAATTCAATTTTTTATTTATACTAGCTACATTCATGCGCGCGAAGCGCGCAACAAATTTATACTCCACGGTCAACTACGGATATAATAACATCTATAAACATGATAAGTAATTTTAATAAACGAAATTATTTTAGTAGCAATTTTATTGTTTTTAAAAAAATGATGAGTGGTCATCTATCAAAAATTAATTTCAAATAAAAACTAAAATTATGATCCTTAAAATCAAACAGTACGAAGTGCCTTTAATATGTCATCAAAAAATAAAAAAATTAAATCAAAAGAAATTTTTAATATAATTTTTTACATACATAATTTTCAATATTTATATTAGTTTTTTGGCATGTAGGATATAAGATCAAACTCTAGATATCGCGCAGCATACAACTGACCATGATCAAAAACTTCTCTTAATCAATCAATAATTATATTATTCTTTTGAGCAGCAAACAACGGCTAAAAATTTTTTTAAGCAATTGAATAAACTAAATAGAGCCGGTCTGTGGCACAGTCGGTAGGAGCGTTGGATTCGTATTCTTGGGGAACCGGGATCGAGTCCCGCTCTCGGCTGTTTTTCAAACGAGCACCTCTGTTTCATGTGCTTTGTACGCAGAACACACTTACGAGCTCCGTCGCTAAGGGATGAAAAAGTGCAGTTGTAAAAATCAACTGACCTTGCGTCCCAGTGGACCGGGGTTTGATTCCCTAGGAAAAATTAGAAAAAATAATTGTCGAAGTTTTTCCGAAGGAATAAACCCGAAAAATACAAAAATATATACAAAAAGTCCCAATGGGCAAAACACAAAAATTATAAAAAGTCCCACTGGGCAAACTAAAAATATCAAAATAATGAAACCTGGTGATGGCCTAAGATTGTACTCATCTAATCAAGAGGCCAATAAAATATTAAGAAGAAGAAGAAGAATAAACTAATAGCAGTATCTGTTTCAATTTTTCTTTATTTACAACATATAAGTGATTTGAAACATAATAGAGACAAATCTGCGTTGGTTACACACTGTAAAAATTCTAGCCATAGCTTTGATATAAACATAGGAACCTCAAACATATTAGACACTGAATGCAACTATCAAGAAAGATTGCTATCAGAAATGATATATATTAAAAAATATGAAAATTGCAATAATACACGACGAAAAATTAAACAACGTATATAATAAATACATAGTTGAATTATTAAAATGAAATTAATTTTTTTGATATAACGGTTTCAAGAATAAATTATTTACAATAAAATACAATAATTGTTAAATTAGATTAAATATAATTAAATCATATTCATTCATGTGAGTCAAAATCTTGAATCAAATACCAAGTACATAAAAGAACACACTTGCTAGTCACTTTGTACAAACGTAACTCACCTAAATTACCTATGTTCAAGATTTGTATAACCAAAGAAGATAGACACTTATAGAAGGATTCTTCTGGCTTACATTTTTCGTCCGAAAACCTGGGTAACACTTCAACATTGTTTGCTTATCTATACATATGAAAAATGTGCTATATATATGATATATATAGATATAAAAATACATGGGATTTGATGGCGTCCCCAAGTAGCTGGGTAACAGAACTAACTCATTTTTAGCAGAAATTTCCCATTTAAGAGTACGCTTCTATCAGCGTCTATATTCGTTGAAATAACTTATACTCCATAATGTCACGTAGATCATGACGACGCATATTAGATTGCGAAAATTTTTATTATTAATAGAAATATCTATTATTATATATTTTTATAAAACAAAGATAGTTTAACAGTTATGTAATACCACATGTTTAATACTTGTAAGTTTCATTTTTTATTTTTATTGTTAAGCCTAAAATGTATTGTTTTAGGTGATGTATTTTTAATGTATTGTTGATGAATTTAGAAATTTTTAATCAATAAGAAACTGTTATCAGTTGTTATTAAATTTTATGTTTTAGCACCTGAAGTGGCCTCTCTAAAAAATAGAGGAGAAAAGTCGTTTTTTCTCTTATAGAAATAAAGAAAAATTGAAACAGCTGCTGCTATTAGTTTATTCACAGTTAGAAATATCAAAGACAAAGTCTGTTAAAACCAGTTAATAGACAAAAATGTGTGTTACTTTAACAGACAAAATGTCTTTTAAGGATTTAACAAACAAATGTCTGTTAAAATTTTACTTATAAATTACAGACATTGTCTGTCAATGTACTAAAACTTTTTTTGGTCTTGTTTTCCATACACATACATACACGTTTTATATATAGTTTTATTTTTTTAAATTCACGTTTAAATTAATAAATGTACAAGAACTCAAGAAATATTAGAAAGAACGCTTTTTATTATATCTTATACAATATTATATTCGTTTATAATATGATATTCGTTGTCTAATGAACATAACATTTACAATTGCGATTTGTTTTCTGCCGATTTAGTGCATTTTAGCAATATGTTCATGAGAACCTTTTTTACTCAAAATGAACTAAAAAAATATGATAAAATTTTTTTTTTAAGTGCATTTTTATAATTTGTTTATAAAAATTGTTAATAATTATTAAATGCGCCATTTTCGGACATTCTACCCAAAAAATTCGGATTCAGCAGGTCAAAAATACATAAAAAAAACCTGGGTAGAATTGAGGACCTCGATCGACCAAGACTTATGTAGTTTGCCCCTGGACTATCTGTTCTAGTCGTTTGTTACGGACATTTTCAGAATCAACTGACATAAAGTCTGTTAAATCGTCACATCCTTGTTTGTTACTTCAACAGACAATTTAGTAACAGAAAAAAAAAGTTAACAGATTACACAATTGTTTTTAACCGTGTTCAGTTCCTTAAAACAATAATTATATTATCAAACGTTTGTCCATGTAATTTATTAATCGTCATAGCAAAAGATAATTCACATGAAACTTACGTTCTTTTAAATGTAAAAGGAATATTCATTTTCACAATATAATCTACTACGGTTTGGAAAAATATTATCTTATACCACCCGTCAAAATTTTACATTTTAATAAATGATTAGAAAATTCTAAAATTTGCAATCTCGCACTATTGCATGAACCTTTATTAATACTTATATTTCTTATAAGCATTACAATAAATTTTTCTCTCAAATGTAATTTACTGGAAGGATTAAAAGAATTTAAATATTCTAGAAGAAACATTTCATCTGATTCATTAATGATTTTCATCACTATCAATTTCCGAGTTTTAAAATAATGTATGAAAATAATATAAATTTTGCAATAAAAGATCAAAAAGTTTTTCACAAAAAAAACATTTTATTTTTTACTTTTGCATTAAATTTTGTTTCAACTCATTCAGATGAAATTGTTTTGACAAATTATTATATGCGTTACGTTACATCTTTAGTTTGGATAGCATTAAATTAAATTAAATATTACAGTAAATTAAATTAAATTTTTAAATACTATTATTGCTAATAAGAGTTTAAAAATCCCTCATTATTTAAAATTACAAAAGCATCTTTTTCATCTTTATATATTTAATGACTATTAAATAAATGACTTTACTTAGCTACTTCATAACCGCATTATAGGTAATAATAAATATATCTATTGCATTTATTTGAACTTAAGCATTTACAAAAACGCTGCCAAGTGCTTTGGTGTAATGCTTTCTCATAGAGAGCTCATTGTGTTAGGGTATTTTGATTTCATTTTGCTTTCTCATAGAAAAATTATTGTATCAGTGAAAAAATTTTTTCTATTTTTTCGTTAATTTGTACATATTTAGACTCAGGGAGTCGAAAAAAGTGGTTTCAAATTAAAATTTTCTCAAAATTTTCAAAATGCTCTAAAATTAAAACTGCGCTAAGAAAATTAGTTTTTAAAAATTTTTTTCTTTTGACAATAGCGGATAACTTGCATGCGAATTTTGGGGCAAATCTATAGAGTAATTTACGTAAAATAAAAGAAAAATGAAATTTTTTTTTCAAATTTTACAAAATTATCTAAAATTAAAACCACGCTAAGAAAATCAGTTTTCAGAAGTTTTTCTTTTGGTAGTCGCAAATAATTTCGAAGCAAATTTTAGAGCAAATCCATCGAGTACTTAAAGTAAAATACAAAAAAAAATTAAAAATTAGAATTGAAAAAAAATGTTTTAAATTGTTCTAAAATTAAAACTATGCCAAGAAAACCAGTTTTCAATAGCTTCCGTACCAGTTATACAAAAAAATAAATTGTATGCAAAATTTGAAGGAAATCTGTCGAGTACTTTTCGAGATCTGATTGACGTAATGAGTACATACACACACACACATACATACAGACATTTTCTGCCCTACAAAAAAAAAATCAGGTGAGATCATTACATGAGATTTTGGCATGATAAATTACCTAAGAAATCAGGTGATTTCTTGCCTGATTTTTTTTAACAGGGTGGAAACCACTTTTTTCCACGAGTCTAAATATGTATAAATTAATAAAAAAATAGAAAAAATTTTTTTATTGATACAATGTTTTCTCTATGAGAAAGTAAAAGTGTATTAAAATATATTTATAACTCATAAATCTTAAGACATGATACACATACAACATTATTTCATTTTGAATAGTGTTATTAAATAAACATAATCAAGTTTTTAACTAATAAAAAGGATTTTAAGCATCAGATAAGGGTTTTTAAAACTATTCATGGATCAAACTTTTTTATTTAATATATATTTAAGAGGCGGTCGGAACCATTTGCCGCTTGGTGGCGCTGCAGGTGAGAGAAGAATATAAAATATTTTTTATACACGGATTTACAATTTAGTAAGACAACAATATACTTCAAATGTTGTCAATAACTCTTGCCATATATATGTAAAATAATTATCGATGCTAATCTTGTTTGAAAAGTCTAAAATATTTTTGTAAAACGAAAAATGCTGCGCGTAATAGAGCCGATATAAACATGTGTATTTTTCTTTAGTGCGACAGAGAAAGTAATACTAAAGAATGATGAATACATATGCTCATGCCGGCTCTATCTCACGCTGCATTTTTCGCTTTACAACAATATTTTAAACTTTTCAAACAAGATTAGCATCAATAATTATTCTACATATATATGGCTAGAGTTATTGACAACATTAGAGGTGTATTATTGTTTCAGTAAATTGTAAATCGCTGAGTAAAAATTATTTTACATTTTTCTCTCACCTGACCGCAGCGCCCCCATGCGGCAAATAGACCCGACCGCCTCTTAAGCTAAAAAAAAAAGAAGTTTTATTAGTTAATATTATAATAACAAAAAATTATCAATTACATTTAAATCTGATTTTTTTCAGACTGAAACTCAGGTCTGATAGCTCAAATAACTACAGTTGAGTAGAAAGTGCATAGGCGCCCAAGTTATTTCAGCTTATGTCTGTATATTATAAAATAACCCATATGTATAAGTAAACTAATCAGTTAAATATATTATATTAAATATTAATTCATTGTATATTATAAAATATAGCACACCTATATTAGTAAATATTCAACTTTTTATTGAAAATATAGTCATAAGGCTTGTTTGTCAACTGTAATGCAAATTTTATATACAAATCTATAAAAAAGATGCTTACTATAGTTATAATTTTATCAGCATGTTAATTATTTTTAAGCTTTATTCATTAAAACATAAATTGTTTTTCCATTTTTTAATTTCATGTATTAATATTTAGTTAAATAGTAATATATATAATAAAATAAATCACTCGTATAAGCAAACTATTCAGTTAAATACATTATATTAAATATTAATTCATCGTATATCATAAAATAGCACACTTATATAAAAGAAATAAGTAAATTATTCAAATTTTCATTAAAAATAGACATATAGCTTGTTCGTCAACTGTAATACAAATTTTATATGTTAATCTATAACAAAGCTGCCTATCGTAGTCATACTTTTATCAGTGTGCAAATTATTTTCAAACTACATTTACTGAAAACACACATTTTATACTTCTATTTATTTATGTATTAATATTTAATATAATAAGTTTAACTAAATAGTATTGTATATTATGAAATAGCACACTCGTATAAGTAGATTCTTTAAATTTTCATTAAAAATAGACATACAGTTTGTTCGTCAATTGTATCATCAATTGTTAGCTGTAAATTTTGATCTTCATTTATTCTAACCTTATTTTTTTTATTAAAATGTGCACATAAATTTATCTTTAAAAAATTACTTAAATATATAACTTTTTTTTGGTACTTTGATGATTTTTAATCTGAGTAATAGAAATATAGAATAATAAAACTTTCATAACCTTAAACCTTCATAACCTCAAACCTTTATTAATTGCTATTACTATACTTATTTTTAAATGAAAAACAATTAAAAATATATACATATTGTACCTGCATTAAACAATACTTATGCAATAAAGGAATAAATTACTTATCTGAATTGTTATATATTATTTGATGTCTTAACAATTTTACTGGAATCTTTAAATAAAAGGTAGTCACCTTGCTTGTGCTCATAGTTATATATTTTATCATTAAACTATACATTGGTTATATACATAAATAATATTGCTTGGTTTAAAATAAAATATTCTTATTCTATTTTGATTGAGTTACTTTTATTACATTTAAAAAACAATGCCTAGAAATTAATTTTTATTTATTTAAAAAATCTAAACCCTTTAAAATTTAATTTTTGGCGCCTATTCCATATCGACCAATCAGGATTCGATCTTTAGATGCTTCAACATGGCGGCTCATCATTTTTTTAAGAAGGGATAAAAATACATTTAATATAAATAACAGTATATAAAAGTGAATTTTGTTTCTTAGTCCATCTACATGTCTGGCATATATATAAGTAATCAAATTTTACAAAATATATCTCGTAGCAATGTATGCAATGTATACAAAATTTTAAAAACTAGATTACTATTAAATCAGTTGTGATTAAATATAATTTTTTTTCTCTATTCTAACATAACCTCTTTTTCTACTGCAGAAATAAAATTAATGCAATATATAGATACTTACACTTAAATAAATTAATATCTAATTTCCAATCAAAGCTCATAAAAAAATAACAAGTCCAAATGATTTTTTATTTTAACAAAAATTATTGTACTAATATAGCTTTAGTGCGGACAAGTCATTATATTTGTTTAATTTATGAATTTAAAAAGATATTGATAAAATAAAAAAAGCAAAACTCAATTTCTGCAGCTCCGACATGCCGTTAACTCCCAATCTTTTGAAATTTTACTCATGAAATCACTCATATTAAAAGTTCATTTGAAATAAGTTTTAAATCACAAAACAGGAATAACTGCGACTATGTGTCACGTTTTTAGGCTACTTGAGATAATATAAGAAAAACCGGTACAATAGTATGTTGTAAACAAGTGATGGTATTTGTAAATATACTACCTATCCCTTGTTTTAAAGATACTCAGACGAGTAGACGTAATGTACATACTGAGACCGTCTGAAACACTACTAGTACAATAATTTGACTGACTTTTTGATTTTAGTATATGGTTTTATGGTACTCCGGTCTCTCCGTGTATAAGTGTTTGAAAATCTAGTGATTTTTTCAGTGATGTTCTTTAATTGCTTATAACTTGGGAAATATTGAGTGTTCGACTTTAAAATTATGACTTTCTTCATATGAATACGTCAAGAATTATCTTCTAAAATTTTAGCAAAATCTGTGATCCGAAAGGGAAACACTCTCCTTGTTAGTAAGAAATTGTAGTTCTTTATGAATCAAAAACAAAAATTATTGATCTTTTATATAACAAACTCAAATTTAACAAAAAAAATGGCATGTCACGAATAAAATAAAAAATATTTTAAAAAATTCATTAAAATTAATGCGATTAGAACATTAGTAATTGTAAATAGCAGATATTTTTGATATAATTAAATTTAATTAGAGTTACAATTATAATATTAAATTATTAACACTTCTTATAAAAATCATTTGTAGTATAAAAATAATATTTTGTTATTTTTTGTGGAGCCCTGACTAGATATAGACCTGCGCCACTGAGCCTCCTTAATATATTGCAAAAAGTCTCGCATTATATACCTTATTTAAATATGTATTTCAATATGAATTCTGTTAAAGTACTGCATCTAAATATATTTCAATAAGTAAATAATTGACTGAAATTAAGATTTTATTTACAATTATTGATTTTGTAAATTCAGTGATGTCTTTGAAAAAAATAGTGTCCACGTAACTGGCAACATTTAAAAATAATATACCAAGTCTTATCAAAATTATTAAATCATGACCAAGTATCGAAATGAGCCAATGATTTAAAATAAATTAGCTAATAATTACTTTTTAATATAAATTTATATTTTAGTGAGTATCATGTAGATATAATTCAATGTACAAAGCATTACGTTTCTAAAGTTTACCTAAGTGAGTAACATTTTAAATTTGTCAAATTGATTACAAAGAAAATACAGCTAATTCTCAGTTATAGAATGGTAAAGTAAGATGCTTTTTATTTGATTTAATCAAGCTACAACGCTAACTTTCTTTAAGATAGCATGATACCAGGATCGTTGTTAATAATATCACGCGGCGAAAAATCAGACTTCACGAATAATTTACGAAAAATTCACGGCAAATTATCCAATCATTATTTTCAATCAGGTATTAATTTTAGAAAGGACTATACCAATTTAGTTCGATAAAGTATAATTTTTACGATAAAAAAACTACTGATAGATTATCGATGATTCGGATTTTACAGATCGATAATGGCAAAAAAGCGGCAAATTTTGAGCTATTGTACGAAAATCTAAGTCATTTTTTTCACTGATTTCTGAAGGTACCCCACTAACTTTTTTTAAAGTTGGCGGAGTACCTACTTTTCTCGTGATAATAGACTGCGGCGAAATATCTGATTCACGGATAATTTACGACAAATAATCTAATCATTATTTCTAACCAGGTATTGATATTTTAGAGGGGATAAACATCTAAATGCACAGTACTGTTTGGAAGGAGATATAGCAATAAATTCACAGAAGTTAATAATAAACTGTATAGCATTTAACTTTAAACAGTTTTTTTATGAAATATATAGTTCTTAATATTAATATCTAATTAAAATGAGAGTGAAAGTAATTGAACATTGGCTTTATAGAGTCTAATTTTTATTTAAGCTCAAATTCATTTTACAGTTTATTTCACAGTGCAAATTAAAAATACTAACACTAGTTTATTGATATGAATTTTTCACAAAACACTTCAGTCAGATATTATAGAAATGATCACTAATTTTCAGAACTAAAATTGTAAACTACTCAATGACGTCTCAAAGAAAAGTGTATTTTAGCCAAAATATGGTTGCGGTGAATTCTATAAATGTATGCAATTTTGAGAGCGAAAAAGTGGCAAAACTAGAAGCCTACTTCTGTTAGATTTCAATAAGTTTTTGGTGAGTTATTAAGGGTATGTGTGCTTAAATAATGTCTTAAATAAAACTGTGTTGTAGCTTTAATATAACCGCAACAAATTCTTTAACTGTATGCATTTTTGAAGTAGAAAAGCGGTAAATTAAAAGTTTTAATCTGTTGGAATTCAATGAGTTTTCGACAAGTTATTAAGGGTATGGTTACTTGAATTGTATCAGATGTAACATGGTATGTCATAATAAATAATCGTTTTTAATAATCGTTTTAGGATGGAACTCCAGGAATACACGAATCCCACGATGGAAGTTGAACACCACGAATACTTGGAGACCAGAGACGCCAGCATCTACTCCAGTCATACAAAACCAACCACCACCGCCTTTAGTCACACAGGATTCTCGGGAAACTCCAATTAAAAAGCTAATAGACTTAAATGACCTACATCATCAAGAAGACGACGAAATCAATGATGAGAATCTAGGCGACGATTATGTCGCTTTCTTCGACCAAGCAGGTTTAGAAGTTCCTGAACAAGAGATACCCGGTGAAGCTCGAGATGAGGTAATAAGTGAGCAGACAGATATACGCTTAGGTGCCGGCAGGGACCAGCATCAGCGAATCACAGGTGGTATGGTCAGAGAAACACCAAGACGTGGAAACAGTGGCAATATAGGTGGTCGAGGCGCAAGAGACCATGGGATCAACCAGTTAAGGGACAACTATGGCCAACATGATGTATGTCCCACGAGAATATCCAGGAGAGTATAATGAGCAAAGAGAAAGAAGAGTAAAATAAAAATTCCAAAATTACACACCACAAAACGCTAATTGGACCCCAAACCAAGTCAATCAGGCACAAAGACCCGATCAACAATGGACAGCGAACCTACAACCATCACAGGGAAACGAAGCAACGGGGGCAGACCCCCCCCTTCAATGTAAAACCCACTAATGCCCCCAACTGAGAAAAACTAGATACTAACCCCAAACAAAAAGACGGAGACCTCCACCTTAGAGAATATACAAGAAAACAAAGAGATACAAGAGCCCATGAAGATACTCTCTCCACTGGAGTTTGCAGAGAAATACTCTAGAAAAGGAATTCTGGGAATCATAGAGCACTCGCAAGAGAGGAAGAAAAAACTAGAAATGTTAGAGCATGAAGCATTATAACTGAGTGAAGAGTCTGATAACGAAGAGAAACAAGGATATAAGAAGTTAGCAGATTTAAACAAAGTATTACAAATATTAGATAAAGAGAGAAAAAAGCACCCGTCTGTATTAACGAGCACAAGAGAGTAAGTCTAGCCGAGGGAAGGGGAGAAATACCCAACGGCGACGACCGAAAACAGATCTGAACCTGAAGACGATGACGATGCTGTAGCAGGCATGTGCAATAAAAATAGGAATTTCCTGGATGGAGTGCTCGGAGAGAGACAATACCAGGCCTTATTTGATGCTGGGGTAATGGTGTCGTTAATAGAACTAAGAGTAGCCCAAGAATTCCAAGATAGACTGATACCAGCCCGCACAGTGATCAGAAGCGTCATAGGAGGATCTGCTCGAATAATTGGAAAATTACCAGTAGACTTGAAAGTAGATGAATGTGTAAGACGACTAGAAATGAAAGCTATTTCTGCTTTAGGCCATTACGTCATTTTAGGAATAGATTTCTGTCGACTCTAGGAAATAGAAACGAGGTTTAGTGAAAATTCATGGAGAATGAGAGATGATGAATCGAGAGAATTCAATAACGGAGACCATACCTGGACCCTTGTTTTTGGAAAGTGCGCTGGAAGCGTAGAGTTAGATGATGAGCAATGAGTAAATAAAATCATACCTCGACCAACATACGTAACAGGTACAACTAATTTATCGGAGCATCACATAGATGTGATGGGAGCAGCACCGATAAAACAGAGACCTAGGAGGATGTCGCTGATGATGATGTAAATTGCTCATAGAGAAGTAGAAACGAATGCGAAACAATGTAATTGAAAGGTCAGCAAGTGAATGGAGCAGTCCACCAGTGATCCTCAGCAAACCTGACAAGGAGTACCGATTCTGTGTTGATTATAGAGAATTGAATAAGGTTACTAGAAAGGACGCTTATCCAATACCTAGTATGGATTCGATCTTGGACAAGCTGCGAAAAGCCAGATACCTAACCAAAATAGACCTGAACCAAGCGTACTTCCAAATTCCCATGGAGGAGAATAGTAGGAAGTATACTGCCTTCTCAGTACCTTGCTCAGGTCTCTGGCAATTCAAGAAAATGCCTTTCGGATTGACCAACGCACCAATGACTTTCCAAAGGCTTATCGACGCCGTCTTTGGACCTGAATGTGAACCAAACGTGTTTGGTTATCTCCACAATATCATTATTACTACTGAGAACTTCGATTATTACATAAAATGGCTAGAAGCAGTATTACGGAGACTGATAGACGCTGGATTGACTGTAAACAAGAAAAAGTGTGAGATTTGCTGCTCACAGATCACTTACCTTGGATTCATATTAGACAATGAGAAGCTAAGACCGAATCCAGACAAGCTAGCACCAGTCATCAATTACCCAGCACCCCGTACTGTGAAGCAACTGCAAAGGTTTCTTGGAATGGTAGGATGGTATTCAAGGTTTATTGAACATGACTCAAAGAAGAAAGTTCCACTAGTAAAACTTTTAAGGAAAAGCAGATAATGGAGTTGGGAAGAAGAGCAACTCAGGACGTTCGAGGACCTGAAAAGAGCCTTAAGAGCAGGTCGTATATCTCTATCCTTTTCTAACCAAAGAATTTATTTTTTTACAAAAATTAATAATTGTAGCAAAAAATAAGAAGAAAGCCCCATCTCGTATAATAAAAAGCTAGATTTTCTTTTATGAGAAAAAATTATTTTTATCGCTTTGTTTTTAAGAAAACCTTGAAAAACTGAATTGTCTATCCTAACCTCTATTTTTTAAGTTTTTCAAGGTTTTCTCCAAAACGAATCGATAAAAATACTTTTTCCTCATCAAAGAAAATATTGCTTTTTATAATACAAGATGGGGCTCTCTCCTTATTTTTTGCTACAATTATTAATTTTTGTAAAAAAATTAATTCTTCAATTAGAAAAGGACAGATATACTCGACCTCCTCTTAACAACTGCTCCTGTACTTGCCAGACCTGACTTTAACAAACCATTTATTGTACAATGTAATGCTAGCGACTTCGCAATATAAGTACTGACTCAAAAGCACGGAGATGGTGAGCATCCAATTGCCTACGTGAGCAGAGTTCTGACAGCCGCAGAAAGGAACTATACTACCACAGAGAAAGTGTTATTAGCAGTAATATGGGCGATTGAGAAACTTAGGCCTTATCTTGAAGGTTATTCTTTTAAGATTATTACAGACCATAGTGCGTTGAAGTGGCTACAGAAGCTAAAAGACCCAACAGGACGATTAGCAAGATGGGCATTTAAAATGCAACAGTGGTCATTTGAGATCGTACACTGACGTGGAGCGTTACATCATGTGCCTGATGCTCTTTCGAGAATGTACGAAGGTCAAGAAGAAAAGGAAGATGAAAAATATATTGAACGAGTCAAAAAAATAGAAGCTAATCCTTACAAATATCCTGGATGGAAAATAAGAGATGGATTACTATACCGATTTAGGAAAGAATCATTACTCGACCCAGTGACCCATGGAGAAGGATGGTGACTCGTAGTGCCAACAGAGCACCGAGAGAGAATACTCCAAGATGCACATTGTCATCCTTCTTCAGGGCATCTAGGACTAGAAAAGACCTATGATAAGGTTATCAGAGAGTATTATTGGCCAGGAGTGTACTATGACACTACTCTATTTGTGAAGGAGTGTGATGACTATCAGCGATACAAGACCAAGCAAACTGTACCTCAAGGATTAATGGGAAACCGTATCGTTGAAAGACCATGGCTGGTAGTATCAGCTGATATGACGGAGTTTCCTCCTAGTGAAAGCCAAAATAAATACCTGCTAGTCTTTCAGAATCTTTTTACCAAATGGATCGAGTAAAAGCCACTAAGAACTGCTGATAGAAAAGCAGCGGCAAAAGCCTTCGAAGAGCTGATATTATTCAGATGGGAGACTCCAAAGTACTTGTTGACGGATGACGAAAAGGAGTTTGATAACAAATACCGAGACCAAGTACTGCAGGAATACGGAGTATCTAGAGTCACGACACCGACATATCACCCGCAGGCTAAGTCAGTAGAACATGCAAATAGGACCTTAAAGATCATGATAGCGACCTTTGTAAAAGAGGATCATAGGACTTGGGACCAGCATCTTCACCAATTTAGACACGCAGTGAACGCAGCGACGCTGTCGACACTTGAGATCTTTCCAGCCTTTTTGAATTATGAAAGACACCCCATGCCTGTAAAAAGCTTACAAAAAGAAGTGGAACAAACGAAACCAATAATCAGGATAAATCTCAAAGACTGGGCAGAGAAAGTGAAAAGGTTAGATTCATCAAGGAATTTAGTAAGCAAGCATACGCCGAGAGAAAAATCATTCCAATAACGCATGTTAGTTCACATGCGCAGAGAGAATATCAAAATTTTATTTCGTTGCGGAATATTTTTACACTCTTATTTTATCAGTTACATTCGAAGGTGGCATAGAATGTCTGTATCCTACTATTGAATGGCGCTCAAGCAAGCAGTGAATAAGTTGTATATAACTATGGGCTGTTGTGCATGCTCCTGCTGCTTAATACTGCGCCATCCTACGTTTGCTCAGGCTGCATCCTCTCAGGAGATGTAACGCGAGCAAAGAGAGATCGTACGGTAAGCAGCTGTGGCATAACCTGCTAATATCCTACGTTTGCCTGTACCGCATGCCATTGAAGCGTTCGTCCATTCGCTTTGTAAAGGGTTCGTCATATATTAAATTATTTTTCGCTATTCAAAACATTTTTTGTTTGAATTAGTAAATATAAATATAATTATATGAACGATAACCATTTCAACAGATTAATTAAATAATTTCAAATTTATTATCTAATTATTTTAAACAACCAGGGGGCAGATCAGCATGTACCATTTAGCACCGAGGATTTCTCGAAACATCTTTTGTCTAGTGCGCAACGTGCACGACATTTATTTTGACTACGCGAGTTAAACTCTCGGCCTGGTCCACTTATTTTTTAACTATTTTTAGTATTTAAATATTTTTTATAATTTTCTTTATTTGCATTTTTTATATTTTTTTAGTAATATAATTACGTATAAAATGGAATTTGTATTAAATATTATATTTATATACATTATTTAAAGAACATTAAAATATCTATCATTAAAATTCAATTATTCGCGAATATATTGAATATGCTTGTTTTTATTATGAATATTTAAATAAAGAAAATAAATTATTTTAAATAGAAATATCTTCAGTTCTATTTTTCATAGAATAAAAAACAAAAATGGAAATCGAAGTACCGACTAAATCATAATATTTTAAGGGTGGCCATAATTTTTGTAATCGTGTTTTCTATTTTTTTACTATTTAAAAAATTTTTTAAATTTCAGAAACTTCTTCATTTTGTTCAATAACTTGTATTTGAAAAAAATGAAGCTATATTCAAAATTTTAAGAAGGATCGAAAGATTTCGTAAAAACTAAAAGTTTTCACTGAGGTTTATTTTGCTAGGATTCTTCTTAAAAAAATTATACAAGATTGAATATTATTATAGTAACAATTTATCTCACAAATCTCAACATTTTTTACATAATCTTCAATAGAGTAAATATTTAATCGTGTCATTTTTAGCATTATAGAAAAAAAAAACATTATAAACTTTTAATTATTTGAGATATATTTCGATTTTTGTTGAAATTTTTTTGTATAATTTAATTTTTTAAATAAATTGCAATTATAAACTTTCAACAATTTTTATATAATTTACAATAGAATGTAATATTAAATCGAGTCTATTATTTTTGAAAAGCATCCCATCAAATACACCTTAGTAAAAACTTTTAGTTTTTCAAAAGATCTTTCGCTTCTCGTTAAATTTTTTTTTCATAGCTTTATTTTATAAAATTATAAGTTATTAAACGAAAGAAAATTTTTTTTGGAATATAAAAAATGTTTAAATACGTAAAAAAAGTAGAGAATACAATTTATAAAAATTTTTGCTTCTAATTCTATAACCAATAGAACTCAAGATAATTCTATTTAAAAAATCACCTTTTTTCTCAAATTTTACCGGAAATTTTTTCAGCTTACTGTATTTGTAAAGACAAAATTGTACTATGGTATTATAAGGATAACTTATATTCATTTAATAATATTTTTTTAACTATATCCTATAAGAAATAGTTCATTTTCTTCATTTAAATATATTCATTAAAAAATAAAAGCATATCTAATATATTGGTATAAAATTGAATTTTAATGATAGATATTTTAATGTTCTTTGAATAATATATATAAATATAATATTTAACATAAATCCGACTTTATACGACTTTATATTATTTAAAAATATAAATAATGCGAATAAAAAAAAACATGGAAAATATTTGAATACTAAAAACAGTTAAAACAAAAGTGGTCCCGGCCGAAAGTTGAACTCGCGCAGTCAAAATAAAAAGCGCGCACTTTAACACTAGACCAAAGATGTTTCGAAAAATCATCGCCGTGAAATGATACATGCTGACCTGCCCCCTAGTTGTTTGAAATAATTAGATATTAAATTTGAAATTATTAATTCATCTGTTGAAATAGTTACCGTTAATATAATTAAATTTATAATTACTAATTTAAACAAAAAAATGTTTTGAATAGCGAAAAATAATTTAATATATGACGAACCCTTTACAGAGCGAATGGACGAACGCTTCAACGGCATGCGGTGCAGGCAAACGTAGGATATTATCAGGTTATGCCACAGTTGCTTACCGTACGATCTCTCTTTGCTCGCATTACATCCCCTGAGAGGATGTAGCCTGAGCAAACGAAGGATAGCGCAGTATTAAGCAGCAGGAGCATGCACAACAGCTTGTAATTATATACAACTTATTCACTGCTTGCTTGAGCACGATTCAATAGGATACGGACATTCTATGTAACCTTCGAATGTCACTGATGAAATAACAGTATAAGAATATTCCGTAACGGAATAAAATTTTAATATTCTCTTTGCGCATGTGAACTAGCATGCGTTATTGGGATGATTTTCCTCTCCGTGTATCGAAAAAGCGAAAGAAAAACAAACAAGAGAGTATAATAAAGGTACAAAAGATATTAGGTTTATTGTATAGGATATAGTCATGCCACGATAACATGCACTTTGTAATCGAAATACGACGGACCGTTTAAGATTCAAGAAGTCAAATCACCGTTAGTATATGTAGTCGAAACAGAGGGTGGTAAGCGCAATGCGAAGGTGCATGTTTCAGAACTCAAAAGATATATAATCTCTAGAACTAAAACTGACATGAAACCTAACCCCGAACCAAATTAATACTGACCCGTTATAGATTTTTTTTATTTACAGATATTAACAATGAGATGTGCTGCAGGTCCATGACGAGACATTAGTAGAGTAACTCACCGCATAGTTAGGAATATCATGGGTGAGTTACCCTCTATCTCGCCTCCCGGTGAACTGGATAACGTAGAGCCGGTAGTCAATCGACCCCGCCAGCCTCTGCTAGATTGTGAGCCCTCCCACAAAATGGAGGAGCTTGCACAAGCAGCAGAAGAGGAGAGTCTTCGGGATGAGGAGAATAGAGAGTACTGGGAGGGTGTCGCAAAGAAATTGTGCACCTCAACCCCAGGTACTCCCAAGCCCGCAGAAGAGGAGAAAAGAGAACAAGAAAAAGCAAGGAAGAAGGAAATAATACCCTCGCCGGCGGCGACCCCGGCGGAGAGAGTGAGGCTAGAAGAGAAAAGATTAGAGAGAAGGAAGCGGAGAGAACAAGCAGAAGCAGAACAGCAGGAGAAAGAGAAAAGAAAGCAAGAAGAAGGAAGAAGTACAGCTATTATGGAGAGAGAGATAGAGGAGGAAAGAAAGAAGATTTTTGAGAAATGGGAAGAAAAAAAGGAAGTGGCCAATAAGTCGTGGGCTGACCAGGTGGAGGAGAATGAGGAGCTGAATCAACTCCTACAAACCACCTCAATCTCCGACCCTTGGATCGGCGATCGTCGATCCGCTGAGCAACGGCTCACAAGCGCAGTGACTCCCATTAATCTGAGACTAAGATGGCCAGTAAGTAGGAGTTCAACCTAAAAGCCACTTGCCTGAGATCTAGGAGTAGAAGAAGGAGAAGAAGAAGTGAGAATCGGAGGGCTAGATGTACAAGGAACTCATGATCGCCCAAGACGGGTAGATCGCCTCCACAAACAAAAAGGCACAGAAATTCCGTCAGCCGCAACTGGACGATTATGATCTCGCCCGATCTCCAACACTTTCCAGGTTATCCACGCCCGAACAGGTCCCATCGTCTATTATCATATCCTTTCATCACCATTACCTATCATCACTATTACCATCAACCTGGTGGAGTACCGGGACCTCAATGCCTTCCGCCAGGCACTGCCATCCCTGCCGTCCCATCGTCACTAGCAGCCAGACCGCCACTACCAGGAGTCAAAGAACCACTAGCACCACTACATCAACAAGGCCCACCACTACGAACCTGACCAGAAGTGCCCCCACACACACACATCACTCCCTCCATTAGTAACCCCGAGGCAGAGCATAGAGCCGGTACCACCACTACGTCGACCTAAAGACGCAACATCTGAGTCTAGAACGCCTGCGCCACCAGAACCTACTGTAGAACCGATTGAGCAGATGTGCTGGATTGCCGAAGCCGTTGGTGATCTCTCGGTCATGACCAGGGACGAGATCCTATAGGATGTCCTAGAGGAAGGCCTACTCGACCGGATGTTGCGTCTCGTCAAAATGTTAAGAGGACTCACGGTTGCTACCCAAATTAAAATTATCTTAAATGTAATTCAGGAGCAACGAGCCCTAAGAAGGAAGAAAGAGGAACATTAAAAGGAAATTAAAGGGCTTTGACCAGGGGAAGCATGGGTGACATTGACCAGGAAGAGGATGCAGGAGACTGACCAGGGAGAAATGGTGGAGTAGGCTTGACTAGGCACTACTAGTTTCTTGATAGTGAATTAAGGTCCTAGATAAAAAGTTATGATTGTGTTATCTTATTCTTAACCTTGCGAGATTTAATTTCTTTTGGTAATAAATGTGTTTCCCGTAGTTTAATCCGAAAAGTTATACTAACCCCTTCCCCCTGATACTAACCTAACCTCGCTCAACCTAACCTAACATAACCTAGAACGCGTTAAACTAAATACGAAGTTAACATAAAGCATGAATTAAAATATAAGAGAATGTAATTTCTGGGAATAATATGGTGAAAGTGAGTGTATATTAGTTCTAAGGAATATATTTATAAAACAACAAACTAACGTGCCAGCAGATCGATGGCGAGAATCGGTGTATAGTGCAACGTGCACAATGAGTGATAAGCAGTCCACTCTGGCGAATGTCCAGCTTGATGGGGGAGGGGGAGTTTATGACGTGGTTCGTAATGATAAATAATCATTTAACAAATTAAACTTTTTAATTTCACGTATGCACTAATGGGGGAAAGAATAAATAATTAATTGAAGAGAACTTCTTTCTTTTTTGTTTGTTTTACCGGTACAAGAGGAGAACGACGATGCTAGCAGAAGCGCGCGGCAGCCATTACGCACACATTCGTAGATCGTGTGTGTGAGTACCATAGCTGCGAACGTAGACCGTTGGTAGGGAGCATCTACTACCACTACACAGCAATGACCGCGCATGCGCTAAGAGTTGACGCATGATGAGGAAGATGTTGAAAGAGAGAAAGACTCAAGAGACAGGAAGAAAAGAGATAGAAAGATTGGTATACTGTGAGAACAAACTGAAAATGATGGCGCGTCTATTTTTCGCGCAGTGAAAAAAGAGGGAGACGCTGTATGCTAAAGAGAGATGGGTAGAGTCTATAGAAAGGGAGATTACCACTTTTTTCTCTTCGCTTGAGTACATATGCACTGTATATATCTACACTTGTAAGTACTCTCTCTCTCTCTCTCTCTCTCTCTCTCTCTCGCTCTCTCTCTCTTTCTCTCTCTAAAGAATAATGGAAGAGAAAAAGAGATAAATAAAAAAAGGAGTACTTAAATTGAATTTCCCGCATTAAAAGTGGCGCTCAGGTTGAAGACTTGCGTTCGAGGACCGGAAAGTGAGATTCACCAATCAGAAGAAGTTACTTGGACTACTAATTAACTATTAGAAGAAATAAAATTAAAAAGAGATGAAAGATATTTAAGGGAGAGAAATAGACTCGAAGAAGAAGGAAGTTGCCATTAAACGATTCATTCGATTGCTGTCCTCGTGCCACTGCGGAGCTTCTTACTCGTGATTCATAGTGAAGAGTTTTTTTTTGAGTTCGTTGAGGAGATTTTGGAAGGATTTTACCAAGAAGGGTTCTTTTTGAGATTGTTAAAGTTGCCGTGAAGCCAAGAGTGAAGGAGAAATTTCCCGAAGAGGATTTATCGACCTGGGTATTCCATTCTTGCAGCCGGCGCCGATCAGTTGTTCTAGATGAAGAAAGAGAAAGATAACGCAACCAACCCTGAACTTCATTGTCGCCATCGCCGACCAGAGTTTCCCTGTCTACCAATGAGATTTCGACAACGGTGAGTGTACTGCGGTCCAATTGAATAAAAATTTTGTAACTAACGGCTCTCGCCGACTAACAATTGATTATAGAAAAATAATGTGTGCGCGAAGCGAAAGAAAATCATATAGTGATTGTCACAAAATTTAGAAATTTATTGATTAGTAAATTAATTACGATTTGAATAATTTGTGAATTTAATTAAGTGAAAGAGGAAGAATATTTATTGTAAAATTAGAATTAAGTGAAAAATTGAAAGTTATGTAAAATTTGATGTAATTATTCGTAAAAGAAAAGAAAAATTTCCAGAGTGCGGGAGTGCGAGAATTTTAACCACGTGTCTAGTAATTTTATCGACCGGAAATCTAATATGACGGGCTTCAGTAAATAGTGAAAGAACGAAATTTGATTTACTGAATTAATTCAATCGACCGGTAGAATTCAAGTGAGAATCAATAGTTTTTTTTTTTCATTTTATTTAAAATTAATAAACACGACGGTTTAGAGTGCTAAGAGTGAGAGAGCGTCGCGACCAGATGTCTAGCGATTCTGTCGACCATTTAAACTAGTATAAATTAGATACTCACAAGTGAAATTTATAAATTAATTAAAATCGAAAAGTTAATTTACTAACAAATATACGTCGTAACAAATATAATAGTTTGATTATTCCGAAATTGATAGACACAGTGACGCGCAGTGTGCATAGCGTGAAAGTGAGCAAGCAATATAAAGCAACCCAGGCTCTTAGCAGCCATTTTGATTATAATTTTTTTTTTTTTAATTTCAGCTAATGCTGACTAGTAAATTAACGTTTTTTTTTCCTTTCTTACAATTATTATTACTACATTAAAATAAATTTGATTTCCATTGTTAATTTATTAAAAAATTTTGAATGTAAATGGGTTATGAGAATGCGCGTTAATTTTAAATTAAATAAATAGCTTCTTTGACTTAACCTAAAATAAAGTGTTGAAAATTAAACTTATATGAAAGTGTAAGATTTAAAAATTTTTTTTGTATTGTATCTGTGTAAACTTCTTCAACTTTCAGTTTTGAAAATTTCCCGCTAGAGGTCGCCCACCTCCTGATCCAAGACAGCCCGAGGTTTTCCTCAGGGCTTATAATTATTATAAGACGGGCCGTTTCCGAGAAACCATGGCTGTGCTAGCGTAAGTCTTACGCTAGCACGACCACTACTGTAACTTTTTTTCTAATTAAGATATTTTAACAATTCGAACGGGATAATTTGTAGCTAATTTGTTGCTGAAGGATGGCATGTCGCTGGATTTCTAAATATTAATATTTGCCTAGATAATTAACACCATACATTGAAAAAATTTGAAAATTCACTGAAATAAAAGGTGCAATAAAAATGAATGAAGGATATTTTGTTTCTAATTTGTTGCTGACATTTCCGCCCGGAAACGATTTTGTTGCTCCAGCCGTTTCCGCGAAACCATGGCTGTACTAGCGTGAGTCTTACGGTAGCACGACTACTGCTGTAACTTTTTTTCTAATTAAGATATTTGAACGATTCGAACGGGATAATTTGTTGCTAATTTGTTGCTGAAAAATGCCATATCGCTGGATTTCAAAATATTAATATTTGCCCAGATAACTAACACCATACCTTGAAAAAATTTGAAAATTCACTGAAATAAAAGGTGCAATAAAAATTAATGAAGGATATTTTGTTTCTAATTTGTTGCTGACATTTCCACCCGGAAACGATTCTGTTGCTCCAGCCTTTTCCGAGAAACCATGGCTGTGCTAGCGTAAGTCTTACGCTAGCACGACTACTGCTGTAATTTTTTTTCTAATTAAGATATTTTAACGATTCGAACGGGATAATTTGTTGCTAATTTGTTGCTGAAGGATGGCATATCGCTGGATTTCAAAATATTAATATTTGCCCAGATAACTAACACCATACCTTGAAAAAATTTGAAAATTCAATAAATTAAAAGATGGAATAAAAATTAATGGAGGATATTTTGTTGCTTGTTTGTTGCTGACATTCCCGCCCGGGAACGATTTTGTTGGTCCAGCCGTTTCCGAGAAACCATGGCTGTACTAGCGTAAGTCTTACGGTAGCACGACTACTGCTGTAAGTTTTTTTCTAAGTAAGATATTTTAACAATTCAAACAGGATAATTTGTTGCTAATTTGTTGCTGAAAGATGGCATATCGCTGGATTTCAAAATATTAATATTTGCCTAGATAATCAACACCATACATTGAAAAAATTTGAAAATTCACTGAAATAAAAGGTGCAATAAAAATTAATGAAGGATATTTTGTTTCTAATTTGTTGCTGACATTTCCACCCGGAAACGATTTTTTTGCTCCAGCCGTTTCCGAGAAACCATGGCTGTGCTAGCGTAAGTCTTACAGTAGCACGACTACTGCTGTAACTTTTTTCTAATTAAGATATTTTAACAATTTAAACAGGATAATTTATTGCTAATTTGTTGCTGAAAGATGGCATATCGCTGGATTTCAAAATATTAATATTTGCCTAGATAATTAACACCATACATTGGAAAAATTTGAAAATTCACTTAAACAAAAGGTGCTATAAAAATTAATGAAGGATATTTTGTTTCTAATTTGTTGCTGACATTTCCACCCGGAAACGATTTTGTTGCTCCAACCGTTTCCGAGAAACCATGGCTGTACTAGCGTAAGTCTTACGCTGGCACGACCACTGCTGTGTGTCCATCAATGCATGCATACATGCATAGATGGATCGTATGATTTTTAAAATCACCCACTATGCCACCACAATTTCTCAAACTTATGGAGACTTCCATATCCAGACAAAGTTCAGCGCACGCTCCGAACCAGTGCAGTTGACCTTAAAAATGTTTCCTTTATCTATTTATACCAAAAATGATGAAAAAAGTGGTATACTTTTTCTACGAGTAGCCACAAAACTTATGGACCCTCCTCCTAAAATTATATAATCTTCATGGTATATACGACAAGCTGCAATTACTTTCTTAAAATTTTGTAAAAAAACGAGAGATGGATAATATCTAAAAGTACAGGTGCAGTGTCAATTTTAAATCCACTTAAATAGCAAAATTAGCAATCATGTGGCTTTTATATTAGTAGAATACCATAATCGAAATTAAAAATCGTAGTAATAATTCTATATTACACTTGCCTTGGCGTACGCGTCTCAAGTCCCAGAGAAAATAGTTAAAAAAATCGAAAAATATTTCCGAGCTCCATGTCACTCGTTGGATCAAATACCAATTTTTCGTGATTTAAAAGAAAAATTATAAGAGAAACATATCAAATAAAATATACCGCTTCAATTAATGAATTATCTTAATTGGATAAAAAGTTACATTAGGAGTCGTACTGACGCTACATTTACGCTAATAAAGCCATGGTTACTAGAGAATAGCTTGAGCAAAAAAAATATTGATAAAAATATCAGCAAAAAATACGCAGAAAAATATCAATCACTAATTTTCTTTCTACCTCATCGTTTACTTAAGACGCGGTCGGGACTATTTGCGGCATGGGGGCGCTACAGGTAAAGAAGAATATAAAATATTTTTTATACACGGGTTTACAATTTATTAAGACAATAATATACTTCTAACGTTGTCAATAACTCTTGCCAGATATATCAAGAATAACTATCAATGCTAATCTTGTTTGAAAAGTCGAAAATATTTTTGTAAAGCGAAAAATGTTGCGCGTGATAAAGCCGATGTAAACATGTGTATTTTTCTTTAGTGCGAAAGAGAAAGTAATACTAACGAATGATGAATACATATGCTGACGCCGGCTCTATCACGTGCTGCATTTTTCGCTTTACAACAATATTTTAGACTTTTCAAATAAGATTAGCATCAATAATTATTCTACATATATATGGCTACAGTTATTCACAGAATTAGAGGTATATTATTGTTTCAGTAAATTGTAAATCGCTCTGTAAAAATTATTTTACATTTTTCTCTCACATGACCGCAGCGCTCGCATGCGGCATATAGTCCCGACCGCCTCTTACCATTTAAAACTTTCTCTAGTCTCGGTATCAGTAATTTATTCAAAAGTTAGTATTATTAGATTTAGCAATATATCATCGTTTATCAACAAATTAGAAACAGAATATCCTTCATTAATTTTTATACCACCTTTTCATTTAGTGACTTATTAAATTTTTTCAAGGTTTGCTTTTAGTGATCTAGTCAAATATTAATATTTTGAAATCCAGCGATATGGTATCTTTCAGCAACAAATTAGCAACAAATTATCCCGTTCGAATCGTTTAAATATCTTAATTAGAAAAAAAGTTACAGCAGTGGTCGTGCTAGCGTGAGACTTACGCTAGCACAGCCATGGTTTCTCGGAAACGGCTGGAGCAAAAAAATCGTTTCCGGGCGGAAATGTCAGCGACAAAATAGCAACAAAATATCATCCATTAATATTTATTCCACCTTTTAATTAAGTGAATTTTCAAATTTTTTCAAGGTATGGTGTTATCTAGGCAAATATTAATATTTTGAAATCCAGCAATATGGCATCTTTCAGCAACAAATTAGCAACAAATTATCCCGTTCGAATCGTTTAAATATCTTAATTAGAAAAAAAGTTACAGCAGTGGTCGTGCTAGCGTGAGACTTACGCTAGCACAGCCATGGTTTCTCGGAAACGGCTGGAGCAAAAAAATCGTTTCCGGGCGGAAATGTTAGCGACAAAATAGCAACAAAATATCATCCATTAATATTTATTCCACCTTTTAATTAAGTGAATTTTCAAATTTTTTCAAGGTATGGTGTTATCGAGGCAAATATTAATATTTTGAAATCCAGCAATATGGCATCTTTCAGCAACAAATTAGCAACAAATTATCTCGTTCGAATCGTTAAAATATCTTAATTAGAAAAAAAGTTACAGCAGTGGTCATGCTAGCGTAAGACTTACGCTAGCACGGCCATGGTTTCTCGGAAACGGCTGGAGCAAAAAAATCGTTTCCGGGCGGAAATGTCAGCAACAAAATAGCAACAAAATATCATCCATTAATATTGATTCCACCTTTTAATTAAGTGAATTTTCAAATTTTTTCAAGGTATGGTGTTATCTAGGCAAATATTATTATTTTGAAATGCAGCAATATGGCATCTTTCAGCAACAAATTAGCATCAAATTATCTCGTTCGAATCGTTAAAATATCTTAATTAGAAAAAAAATTACAGCAGTAGTCGTGCTAGCGTAAGACTTACGCTAGCACAGCCATGGTTTCTCGGAAAAGGCTGGAGCAACAGAATCGTTTCCGGGTGGAAATGTCAGCAACAAATTAGAAACAAAATATCCTTCATTAATTTTTATTGCACCTTTTATTTCAGTGAATTTTCAAATTTTTTGAAGGTATGGTGTTAGTTATCTGGGCAAATATTAATATTTTGAAATCCAGCGATATGGCATTTTTCAGCAACAAATTAGCAACAAATTATCCCGTTCGAATCGTTAAAATATCTTAATTAGAAAAAAAGTTACAGCAGTAGTCGTGCTACCGTAAGACTCACGCTAGTACAGCCATGGTTTCTCGGCAACGGCTGAAGCAACAAAATCGTTTCCGGGCGGAAATGTCAGCAACAAATTAGAAACAAAATATCCTTTATTAATTTTTATTGCACCTTTTATTTCAAAGAATTTTCAAATTTTTTCAATGTATGGTGTTAATTATCTAGGCAAATATTAATATTTAGAAATCCAGCGATATGCCATCCTTCAGCAACAAATTAGCAACAAATTATTCCGTTTGAATTGTTAAAATATCTTAATTAGAAAAAAGTTACGGCAGTGGTCGTGCGTAAGACTTACGCTAGCACAGCCATGGTTTCTCGGAAACGGCTGGAGCAACAAAATCGTTTCTGGCGTAACAAATTAGGAACAAATTAGCAACAAAAGATGGTATAGATCAAATCGTCGCGTTTCAATGTTGCTGTGCCAGCGTAATAGACGTAATACTTTCCCACATCGCACAAAGAAAATTGTATTTTAGCCAAATTTTTGCCGCGGCAAATTCTTCAAATGCAAGCTTTTTTCGGAGCAGAAATACGACAAATTATAAGCCTACTTTCGTTAAAATATAAGAAGTATTTCTCGAATTCCTAAAACTTCATGAACTAATATGATGTTTAACAAAAAACTGTAGTTACTAGACATATGGCTGTAGTCAATTGTTTGAATATGTGCTCTGCTAATATCAAGAAAGCGGCAAAAAAAAGCTTATTTCTGTTGGAAATCAATACGTTTCTGACTAGCTTTTATGGATATATTCACTATGATAATGTCGACTAAAAAATTGTATTTTAGCCGTAATATGGCCGCCGATTATTCTTTATGTGTATGCATTCTTTTGGAAGCTCTTCAGAAATTTATAGAATTCTAACCAACTGAGCTTTTAATTTGCCGCTTTTCTGCTTTAAAGAATGCATACGTTCAATAAATTTTTCGATGTCATTTTTCGTTTCATTTAAGTACACATATCTTTAATAACTCGTCAAAAACTTAATGCATTTTCCGCGGTTATATTTTGGCTAAAATACAGTTTTCTTTAAGACATCATTTAAGTTCAAATACCCGTAATAACTTGTCAAAGCTGCATTGAATTTTAACAGAACTTAGCTTCTAATATAGTGCATGCTTTGAAAGAATTGGCCGAGGCCATATTTTACATACAATACATTTTTCATTGAGATATACATTGAGCAAACATTCCCATTAATAAATCATCGCAAATGTATCAAATTTTAACAGGGATGAGCTTTTAATTTGCCCCATTCTGGCCATTGACAAATCACATATTTAAAGAATTAGCTGCGGCAATATGACTAGTAAAATACAGTTTTTTGTTAGACATTATATCAGTACCTAAAGTTTATGAATTCGTAAAATACTTTTTATATTTTAACGGAACTAGGCTTATAATATGTCGTATTTTTTCTCCGAAAAACGCTTACAGTTAAAGAATTCGCCGCATTCATATTTTGGCTACGATACAGTTTTCTTTGATACATCATTAGTAGAAGGGGGGCTTGGACGGCAGAGACCTATGACGTCATACTTTGGAGTACGTGTTTGCCGAATCGGGCGTATGAGGCTCTATATAAAGCAGCATCCCTTATGGCTCCGGTCTTATCTCGCTTCTCCATAATCAGAATATAAAAAAAATAAAACTTAGTAAAAAATAATTTGTAAAATAGAATATAAAAATATATCAATGAATAATAATAAATTAAAATAATAAATGTTAATAATGAATATATATCAATGATATTGATAATAAATTATTAAAAATTGTATTGAAAAATTAGTAAAAATTGAAGTAAAATTTTTTATTTCAAGAGTGAAATAATAACTTTAGAGAAAAAAAGATGGAAGGGTATGGAAATAAATAAAGATATATTCGATTGATACGTTTATTTTTTATAAAATTATTACAACGACGATACAACTATATAAGTTTCGGAGAAATCCGACTTTGCAAGTCTTACATGCATTTTTTATTTACATATATTTAAAGTCAAAATTTTTTGTAGCCATTTCTTTCAGGGGTAGAGTATGCGTTTGTAGAAATTTTTTGTGAATACTGTTTCCATTGTGAGTATTTTTTTTTTTATTTTTTAACTTTTTATGTCATCTTTTCCGATTAGAGCAGTGCGATCGCCAGCGTTCCCTGAGCTTGGTGTCTGACCCATTATTGATGGTGTCTTGATAACAACTAACAAGGAGAGTGTTTCACCTTCGGGTCACCGTTTTTGCTCAAATTTTGGGAATGTTTTCTGAGTGCAGAAATATAAAGAGAGCCAAAATTTTAGAGGCCAACGCTCAATATTTCTCTAGTTACAGGCCATTGAAGAAAATCACTAAAAAAGTTACTAGATTTTCAAACGCTTATAGTTCCTCAGCATTATTAGCTAGAAGTTTAAACCTTTTTTTAAATAAAAGCTGAGCTCAAATCCTTTCGAAGTTTTCAAAATAAAAAAATGTTAAGTTTAAAAACTAAAGTAAAAAATAAGATTATATTTGTTAAAATATAATTCAAAGTGAAAATGATTTTTCAATATTTTCGAAAGTATAAATTTTCTATTTTATAAATTAAGAGGAGGTCGGAACTATTTGCCTCTTAGTGGCGCTGCAGGTGGGAGAAGAATATAAAATTTTTTTATACACGGATTTACAATTTATTAAGACAATAATATACTTCTAATGTTGTCAATAACTCTTGCTATATACATGTATAATAATTATCGATACTTATCATGTTTGAATAGTCTAAAATATTTTTGTGAAGCGAAAAATGCTGCGTGTGATGAAGCCCATGTAAAAATGTGTATTTTTCTTTAGTGCGACAAAGAAAGTAATACTAAAGAATGATCAATACACATGCTCACGCCGGCTCTATCTCACACTGCATTTTTCGCTTTACAACAATATTTTCAACTTTTCAAACAAATTTAGCATCAATAATTATTCTACATATATATGGCTAGAGTTATTGACAACATTAGAGGTATATTATTGCCTCAGTAAATTGTAAATCGCTGTGTGAAAATTATTAAACATTTTTTTCTCACCTGGCCGCAGCGTCCCCATGCGGCAAATAGTCCTGACGGCCTTTTAATGAAAGTTGATAGAAAAAGAAAGATTGAAGAAAAGTTTTCAATTTTAAAAGTAAGAAGTATAAAGAAAAAGGAAACTCTTGTGAAATAAAAAATTTTTTTTCAATCGTAAGGTTAAACACGAAAACATAAAGTATATAAGGCTTGAAGCGCTCGATCACTTCTTTTAAAAACCTTGCATTTTTAACTGGTTCAGTGTTTGTTTGTGCAGTTTTAAAATATTTTAACAGTGTAAAATTGAATATTTTTGCTTTTGATGAATAATTTTATCGAGTTGCATCAACCACGCATTTTTAACTGATCCAGTGTTTGTTCGTGCAGTTTTAAATTATTTTTAACAGTGTAGAATTCAATATTTTACTTCTCAATAAATAATTTCATTGAGATTCAATAGCCAAGCCGTGTTAAAAATATTTAAAAAATTATTTTCGTTTTTATTTTGAAAAAAAATTTTTTTTAAAATGACAGCAACACTAGTGCTAGTAGCCTTAATCAGTGTAATCGAAGGAGTGAATAAGATTTTCGAGAAGACAGCATACGAGGTATGGGACATTTATTATACTTTACGTCAATTGATAGCTTCTGGTGACGAGCGAATATTTGCTACACCATGTCTCTCGGATATGGTGACAGTACGTGCAACGAAACATTCAAACAAAGCTTTCGTAGATCGGAGTGGAAGCTGATTAGTAAGAAAGCGACTGTAGTGGAGACGCAACTTCAGTCAAGAATAAATACTTACCTCGACTTGTCAATTGTAGCTTACACCCGTAATTACAAATTGAAATTAAGTTACAAGCAGTTGAATCCACCCGATGTAACCTGGCGAAGTGAAAATCGTTTACAGTTTGATACTGTTGAAAGACTATTATTAAAAGTGGAAAAGCTAAATTTTTATGAATTTCTAATCGATAAAAACTCATTTGTGTAAACTAATATTAAAACTAAAAAATTGTAAACGATTAATTTCAAGGATAATCGATATTAAAGTTTCGTGTGTAATATTTTATAATTTCATATTTGTATTGGTGTGCGTAAAAATTGTATTCCTTTTGCATTGAAATTTATATAATTGAAATTATTTTTCATGAAATAAAACTGTAACACTTATTCGATAAATAAAGTTGTGTGTGTATCATTTGGTTAATAATTTCATATTTGTATTAGTGTCTAAAACTGTATTCTGTGTAGTTTTAAAAGTGCTATAATTGCAATAATTTTTATCAAAAAAAAATATAATAAATGTATTAAACCAAAATACATTATTTATTTAAGCACCTCACCCTTTGTCATACTTTTTTCTTAAAATTTATGTATACAATTTAAAAATTTAAAATTTTTCTTTAAACTTAGATTTATTTTCAAAATAAAAGAATTGTTTTCCAATTTCTCGTTAATTTTCCATAAAGAAAATTATTTCTTTAACTTTCAGAAAAATGTATTAGCTTGTAGTTTGTACCGTAAAGATTGTTCAACTAAATTTTAAATAAATACATTCATTAGTTTTAAAGAATTTTGAGGCTCTAATAGTCAGCTCCAACGAAGATTATCACATTTGAAATGCTTCCGCGAAAACTAGCACATTTAATGGTTTAGTTATCGTATGATAGCGTTAAACATGCATTATTACTTAAGGGTTAGCGTTGAGATATGCTACTCTTTGCAGTACAACTAAATCGTGCTACTCTTCGCTGCAAAACTGAATCTTGCTACTCTTTGCAGTGAAACTAAATCGTGCTACTTTTCGCGGCAAAACTGAATCGTGCTACTCTTCACGGTAAAACTGAATCGTGCGCGTCTTCGTGACAAAACTGAATCAAGCTACTCTTCGCGAAAAAACTGAACTGTGCTAGTCTTCGTCATGAAAAGAGGGCCTAACGAATAGCTTCAAACAGCGCTGGTCACGTGCCACCGCTCATATAGCTAGTAGACGCACGCGCACTCGTAAGCCTTACCATATTTAGCTTGCTGCTTGAGCCGCTGCTTACTCGACTAATATGCGCGGCTGTCAGCCTTACGAACCCACGTCTAGCTCTCTTATTTCACCACTAGCAATATAAGCACCGGCCGAGGGTCCTCCCCACACTATGAAGCTTTTAGGAACGCTGTTTGATTTTCATAATTGTCAATATATATTATTTTATAAAAATATTTATCAGTAACAAACATAAACACTTCGTGGCGTCATCCCTTTACTTGTTTACTGGCAAGCCCTACCGATAGCAATAATTTTTTAACTTTTGTTAAAAAATTATTAAAATTTCGTGAAGAAATTATCGAAGCTAGCATGGATTGAATTGTATTTTATTACACTGAGTGGCAAGACGGATATTAAAACGACGAATTCATTAAAGTCGGAAGCAAAATTGAATTTCGCAAGAGACTGTCCAAAACAGAAGATTACTCGAACGATCCTTTTTAATCATCGATGATTTGATCCGCGAATCGTCGAGTCATATAGTGGTCGACTTATTTACCAAAGGCAGGCACCATAAAAATATCAGCTTATTGTTTCTTACACAAAACATCTTTTTAGAAAGGTACTCATTCATGAGATATAAGTTCAAATTTCTCAAACATAATTTTATTTAAAAATCCTCGAGACCGTGCGCAGATTCAACATTTAGCGAGACAAATATACCCCGAAAATTCAAAATTTTTACAAGAAGCGTATCAGGCAGGGTTGGTTTCTGAAGGGCTCTACGCTCATAGTTCATGACTGAAAGACACACGGCACCTTGTGGTGGCTTGAGGAGAGAACTACAGCGCGAATGTAATACTATCTAAAAATGTTCATGATTTTACTGAATTAAGAGTTAATAAATGATTTATAAATAAAGTTTTTGATGTGAACAAAATATATTATATGTTTAACATTTATTTATGTTTTTATTTATTCATTTTGTGTAAAATCATGAAAATTTTTAAATCGTATTACATTCACGCTGTAATTTTTTCATCAAGCCGCTACGCGGCACCATATGTCCTTCAGTCATAAACTACGAGCGTAGAGCCTTTTAGAAACCAACCCTGGTATCAGGATGCAACGTCTCAAAGTTTTGGATATTTAATGATTGATTGTAAGCAAGATACTTTAGATGAAGTTGGATTTCGAACGAGTATATTTCTGGACGATGAGTATTAATACGTTTACTTACCTAAATATACCCATAGTGTACAAGCATTAAATCTTTGACAATAAAAGCTTAATCACATGTCGTAGCCATTTAGTTTAGATCAGACTATGAAGAAAGACACTTCCCAAAGTAGTCAGCGAGATCGACGTCTTCTACAGAACTCTCCGTTTGAAAAAAAGTACGTTGCCCCTTTGCAGGCGCCAAGACATTCAGATAGTAGTAAGCGCGTTGTATCGCTGCGTTCAGCAGATAAAAAATTAATAAATCACATTTGTGAATGCGCGTTAAATGTATTCATAGGTACTGTCAGTTTAAAAGAATGTGAGAAAAATAAATTAAAAAAAAATAAAAATATTTCAAGAAAATTAGCTAAAAACAGTAAAAATTCTTGGAAAGTGAAAAAAACTACCATAGTACAAAAGAGAGGGAGTTTCTTGTCGTTTTTACTGCAGCCTATACTGGATACATTGTTCTCGTTAATGACAAGAAAATAAAAATAGCGAGAGCAAAGAAAATAATAATCTTATCTAAAGAACAACTTAAGCGAATGCAGTGGGAAAATGAAAAAAAATACGATCGTAAAAATACTGATACTAGTGTAGGATCGACTGCGCTGCAAACTACTTCTTATTTTTATCCGAATGACTACGAGAGGGCAACGTACTTTTTTTCAAATGATCCGAAGAGTTCTGTAGCAGACTATCTTTGGTAAATAAGTCGACCACTATATGATTCGACAATTCGCGCATCAAATCATCGATGATTATAAAATTTTCAAGTGGGGATCGTTCGAGTAATCTTCTGTTTTAGGCAGTCCCTCGCGAAATTCAATTTTGCTTCAGTCTTTAATAAATTAGTCGTTTTTATATCCATCTTGCCACTCAGCGTAATAAAATAAAATTCGATCCATGCTAGCATCGATCATTTCTTCACGAAATTTAAATAATTTTTTAATAAAAGCTGTTTTTCTGCTACCAGTAGGGCCTGCCAGTAAACAAGTAAAGGGATGACACCACAAAGTGTTCATGTTTGTTACAGATAAATATTTTAATAAAATAATATATATATATTGACAATTATAAAAAAATTTTTAACAAAAAAAAACCGACACATGTGTAGTCAATATAATATAGACCATCTAATTCATACTAACACAAACAAATTATTTTTTTATTAGGTTGCTTACAAAAAATTAGTCAATAGATAAGACAATATATATATACGAAAAAATTAGAATTTTTGGAGTCGGTGCCAGCCTGAAAAAATTATCACAAATCTAAAAAAAAATTTTGAAAAAATTGCATTAAATATAAAAAAAATATGTAAAATATATTATTGGTATACCGATAAGCCTATTCAAATCATAGTTATTTTATATAATTCCATATTTCCGTTATTATAAATTTGATATTTTGTTAATATTAAATCTGAATACAAGTTTTAAATATTCGCGTCTTTTGCATTTGAATGACCATGCGCAGACTGCCGTAGTTCCGCGTTGAGTTACTTCGTAGTTATCCAGAAAACTCCATCACGCAGGAGAAAATTTAAGACATATAAGACAGTACAGTGTGAAATTGGTGACAATTACAAATAGGTAATTGACGCGGTTGTAAGTATAAATAGTATTCTTGATATCTAAAATTTTATTAGATATTAATCGCCTCCTTTGTTCACTTTCAAAATTTTTTTTTAGATTTGTGACAATTTTTTCAGGCTGGCACCGACTTTAAAAATTCTAATTTTTTTGTATGTATGTATTGTCTTATCTATTGACTAATTTTTTGTAAGCAACCTAATAAAAAAATAATTTGTTTGTGTTAGTATGAATTAGATGGTCTATATTATATTGACTACACATGTGTTAGATGCTTTTTATGCGTATAATTTCTAAGGGTAATATATTATTTGTTAATTTTTAGTGCAATTTTTTCAAAATCGTTTTTTTCTTGTAAAAAATTTTGTCTTTGTTTAATGTTTTTTTTTAGTCGGTTTTTTTTTGTTAAAAATTTTTTATTTGTCATTTTTTAGTGCAATGTTTTTAAAATCTTATTTTTTGTAAAAAATTTTGTTTTTATTCGATACTTTTAAAGTCGGTTTTTATTTATTAAAAATTTTTTAAATTGTTTGTTTTTATTAAAAAATTTTTATTTTCTATCTTTTAGTAAATCCCCTTACTAAAAACGCAAATATAGGTAAACCCACTAATTACATTAAACTTTCATTATTAATTCATAACGCATGTATTAGTACACCACCAAGCAATATATAGCAGGAAAAAAAGAAGGCTCAACAGCGCAGTGTCGTTATGTGTGCATGTATACATATTCAAGCTCAGGTGAGAGAGAGAGAGAGAGAGAAAAAACAAAACTCCCAGTTTTCTTAATTTGATAATTGGGTCATACAAACCGAATATTGGCCCAATAATTATAGGACACGTATGGGACCTTCCTGCAGACAAAAAGTTTTTTCGAATCAGTTAAGAAATGACGGAGTTATGAGGTAACAGACATAAAAAAAAAAATTTAGTCGAATTGAGAACCTCCTCTTTTTTGAAGTCGGTTAAAAATCAAACAGCGTTTCTAAAAGCCTGATAGTGTGGGGAGGACCCTCGGCCGGCACGCTTATATTGCTAGTAGTGAGATAAGAAAGCTAGACGTAAGTTCGTGAGGCTGACAGCCGCGCATATCAGTCGAGTAAGCAACGGCTCCAACAGCAAGCTAGATACGGAAAGGCTTACGAGCGCACGTGCATCTACTAGCTATATGAGCGGTGGCACACGACCAGCGCTGTTTGAAGCTATTTGATACGCCCTCTTTTCACGACGAAGACTAGCACAATTCAGTTTTTTTCGCATAGAGTGGCACGATTCAGTTTTGCCGCGAAAAGTAGCACGATTTAGTTTCACTGCAAAGAGTAGCAGGATTCAGTTTTGCAGCGAAGAGTAGCACGATTCAATTTTACTGCAAAGAGTAGCATATCTCAACGCTAACCCTTAAGTAAAAATGCATGTTTAACGGTACCATACGATGACTAAACCATTAAATGTGCTAGTTTTCGCGGAAGCATTTCATATGTGATAATCTTCGTTAGAGTTAACTATTAGAGCCTCAAAATTCTTTGAAACTATTGAATGTACTTATTTAAAAATTTAGTTGAACAATCTTTACGGTACAAACTACAAGCTAATACATTTTTCCGGAAGTTGAAGAAATAATTTTCTATATAAAAAATTAACGAGAAATTGAAAAATAATTTTTTTATTTTAAAAATAAATCTAAGTTTAAAGAAAAATTTTCAATTCCTAAACTGTATACATAAATTTTAAGGGGAATACTCATACCGACATAGAGTTCTACTTTATCTACATTTAAATTATGAATTTTAATAAAAATTCAACTATTCATGACTGAAATTCGTAGGAGAGGCACATTTTTACCATGCCAAAGAATTTATTGCAACGTTAAAAGACAATATAAGGGTAATAATAAAGGCGAAAACTGCTTAATACGATTAACTTTTCAATGTAGTTATGAATAATCGTATTATGCAGTTTTTGTCTTCATTTTCACTTTTATTCTGTCTTTTAACGTTGTAATGAATTCTTTAGAATGTTAAGAATGTGCCTCTTCTATGAAATTTAGTCAAAAATAGTTAAATTTTTATTAAAATGCATAATTCAAATGTAGATAAGGTAGATCTCTGTGCCGGTATGAGGACACCCCTTAAGAAAAAAAGTATGACAAAGTGTGAGGTACTTAAATAAATTATGTGTTTTGGTTTAATACATTTATTTTTTGATAAAAATTATTACAATTTTAGCACTTTTAAAACTATACAAAATACGGTTTTACCTTCGAGCATATACTACTGGAGGAAGCCTCCCAGCTATTAACTACGTTACAAGGTGAAGAGAGAAAAAGCCTTTATTTTGGTACGTGCTATCTCTCTCTCTCTCACTTTCTTAGTGGGAAACAGAAGCAGCCAATCAAATCAGGCGAGAGAGAGACAGCACGTACCAAAATAGAGGCTTTCTCTCTCTTCGCCTTGTAACGCTTTCTGCCATTCGGAGACTTTCTCTAGTAGTATATGCTCGAAGGGTTTTACACACTAATACAAATATGCAATTATAAACCAATTGATACACACAAAACTTTATTTATCGAATAAGTGTTACAGTTAAATTTTATAAAAAATAATTACATTCATATAAATTTCAAAGCACAAGGAATACAATTTATATGCACACTACTACAAATATAAACTTATAAAATAAATGTTACGCATAAAAATTTAATATCGATTATTCTTGAAACTAATCGTTTACAATTTTTTAGTTTTAAGAGTTGGTCACATGTATTTGTCCTTTTCTAATCGAAGAATTGAGATTTTGCAATAACTAATAACTTTAGCAAAAAATAAAGAGATAGCCCTATCTCGTATTACAAAAAGCAATATTTTCTTTGATAAGAAAGAATTGACTTTAATGTTTCATTCTCAAAAAACCTTGGAAAATTTTAAACATAGAGGTTATGGTAAACAGTTTGGTTTACAAGATTTTCTTGAAAACGAATAGATAAAATCAATTATTTCTCATCAAAGAAAATATTGCTTTTTGTAATACGAGATGGAGCTATCTCTTTATTCCTTGCTAAAGTAATTAGTTATTGAAAAAAAATAATTCTTTGATTAGAAAAGGACGGAGATACATGACCACCTCTTAATATTAGTTTACACAAATGAGTCTTTATCGATTAAAAATTCATAACAATTTAGATCTCCTTTTTTTAATAATAGTCTTTCCATAGTATCAAACTGTAAACGAATTTAACTTCGCCAGGTTACATCAGGTGGATTCAACTTCTTGTAACTGAACTTAACTTTGTAGTAACGGTTGTGAGCTACAATTGACAAGTCGAGATAATTATTCATTCTTGACTAAAGTTGCGTCTCCACTACTGAATGTGAGAGAGTGATTAGTAAATAGGAAGAGAGAGACAAGGATGGATGAAAATAGGGTAAAAATGAGGATCAATCTAAGAAAAAAGGATAAAGAGGAAGTGAGGAAGTAAGAAAATTGTTAGTAAAAGCGTCAAGTCAGAAATCAAAAGAAGTGATCAAAGAGCTACTATAAGAAAATTATTTTTGAAGTTAATACTTGTTTTGGCGGGCCTCAAAAAATGCTGGGCATAAAAATCTAAGTTGCCGTCACGTTACATTTTAATATGTGTTGTGTGCGTGTGACCCTATCTGTGCGCGCATACACAACTAACAAGTAGAATGCATTGCATTTGGGTCTTGGATTTTCTTCTAGCTTTGGGATCTGTTTTCTTACATGAAATCATGAAAAAAGCCGCGTCCATTCGGTTCAACGCTCGATTTTTTCCGAGTTATGAGCAGTTTCGTCTGTTTCGTTGAAAAAATTGCATCTGCTTTATAATTTTACAGTTTTCGAACTACTTACTCTAGAAGGTTTTTACTGATTGCATATTAAAGTTGAGATTAAAACCTTACGATTAAAAAAAAAACGTGTCCAAAAAGCTCAAGTTGCTAAAAAGTTATGGACGAATAAAAATAGCGCAAATATTTAGCTCAAAAAATGCATAGAAAATAAATGCAACATTTTAGTCAGAAATTCATTTCAATTTCCATCCCTTCATAACTTTTTAACAACTTGAGCTTTTTGGACACGTTTTTTTTTTTGATCGAAAGGTTTTAATCTCAACTTTAATATGCAATCAGTAAAAACCTTCTAGAATAAGTAGTTCGAAGACTGTAAAATTATAAAGCAGATGCAATTTTTTTTAACGAAACAGACGAAACTGCTCATAACTCGAAAAAATCGAGCGTTGGACCGAATGGACGCGGCTTTTTTCATGATTTTATGTAAAAAAAAAGATCCCAAAGTTAGAAGAAAATCCAAGACCCAAATGCAATGCACTCTCCTTGTAAGTTATAAGAATAAGAGAGAGAGAGAACACTATACTATACCAAGCAGCCTGGATTAGAGAGAGAGAGAGTATAGCAAGCGAATATGCACTACACAAGCTAAGTATAGGAGGGGAGAGAAAAGGCACATTGACACATCAGCGTACAAATCGTTGTTTATGTGTTGTTTGGGTATTGGGTTACCACATGAGCTTTTAGTATGTACAAAGCTCGCACTCATACGCAGATACATCTTTAACGGACACTTAAGAGGACGCTGGATCTCTCTATCCTTTTCTAATTAAAAAATGTAAATTTTTGGAAAAACTAATTATTATTGATAGAAATTAAGGGTTGTCCGCAACTTCTATAGTGAAAAACAATATTTTGTCTGATGAGAGCAAATTAATTTTATTGCTTTTTTTTTAAGTAAAGTTTGACATACTTAAATAACGTATTCTCTAGCTTAATTTAGGATTTTGTAAGTACGTCAAACTTTACTTGAAAAAAAAGCAATAAAATTAATTTGCTCTCATCAGACAAAATATTGTTTTTCACTATTGAAGTTTCGGACAACCCTTAATTTCTATCAATAATAACTAGTTTTCCCAAAAATTTACATTTTTCAATTAGAATAGGATAGAGAGATACAGCGTCCCCTTAATAATTTTTATTCCAATGCGTTAATTATTAAAAACTTCCTGTATGTTTGTATTATGTATGTATGAGCGCTATATATATAGCGCTCATTCAAACAGTATTGTCTCTAATAGTCGCACAACAAATATCATAAAAACAAATTAAATTAGATACAAAATATAACTTTTTATTTATTTTTTTAAATTAATGATTAGCAAAAAATTTAAACGGAAACCTAATGGATTTTCAAAAATCTAATATTCATTACAGATGTTTTTTGTGTTACGAGACTTTTCAATAAAGTTACAAGTGATCGTATCTATTGTTAAGCATGTAAACAATCAAATCCAAATCAAAATTATTCAAATAATTCAAATATTTTTTTCTTCAAATTTCTTCAAAAAACTAAAATTTATTTCTAGGAAAATGATAATAATATATATAATAATATGTGAAACGTAATTGTTGATAAAATTTTCACTTTTGATGATTCAATTGTTTATAACTTTATTAAATCATCAAAACAAAAAAAAATTATCAAAGTTGAATTTTTAATTTTTATAAATTTTCTTCATTTCTGTTTGAATTTTTTAGTAATTAATAAAAAATATACAATTTAAAAAAAATTTTTTTAATTTGAAATCTTTACAAATTTTAAAAGAGGATAAAAATAGAATAAAATTTTATTCACTTTAATTTACTTTTTTTTTGTGACAAGTAGAACCAGAGATAATACTATTTGAGTGAGCGCTTTTCATCTAAATTTTTTTTTGTGACTCTCTGACGGTAGACTGAGGTTAGTTGTCAGTAGGGGAACGTAGGCAAATTGCGAATAAGTTTACAAATAAAAACCATGTCGTAACACTGCTTAGACCTAAAGTGTAGAATAGTCTTACGAATATTTTCCGTCATTGATTAATTGAAATTGCTGTTAGATATACTGAAAAGCTGAATTCTAATATTTTAACATGCTTACAGTAAAATTATTAATTTTCAAATGATTTATATTTAGTGCTCGATTCAAAGTTTGAAGAAAAACATCGACTAAACAATAGTTTAAAACTGCAATTATAATTCACATACGCACTGTACATTTTTTAAATATTTTTGAAACATTATGAAAAAAATATTAATTATATTTTTGGCTATTATTGAGTTAAGTTTTAAATTTGCATAAAAAAGATTATTATAATATGCAATTCCTATATTGAATATGATAATTAGCATATACTACTATAAGTTTTTATATATATTATGATTATTTTAAATATTTAGTTAAATGTTCAACTATTTTAATTTCCGTTACTGTTTTTTATATTGATGAAATTAAACTTTTTATATTTACAATATATTATGATGTACGAATATAATAAAAATAATAAATTTTGTTGAAATCAATAAAAGATTCTTATTTTTCAACGTCATAATTTTGATTATTGATTAATAGTTTATTTGCCAACTTAAAAATTTGTTACTTATTTTAAGTAATTGACCCTTGTAGTATATGTATGATATATGATACTCATCGAACTTTATGAAATAGTTAAGAGTTCTTTATGTTTTTTACCTATGATTTGACAATATTATAAAGATTTGTAATTATCATTAGTAATAATAGATTTACAATATTTTTTTTATAATAGTAAAGATTTTTGTTAGTTACGAAAATCTTTATTTCCCATTTTTTTATAACATGATAAGATATAGCTTTATGAATTTTGAAAATAAATTATTTTGCATAAGTTTCGCTAAATAAGTTGCAAATATATTTAAAAAGCTTTCTCTTAACTCAGAACTCGCACTCATCTACTTCATGAGTTACAAATTTGTATTGGATAAACATATATTTTTGATAAAGTTTTTTTTATCAAATCATTAAAAAATTTTAATGAATTAATTGTTTTTATATTTATTATCATTATTTGCTTATTATTTAAACAATTCCTGCATGCTTCTGAGTAGCTTAGTAAGTTGCAAATGTATTTAGGGGGCCTTCTCTTTACCCAGAACTACCATTATTCTACTTCATGAGTTGATAATTTGTTGTGTGTATACATATTTATTTAATATAAAATATATTTTTAAGCAAAATGTGATAGAAAATTGTTCATTCTATTTTTAAAAGCTTGTTTTATAAAGACAGCATCAAATAACTTGTATACAAATTTTAGAGCAAATCTATCGAGTAGTTTACGTAAAATGCAAAAAAAATGAAAAATGAAAATTTTAAAAAAAATTAAAAAAATTTTTGAAAATTAAAACTACGCTAAGGAAATCGGTTTTTGAAGGTAATACTTCTTTTGGCAGTTGCAAATAATTCCCATGCAAATTTCAAAGCAAATTCATAAAGTAATTTACGCAAAATACAAAATAAATGAAAACTCAAAATTTTTTTTAAAATTCTTAAAAAGGCTCTTAAAAAAAACTACACTATGAATACGAATTTTCAATAGCTTCCCGTCTACTTATATAAAAATATAGATAGTATGCAAAATTTAAAGCAAATCAATCAAGTAATTTTCAAGATCTAATTGGCTGAATAAATAACATTTTCTTTTCAAAATTTTACAAATGCTCTAAAATTAAAACTACCCTATGGAAATCAATTTTTGAAAATTTCTCTTTTTTTGGCAGTTGCAAATAATTTCCCTGCGAATTTTAGAACAAATCTATGGAGTACTTCATGTAAAATAAAAAAAAAAATAAGAAATAAAGAATCAAAATTTTTTTTTAAATCTTTAAAATTCTCTAAAATTGTAACCATACTAAGAAAATTAGTTTTTAAAAACCTAATTTTTTTCATACAATAGCGAATTGATTTTACAAAAATTTTGAATAAAATTTATAGTATCGTTTACGCAAAATAGAAGATAAATGAAAACTAAATTTTTTTTCGAAAATTTTCAGAATGCTCTAAAATTTAAACTGCACTGAAAAAATTAGTTTTCCAAAGCTTGTTTTTTTCAGACAGTAGCGAGTAACTTGCATACAAATTTTGGAGCAAATCTATCGAATGGTTTTCGTAAAATAGAAAAAAAAATTAAAAATAAAAGTTTAAAAAAAAATTTTTTAAATGCTTTAAAATTAAAAGTGCGCTAAGAAAATCAGTTTCCAAAAGTTTTTTTTTTGGCAGTCGAAAATAAGTTTCATACAAATTTTCAAGCAAATTCTTCGAGTAGTTTACGTAAATTACAAAAAAAATTAAAAATCGAAATTTTTTTTAAATTACTAAAATGACTATAAAATTAAAGCTACGCTGAGAAAAGCAATTCTCAATAGCTTCCGCACCAGTTGATAGAAAAATTGAATTGTATGGAAAATTTGAAGTAAATTCTCCGAGTAGTTTTCAAGATTTTATTGGCTTAATAAATATTAACATTTTTTTCAAAAATTTCAAAATGCTCTAAAATTAAAACTAATTTGAGAAAATTAGTTATCAAGAATTTATTATATTTGGGCAATCGCAAATAATTTTCATGCAAATTTTGAAGCAAATTCATCGTGTAGTAAACAAAAAAACCAAAAAAATGAAATTTTTTTTTTTTTTATTAACGACTAAAATTAAAACTACACTAGAAGAACCAATTATCAATAGCTTCCAAGCACGTTGCACAGAAAAATTAATTTCATGCAAAATTGGAAGCAAATCCATCGAGTAGTTTTCGAGATACAATTTACTAACTGACATCACACACACACACACACACACACACACACACACACACACACACACACACACGCACGCACGCACGCACGCACGCACGCACGCACGCACGCACGCACGCACGCACGCACGCACGCACGCACGCACGCACGCACGCACGCACGCACGCACGCACGCACGCACGCACGCACACACACACACACACACACACACACACACACACACACACACACAGTGCGGTCGGGTTAGAGAAAAATGTAAAATAATTTTCACACGGCGATTTACAATTAACTAAGGTAATAATATACCTCTAATGTTGTCAATAACTCTAGCTAAATATATGTAGAATAATTATTGATGCTAATCTTGTTTGAGAAGTTAAAAATATCGTTGTAAAGCGAAAAATGCAGTGCGAGATAGAGCCGGCGTGAGCATATGTGTTGATCATTCTTTAGTATTACTTTCTCTGTCGCACTAAAGAAAAATACACATTTTTACATGGGCTCTATCACACGCAGCATTTTTCGCTTCACTAAAATATTTCAGACTATTCAAACACGATTAGCATCGATAATTATTCTACATGTATATGGCAAGAGTTATTGACAACATTAGAAGTATATTATTGTCTTAGTAAATGTAAATCCGTGTATAAAAAAAATTTTATATTCTTCTCTCACCTGCAGCGCCACCGACCGGCAAATGATTTCGACCTCCTCTTAATTTATAAAATAGAAAATTTATACTTTCGTAAATATTGAAAAATCATTTTTACTTTGAATTATATTTTAACAAATATAATCTTATTTCTTATTTTAGTTTTGGAACTGAACATTTTTTTGATTTTTAAAACTTAAAATTTAATTTTTCATTCTTTTAAATGTATACTTTCAATTTTAAAATAGAAAATTCAGCCACATAGAAGGTTGCTATAAAGCTAACAGCGAGCGCACGCGAGGGATAAGCCTTATCAAAATCGCAAGCATTCTCATCGCGGCGCGCTAATATTTTGAGCGCCACGCGATGTCCGTCCTTTGTAAAGATTAAAGAGATATATATTATATAACAACTTTTAATCTTATAATATATTCAATGTTTTCAGTCACTATTCTACTGACTGTGTGCAAATTGTAATATTTTCTATTTACTCGTACGCGAATAGTTTTAAATCTATTTCTTAACCTTTAAACCTTAGTGTAATGATAACTTTACTAACAACATAATTTAATACTAAAAATATTTTTAATTCATTTATACCACTAAATTATTCCCTTCGTTTTCTCTACACATCTCGAGAAAAGCATCGATATCTAGAGAGAGAGAGAGAGAGAGAGGGAGAGATAAGATAAGCGCGCATAGTACCAACGAAGATAGACGCTTATAGAAGCGTACTTTAAATGGGCGGACAGGGGCTCAAAATCTAAAGCTTATGTCCTCCAGCCGCGTGGTGGCGCTACTAAAATCCCATGTATTTCTATATCTATATATACCGATGTTTTCATATATATAGATATATACGTAATGTTAAAGTGTCCTCCAAAAGCTGGGCCCCCAAAGTTAACCCAGAAGTACGCTTCTATAAGCGTCTATCTTCGTTGAAAGTACGAATGCACTCCGCAGCCTACGAAAACGCATGCATGTGTAACTTACAAAGTTTTTTTTCTACTTATTTTATTCGAATGCACACACGCGCGCGCACACGCACGCTCACTGTGACGTCAGAGATTATTCCAAGCAGTATGCACGCGACAAAGTGTAAATCTTGAAAACTTATAGCCTACGAAAACACAACAAAGCGTATTGCTTATAACGTCATACAGAGATTGGTCTAAGCTGCGTTTTACACTGAAAAAAACATTTTGGCATAGTTACAGTATGAATAAACAAAACAACAGTGTAGCTGATGGAGCTAATATTTTTTATAATAACAATAAACTATGTATTCAATTTTGCTATCTCATATTTCGTTAGGATTACCATACAGATTGTCATCGTAACGAAAATATAAATGACCAAATTAAATTAGGTTTATATCGTTAGATCAACAATATTTATTCTGATCACAGCAATATTTATTTTTTTCACAGCAAGAAAAATGTATATTGTACAACTAGCGTAAGCATTGAGAGCTTAACGTATAGTACCGTCGCACGGTTATTTTTATTAAATACGTATTTTTAGGGAAAAATAAACTCTCATTCGTTTTTAATAAAATTGACAACTATATTTTATAACTATGAATGTGCATACAAAGTTTTAGGTAATAGTGAAACTTGTGAAATAATCAATTATAATAATTTATTCTATCCAAAACCGTTAAGTATTGTAAAAATAGTAAAATGAATATTATATTGCGTTCTTATGTTTGAATACAAAGTATTATTTATTGTTATAATGTAACTTTTGATTTTTCTTCAATAAAATTTAAATAAACATATATATTATACGCTTTTTATACTTTTTTGGCATTATATTACCTCAATGGGATCGGCTTTTGTGTGAAGAAGGAATCATTATTGTTTCTACCATGGTATAAAACGAGAAAATTTTAGCTGTGCTTTGACTTATGTATAAAAGTTGAAAACAATTTATGTACCAATACAAAAAGAAGAACCAGCAGACAAGCCCGACAGTCAAGAAAAAAATAAAATCAACAAGATCAATAATAAAATTAAAGAATCAGATCTAGATAACGAATCACCACAGACAACCGTCTGCTCCACCCCCATTACTGTCATTGAAAATTTAAGCAACAGTGAGAACGATATTACAGAAGAGAATATCTACGATAATATCAGTGATGAACTCGTTGCAAGTACTGAAAGATCTTAAAAAAATTCTTGTCAAGACAGTGGGTGTGTTCCCTGCAGACAAGATTCCTCTAATCTGGGAAAAACTGTGTGCCCTTGTAGTCAATCTCGATGAAAGCTTAAAACCAGGGTCTAATTGGGTTTCAATTTACGTCGATTCTAATGGACAGGGGACTTACTTTGACAGCTATGGATTATCCCTAACCGTACCAGATCACATCGATCGCTTTGGAAGAAACTGCCGAGTATAAGAGTGGAACATACTGCAACTGCAGAACCTCAATTCTGATGTGTGTGTGGGCAGTATTGTGTTGACTTTTTGTTTTATATGTCTCATAATTATTTTCTTAAAATGTTTTGTACGTTATTTTAAACCGATAAAAGGGATAATGATAGATTAAGCGTTATATTATTTAACCTTATTATGAATGTGAAAAAGAAACAAGAAATTAAAAAAGAAATTATATGTACCTAGTGCAATCAAGTGTCTACAGCAAAAAATATTATGTAATGTGTGTGTGTGCGCGTGTGTGTATGTGTGTGTATAACTTCCAATATTTTCTGACTTTGTTACTATACTTATTTGTTATCAAGACACCATCAATAATGGGTCAGACATCGAGCTCAAGGAACGCTGGCGATCGCACTCCTCTAATCGGAAATAATGACATAAAAAGTTAGAAAATAAAAAAAAAAAATACTCACAATGGAAACAGTATTCACAAAAAACTTCTACAGACGCATACTCTATCCCTGAAAGAAATAGCTACAAAAAATTTTGATTTAAAATATATGTAAATAAAAAATACATGTAAGACTTGCAAAGTCTTATTACTCTGAAACTTATATAGTTGTATCGTCGTTGTAATAATTTTATAAAAAATAAACATCAATCACATATATCTCTATTTATTTATATACCCTTCCATCATTTTTTCTCTAAAGTTATTATTTCATTCTTAAAATAGAAAATTTTTCGTCAATTTTTACTAATTTTTTAATATAATTTATCATTTATTATAAACATTTACTATTTTTTATTTACATTTGTTATTTTAATTTATTATTATGTATTGATATATTTTTATATTCTATTTTACAAATTATTTTTTACCAAGTTCTAATCTTTTTACATTCCGATTATTGAGAAGCGAGATAAGACCGGAGCGATAAGAGACGCTGCGTTATATAGAGCCTCAGGCGTCCAATCCGGTAAACACGTACTCCAAAGTATGTCGTCATAGGTGTCTGCCATTTAAGCCTCCCTTCTACTAATGATGTATCAAAGAAAACTGTATTGTAGCCAAAATATGACAGCAGCAAATTATTTGTATGTAAGCGTTTCTTAGAGTAAAAATACGACATATTATAAGCCTAGTTCCGATAAAATATAAAAAGTATTTCACGAATTCCTGAAACTTTAGGTACTGATATAATGTCTAACAAAAAACTGTATTTTACTAGTCATATTGGCGCAGCGAATTCTTTAAATATGTGCTCTGTCAGAAAACGATTAAAAGCAGCCAAAAAAGCATCAGTGGTAAGACTGGAAACAACCTCCAGATGAACAGCCTTTAGATAGAATCTGGTTGAAATCTGGCACTGCTTAATAATAGGTAGACAGACTACAAATCGTCCTTCAGAATTATAGCAATGAGTAGCCTTAAAATGCTGGTAACAGACTGACTCGTGAGGCGCATATGGTTCAGTCTTCACCAATATACAGATAAAAATAGTAACGTGTCCCTTCTGAAACTTAACACCTCGACCAGAATAACATTTAATGAAAAAGAGACCTGCAAAATCTATTTTATCGTGAGAAATGGCCTGGTAGGTCGAACACAAACAGCAGGTAACGGGACCATTATCTGCTTAAGAGGAGGTCGAGTATATCTGTCCTTTTCTAATCAAAGAATTTATTTTTTTACAAAAATTAATAATTGTAGCAAAAAATAAGAAGAAAACCCTATCTCGTATAATAAAAAGCTAGATTTTCTTTTATGAGGAAAAATTATTTTTATCGCTTTGTTTTTAAGAAAACCTTGAAAAACTGAATTGTCCATCCTAACCTATATTTTTTAAGTTTTTCAAGGTTTTCTTCGAAACGAATCGATAAAAATAATTTTTCCTTATCAAAGAAAATATAGCTATTTATGATACAAGATGGGGCTATCTTCTTATTTTTTGCTACAATTATTAGTTTTTGCAAAAAAAATAAATTCTTTGATTAGAAAAGGACAGAGATATACGACCTGCTCTTAACGATATTAGCATTTAATAGATTAACTAAAGATAACTTAAGATTAACTAAGATTAACTTAGATTTACTATTTGCTAGAGCACAAACCACACATTTGCGAATAACCGGACGAATCACATTGCGAGATTCGGTCAACCAAGATTAGCGAGACAGTTGACTGTGCATCAGTGATACTTCACCATAAACAGTCACAATATGAGCCTTAGAATAAACGAGCCACATGACTGTCCCCTGCCAAGATAATTGGATACTTCTCCGATTTCGTTAAAAATGAATGCTAAATCCTACATCCCACTCGAAGCAAACGGTCCTTATCTATAAAAGATAACAATCTAAAGAGAGGACTAGATGAAGTTAACAATTTATTAGCTTGAAGGTTCAGAATCTCTCTCGAGAAACTCTGATTCTACGTCAATCGCAGCAGCATTAAACGACTAACAGCTAGCTCAGTCACATAAAACAAAACCAGACCCATAGGTCCACCACTAGACTTCATACGGGCATTGGATTTCCATCTACCAACATAAGCCAAGATCCGAATAATCTTATCAACTAAAGAAAGCCTTTCCAACCATTTAAGAGCAAGCCAAACTATCTGTCTTTGTCTAATAGTGTTTTTCATCATTTACATAAACGCCATTGGCTGAAACACTAAGAAAGTGGCTGCCCCCGCTAGATACTAGAATAATACATAAATTTTATAATAACAAAATAATTTTATCACGTGGTTTTTGAATAATATGAGACTTATTAAAAATCTAAAATATAACCTATCATTTTTGGTAGGACTCATATTATTCAAAATTCTACACGATTAAATTATTTTGTTCTTATTATAAAATTTAACCATTACACTAGTATCCAGCGGGGCTGCCTCTTTTTTAGTATTTCAGCCAATGGTGTTTATGTAAATGATTAAAACACTATTAGACAAGGTCAGATAGTTCGGTCTCTTCTTAAGCACACTATCCAGCGTTTGAATCTGTGCTGCAAACGTCAAAACACGTTCTCTCTTTCGTTTCTCGAGATCAGTATGAGAAACCTTCTCAGAACTAGGCCAATACTCACAGGAAAACCCAAGCCAGAAAGAACCCTACCACTATAACTGGGAGTCGACCAGCTCCAAAGAACTCGAGTTGCCAAATAAGCAAGATTCTCCGTGGATCCTACATGATGCCGTGCTGCACCAGGCAGCTTAGAGTAAATGTAGCTAACACGATTGGCGACAAATGATTTCCATCTAGATGGATACCCCCAAACCAAGCGAAAACAATCTGTGAATCACTCCAACAATAAATATCATATGGAATAGTAGTAAAATTATCTAAAATATAATTTAGCCAATAAGGAAGCACCACAAAACTCCAATCTTGACAAACTCAAAGCCTTGATAGGAGCAACTCTAGATTTAGCAGCGATCAGTTAAATAATTAAAGAATCAGCAACAGGAACCAATGTATAAAGAACAGCAGCAAATGCACATTCTGAAGTGTTACAGAAGCAATGCAACTTCCACGTGAAATCAATATAAGACCCAGTCCAGCAAAGAATACGAAGAGTCTCGAGACCACTTGAGTGAGCCTCAAACTCACTCTACTGTTTAGAAATTTCTGGGGAAACTTAATCATCCCAATCTTCATCCAAAATCTAAAGATTCTGTATAAGAATTTTAATTCTGATTATTAGAGGTAATAACCATTCCACCGGGTCATACAGCTTAGCAACACGTGAACAAATTACCCTCTTGGTAATCTTCAGGGATCTCATAAGAGACCCTGAAAGTGAATGCGCCTTCACCAAAAAGCCAACGAGGACCCGAAGCTGAAATTATCTCAGGATTCTAAAACAATGGATCAGACTTCTTCTCGGGAGCTGACTCAGGCAACAACTCCCGCCTATTCACCGAACATTTTACCAGCTTCATAGCTCCAGATGCCGAATCCTTTAACAAGCTGTTCTCGAATCAACAAAGTAGATCAGATATCATTCCCACCTTCAAAAAAGTCATAATGTCCACGAGCAATAAAATCAAATACCATGAGGAACCCTTCTTTATTCTTCTCTGCCAGCTGCAACATACAAGGATTTGCCAAAAATGGAACACAAGCAGTGCCATATGTGACAGTAGAAAGCCGAAAGACACGAACAGGCTCATCCGAAGAACGACGCCAAAGGATGCGCTGGAAATTCCGATCCTCTGGATGCATCAGAAACTGTCGGAACATTTTTTCAACATCACAACTGAAAACCACTGTCAGGAAATACAATTTCGTCATAATAGCCAATAAATCCATCTGCAACTTAGGACCCACATGAATTTTAGAATTAAGAGACATACTATTAGTATCAATCTGAGATGCATTAAGGACTGCCCTGAGATAAGGGTAGTCTTTAATGCGTCTCAGAAGAATAATAATTTCAGAAAAATTTCTGTTGCCATCACTCAATACTGGATGATCAGGCGAATAAACACAGCATTTGGAATTTACATGATGGTTCGAAATCAGCTCCTTGTGCTGTAAACTTATATTTATCCTTAAGAGCATGACGAAGCTGTCCGCCTTCTAATAATATTTCCAATCTCAACTTATGAATAAACGATGCGTTTAATTGAGTTTTTTTGCTAAAAATAAAAAATTTGTAAGATTAAACTCTAGTGCGGACAACTCAAGAAAACCACCAAAATATTATACATACAAAGTTATAATAAAAACTTTCAATATATCGTATTTTAATGTTAGGTTTGTCGAGTTTGATATCTAATTTCCAATCCAAACTCATAAAAAAATAACAAGTCCAAATGATTTTTTATTTTAACAAAAATTATTGTACTAATATAACTTTAGTACGGACAAGTCATTATATCTATTTAATTTAAGAATTTAAAAAGATATCGATAAAATAAAAAAAGCAAAACTCGATTGCTGCAGCTCCGACATGCCGTTAAAGGCTGAATACTTGACATCAAGGAAAGGCTGCCTGAGAAAACACTTTTCAAGATGAAGAAGGCATGATCGAGCAATACTCTCCATGGTTGAAATCTGGTGCTGTTCAATAAAAGGTAGACGGACCACAAATCGTCTTTCAGTATTAAGACAATGAGTAGCCTTAAAATGCTGGTAACAGACTGACTCGTGAGGCGTATATCGTTCAGAAATAAAAGGTACTTCCTCGGTCATCCAAAACCTGTAAATCAAACAATCCAGATCCTCAACATGAGCCAAATGGGCACTAACAGCAGGCACAGAATCGGCCTTACCTTCAGGTAATCCACCAGAAATCACATAGCCAAAGGCTGTGTGAAGTGCGACGATATTAGTATCAGGTGGGCTTCGTACCAAACCCTCCTTTATGATGGCTGCATCTATGGCAGTGTCCAAAATGCAGTCGACTCGAGATGGGCTCTTGAAATTCAGGTCAGCCTACTGTAACCCACTGGCTTCCAATCAGATAACACAAACTCACAGCTCGGTAAATCAGCAGTTACATTTCTCAGTACAAACAATGAAAAGGAGATGAAGGAATCAGAATCATAAATGGATTTGAGAGAAAGAGATACTCTCTTTTTTGCAACCGCAGTTACAGTTCTCCCATTTCCGTGATTCCAACTAAAACACGAGATATAGGAGCAGATGATAGCTGAACAATGGATTTAGATACAAAACATTCTTCTGCACCATTGTCCAGTAAACGTTACCACTTGTAGACTGATCTGCAGCAGACACAAAAACTGTACAAGCTGTAGACAACAGCTTAGTGCGATTACTAACTACGCCGGAATTTCCAGAAGCAGCCGAAGACACATCATGATTAGCAATAGCAGGACGTCTAGAATCGGTCGTCACACCGGACACAGGCTTGTCCATATGAAGCCTAGTATGATGCTTGGAGTGGATGCCTTGTATGACATCCACATGGACAGACTTAGACAAAGAAGATTCATTAAAGGTATACGCCCCGTGTTTTTCAAACTTCACATTTGATCCATTATCATTTCTAACCTTATATACATCCTTGGATACTAGAGCCTCTTTATCACAATCCGTAGTTAACAAGATTTGGATCAAAAGATTCTTTCGAGTAGGAAAAATGGCTTCAAAGTCTCGACCGATGATGTTGGCCCAAGCACGACAATTAACAGAAGCAAATTTTGCAACAGCGAAGTGAATAAAAATGTCGTCCCATTGTGCTACTGGTCGTTGAGGAACTGTAAAAAGGTTGATATTTTCATTAATGGTACTAATTATACTGTTTAGATGTTCAACCGATTTATCTGAAGCTGACGGAATATACAGTAAAGCATCAAATTCACCTCAGAAGTAAAATTATGGGTTCCCATTTAAAAAAATTAACTTGACCTTGAAATGACATTCAAGGTTATGGTCAAGGTCATGGTCATTATCACCGTCGAATAGCCAAGAAAATATCCTCTATCTTTTGTTTCAAGCTTTTTCTCCTAAAATACAATCCCGCAGAGTTATTTCGCTGTTCCGGTACTTTTGGCTCACCCTGTATATATATTGTGCCAACTTGAAGGGGGTGTCACAACCACTCATTTTGTTTGCATTTATGAAGGCTTCCTTGAAAGAGTGAAAAAATATTTTAAAAATAATTTTTCAATAAGTCAAGCCCTAAACTAATGTCTAAAATAACCTTTTTTTGCTCTATTAATTGGACTATAATGCTTTTACGCAATATAGGTACACATGGTCTATCTTATTATTCAGCTACAACATATACACAGGCAGATGAGACTGTATGATTATGTTAAAAAGAATATTTCTCCAAGGCTTATTGAATTAAGTTGAAGTCAAAGTCTATTGGTCTTTTTATTTCAGTCAAAAGAGAACTTGTGACATTTCCTATTAAAATTAACAATGTGGGCGTCTGAACCAACTAAATTTTGAATTGAGAGAAATGTTCTTTTCTTTCTTCTCTCAAAGTTTTATAGAGTTTCTCCTTTTGAAAACCTTGAGTAGTGTTTAGTGAGATCTCTTATTTTTTCTATCTTAGATTACACCTATATGGTATACAACAATCCATATAAATATCCGAATTTAAAACTTAATAGGGCTCTATACGTATACATCAATAATAAAAGTTATGAATTTCTTTCTATTAATTAAAAAAGAAAATAATTTCTATTAAGAGGTCACGTATCTCCCTCCTTTTCTTTTTAAAGAATTAATTTTATACAAAAATTAATAACTTTAGCAAAAAATGAAGATAAAGCCGCATTTCATATCAAAAAAGCAAAATTTTCTTTGATAAGAAAGAATTAATTTTATTGCTTCGTTTTCCAGAAAACCTTGAAAAACCAAATTGTTTACTCTAACCTTTATGTATCAAGTTTTTCAAGGTTTTCTTGAAAACGAAGTGATAAAATCAATTTTTCTTCATCGATAATAATATTGCTTTATTTGTTACGATATGCGGCTTTCTCTTCATTTTTTGCTTAAATTATAAGTTCTTGTAAGAAAATCAATTCTTTAATTAGAAAACGACAAATATTCTCTACCTGCTCTTAATTCTAATTTATTCTATCACGAGTTACTTTCATTGTGGCACAACGCTATATAAAAATTGATGATAATACTCCTCTTCGCTCTTCTGACAAGTTTTCTAAGATTCTGTTAAATTCTGTTAAAGTCTAAATTTGAATAAGTGATATACGTATAATATAATAGATGTACATGCACGTTATAAGGTAATCTCAGTTTAAAAACAAAAAATCAACCAGATTGTACATTGTGTCAACGTTAAAACTTATTTGAAATAAAACTAACAAGATATAGTATCGTTAATTCAACTCTTTCTACCTAGTTATATACGACTGCCAAACTTTAAAAGCATTTGTTTCAAGTTTTGTATTCAGAATCGGTTGATTTTGTAACTCAAGTTGTGTAATACCGATCGTTATAAATTTCATATACTAATTCTATACATAATGAACAAACCAGCGTCGTCTAGATTTTTCTTTTATAACTATTATTCATTTTCATAATTAAAAAAAAAACATACAACTTTTTCTGTTAAAAATCTAGTATTTTATGTTTGTAAATTCTAAGTTTTTGAAAAATTTACTAATGAATTTTTTTTAATAAACATAGACAGCATTACCTCAATGAACTCAATAACTAATTAGATATTTTGGGTTTTGTATAAATTGTAATAATCAGTTATTACCCTCTTATGTTCATTTTCTTAAGCACGGCGGTCCTCAAGCAATTTTGGCCATATAGGCATATTCAGGATCCAATTCCAACAAAAACCAAAATCAAAGAATGAGCACTTTTTTATTCATTCAAATTTTATTTTTTATATATATATATATATATATATATATATATATATATATGTTTCACTGAAATACCAAAAGTACATGCAGTGTTCTTATAGAATATTAATACACAGTATTTTTTAATTAAAATTACTTTAAGTGCCGTCTTTAAATAATTTAATAACGTATCATTTACGTTTTTATCACTATACTGTATTATAAAAAATTTAAATTTTAACGTTATGCTTATATTGTGACATAACTTTAAATTCTCCTAAATATATTTACAATAATATTTGCTTAAAATATGTGAATAATTCATAATACTATTTGGAAACTGCATTCTAGAAATTAAGTTCATAAATTATCAATTACAAAAATTTTTTTATAAAAAATATATATAAAAAATAAAATTTGAATAAATTCAAAATTGCTTATTCTTCGATTTTGGTATTTGTTGAAATATGATCCTAAATGTGCCTACACTGAGAGAAAATTCATGCCAATAGAGCATGTAGTCTACGTATCCCAAGTTAGTAAGTAATATCCTATGCTTTAATAACAGCGCCATCTACTCTTACGAGGTTTGTGCTATCCAAAAACTGTTTATTTACATGCTTTAGTAGCTCCCCACTCTAATATCCTTCGATAGCTAGCGCTGTATCCTCTCATGAGACGTGAAGGAAGTAAACGTGGCTTGTCCACTATTCTTACTTTACTGCTAACTATGGCATTCTTCTATTGCTCAAGTCGCCTCCTCTTTTGGGTGGCGACGCGAGCAAACACGGCTGGTCTATATCCAAAATCATGTTGCAAACTTCGTTAACGTATTTTCGTAGCGTGAATCTTTTATTTCTTTTCTTTTCTTTTTTTATGAAGGGAGATACGTTATAAATATAACCTGTTAAACTTTTTAACTTTAAATAATTAATTTTTAACTTAAAATTTAATTATTTTAAACCGCTGGGGGGCAGATGAGCATGTACGATTTTACGCCAACGATATTTCGAAGTAACGTTGGTCTAGTGCGTAACGTTCACGCTTTTCTTTTTGATGTACGCGAGTTCAACTCTCGGCTAGGGTCACTTTTTTTTTAATTTTTTTTTTATTATTTCAATAGTTTTTATTGCTTTTTTTTATTTATATTTTTTTTATTTTCTATTTTTTTATTAATTTTAAAATCTATTTTTTCACAATTTACTTAAAATATGCTCTTTTTTTATTAATATTTTTAAATAAATTATTTCATATAGAAAATAATTTAAAATATTAATAAATAAATAATAGTGATATTTACAATACTATAGTTCAATTTTGTCTTTATAAACATATTTCAATATACAATATATATTATAACATAAATAATAATACCTCAGTTTTATTTATTTATTGTAATTTATTGTAAATTTTATAAACTAAATTATAAATAAATTAAACTATACTATTATAAATTAAACTATACTATTATAAAATAAACATCACTATTATAAAATAAACATCACTATTATTTATTTATCAATATTTGTAATTACTACCTATAAAGAATAATTTATTTTTAAAAAATTTTCATTGAAAAAAACGAGCGTACTTGTGAAAAATTAAATTTTAAAATTATTAAAAAAATACAAAATCTAAAAAAAAATAAATATAAAAAAGAATAAAAAATATTAAAACAATAAAAAAAAAAATTAAAAAAAAAGTGACCCTAGCCGAGAGTTGAACTCGCGTACTCAAAAGGAAAAGCGTGAACGTTACGCACTAGACCAACGCTACTTCGAATTATTTTTGGCGTAAAATCGTACATGCTCATCTGCCCCCCAGCGGTTTAAAATAATTAAATTTTAAGTTAAAAATTAATTATTTAAAGTTAAAAAGTTTAACAGGTTATATTTATAACGTATCTCCCTTCATAAAAAAAGAAAAGAAAAGAAATAAAAGATTCACGCTACGAAAATACGTTAAAGAAATTTGCAACATAATTTTGGGTATAGACCAGCCGTGTTTGCTCGCGTCGACACCCAAAAGAGGAGGCGACTCAAGTAAACAGAGGATATGAGAGTGGGGAGTCATCGAAGTATACCACGCGAGTCATCAGTGAATGCCGTTCATGCTTTAGTTACTCTCCATACCATCTTTTTTAGTATAAGGTAATCCAATACTAATAGAGCTTCTCACGCGGCGTCATATTTGTATCAATGTTTTATATGCTCGCATAGATGGCGGTTCGCATGCTCTATTAGCATGAATTTTCTCTCAGTGTAAAATCATATCCAGGAGGAAAATCTGAGGTGCAAAAAGTTCATGGTCAAATTTATTCGAGGACCACCGTGTGAAGAGAATGTAAAATAACGATATTACAGTTTTCTAAATTTTGTATTATTAATACTAAAGTTTTAAAAATATCTCTATATTATAGCTTTCCCTTTTTACTAATAAAATTCCTAATACAAAGATATTTCATAAAATTTTTTAACAAAAATTCAAAACTGTAATGTCGGTAACTATCTTCGAGCATATACTACTGGAGAAAGTCTCCGAATGGCAGCAAGCGTTACAAGGCAAAGAGAGAGAAAGCCTCTATTTTGGTACGTGCTGTCTCTCTCTAGCCTGATTTGATTGGCTGCTTCTGTTCCCCACTAAGAAAGTGAGAGAGAGATAGCACGTACCAAAATAGAGGCTTTCTCTCTCTTCGCCTTGTAACGCAGTTAATAGCTGGGAGGCTTCCTCCAGTAGTATATGCTCGAAGGTAACTATATATAAATCATGTACCCTATTTCATCCCCTTAAGGTGATGTAACAGGGAATATGATTTATATCAACGAATATAGACGCTTATAGAAGCGTACTTTTGAATGGGAAATTTCTGCCAAAAATTAGTTACCCAGCTACTGAGGGCACCACCAGATCCCATGTATTTTCATATCTATATATATATCAAATTTTTCATATGTATAGATATACAAACAATGTTAAAGTGTTACCCAGGTTTTCGGACGAAAAATTTAACTAATAATTCTTCTATAAGCGTCTATCTTCTTTTTTATATGCACTGGCCAGCATTGCAGTTTCCCAAATTTTTAGTTTTTATTCAAAAATTTTTATGAATATCTCAATATTATGCTTTTTATTTATTAAAATGGAAGTCTGTAATTTAGAGATATTTTTAAAACTTTTTTATTAAGAAATAAAAATTTGGAAAACTTTAATGTCGGTATTTTACATTCTCATAAGGCATCTACCGAAATTTACTATCATTCGATCATTTATCTATATTTTCCGACAAAATATTAACAGAATATTATTTAAATGTTTTTATCATGTAGTTTTTATGAAAATAAATTTATATTAATCATTTAAAAAAAAAATTTTTATTTGCAAATGTTTTTATACCATTTAGATCTTTTCACCCAACTCTCTCCTTACGTCATACCAAATTTATTTCATGATTAATAAAAAATATCTGAATCTAAGTCTTTCTCTTCTTCTTTCTATCGTTCTATCTCGAATAATAAACGCTCATTTCCGGTAGGAAATATTTATTGTAGATCAAATGAAAAATTTTAACTTACCATATACTGGTGTTTTGCCGGGTAAAACTACACAGACAAGTTGCAGCGCTTGAAAAGTTGATTTTAAATATCTAAACATAGGCTCAACTTGATCCGGTCCAGTAGCATATTTACAAAAACAAGGTTGTCCTATGATTGGCATACCAGCATCATTACTAATCTTTTGAAGTTGTGATGTGAATGAACGCAAAGCATCTTCACGAACCGTCCGTTGAGGAGCAAAACATGCTATAGCCCATACTCGGATTTCCACTCCAGTGAAAAATTGTTTTCCTCGCATATCCCATACACCTTGATTTGGCAGAGCTTGTTGTTTAGTCTTCAAAATAGAATTTAAAGCATATAATTTTAGAATATTTCTTTACTTGTAGAGAAATGAACAAAAATGTGAGCAATAATAATAAAATTCTAATGGTGCTCAAATAAATTTGAAATAATAAATATTTTTATAATTAAATAGAATCTAATTCGTTTCTGAGCATGATTAAAACACTGAGTGTTAAAAAATAAAAGTCGACGCAAATATTCTACACGGAGAGAAAAATCATTCCAATACCGCATGCTAGTCCACGTACGCAGAGAGAATATCAAAATTTTATTATATTACGAAATATTCATTCATCAATGACATTCAAAGGTAGCATAGAATGTCCGTATCCCACTATTGAATGGCGCTCAAGCAAGCAGTGAATAAGCTGTATATAACTGAAGGCTGTTGTGCATGCTCCTGTTGCTTAATACTGCGCTATCCTTCGTTTACTCAGGCTACATCCTCTCATGAGATGTAACGCAAGCAAAGAGAGCTCGTACGATAAGCAACTGTGGCATAACCTGCTAATATCCTACGTTTGCCTGCACCGCATACCGTTGAAGCGTTTGTCCATTAGCTCTGTGAAAGGTTCTTCATATATTAAGTTATTTTTCGCTATTCAAAACAATTTTTTTTTAAATTAGTAAATATAAATTTAATTATACAAACGATATCCATTTCGACACACTGAGAAAAAAATTTAGTTGGATTAAGTAAGGCTTAATTGAATCAATGAAATCCCTTAGGTGCGGGCGGCACATAAAATATTTTGTTACATTAATACAAATATTTTAATTGAGTCAAATAAATATTTCATTTTTTAAAATAAATATTTGATTCTACTAAACATCACAAATATTGGTTAAAAATAATATTTTGTATTTTCAAATAAATATTTGACTCACTAAATGTCGCGAAGATTGATTCAATAAAATTAATTCATTGTTTTTATAAAAAATTTTATCAATTAAAATGCCCATTTGTATTTCTAATTGATTATTTCATTACATTAATATACATATTGAAATTAAATCAAATAATATTTTGTATTTTCAATTAAATATTTGACTTATTAAATGTCGCGAAGATTGATTCAATAAAATTAATTCATTGTTTTAATAAAAAAAATTATCAATTAAAATGTCCATTTGTTTTTTTAATTAATTATTTCATCATATTAATGCTATATTGAAATTAAATTAGTTCAATATTTTATATTTTCAAATGAAAGTTTAATTTATTGAATATTTTAAATTTAATAAAATTTTAAGATTTAATAAAATTAATTCATTGTCTTAACAAAAAATTGATTAATTATTCGGTTATCTCAAATAAAATATTCCTTCAAAGTAAAGAAATATTTAATTAATTCGATTTATAGATATTTTAATCGAAGAAATACTGTCTTTAATCAACAGTATTTTTGCTTTCAGTGATTTACATTTATTTATTAACATCAATGAATTGATGACTCATTAAAGGACAGGTGAATATGATTTTATTTATTTATATGGTAAAGAATAACAATTATTAACATACTAACATTAGTATGCTTTATACAGTGATCGCACATGCAGTAAATCTAACATAAATTTCGCTCGCATTACAATTTACGTATTATCTTGGATTTTTAACTTCCTTATATATCAACTTAGAAGCCCTCTTACCGCTTGGGAGATCGAAAATTAACGACGACACCAAGCGGTTGTATCATCAAACCATCGAACTAAATGATTTTGTTAAAACAACAAATGTTTCTTTTAGTTCAAATATGTCTTATTTGAATGAAATAAATTATGTAGATGAATCAAATAGTGGATTTACTTGATTTTAACAAGTATTTAATCAGATTTCTCTGTAATTTTTATTAACTTTAGTACATATTTTGCTAAGTTATTCACTTAGCAAGACACGTATTTAAAACATGAGTTTGTTTGAGTATAAAGGATGATAACTTATACAAAAAAATATTTTTCAAGAATATTAAATATTAATTTTAACATTATATTACATTTGATTTAGTAAATATGTTATCAAATAATAACTGCTTGTTTCAATAAATATTTCATTAAGATAATCAAATAATTATTTAATCGATCCGATAAAGAAATTAATTAATACAACAAAATATTTAATTGGGATATAAATAATAAAATATTTAATTGTTAAAAATAATAATTAATTCAATTAATCACTGATTTCATAGACGCAATATAATTAAATAATAAAAGTAATAAAATAATTTTATAGAACAAGATAAATCAAATATTTGAATCAATTAAAAATTTAATTAATTTAATGAATCCAATTAATTATAATATAGCAATGAAATTATTTGAGTAAAAGACAATGAGATATTTCATAGAATCAATCATATATTTCATAAAGAGAAAAAACACATTCATCAAAGCAACTAAATATTGAATTAAAATGATTAGGTATTTCATTGGCCAGTAAAATAATTTAATATAAGTCATACAATATTTATTTAAAACAATGAAATATCTTTTTGTTATTATTCAAAATTTATTGAAAGAATAAAACAATAATTTTGACATTATTAAATATTTCATTAATATAATTAAATATATTATTGAACAGTAAAGTAATTTAATAAAGGTGATATAATAATTAATTAAATCAATGTAATATATTTTTCTTTTAATCAAAATTTGATAAAAATAATAGAATAAATACGTTAGAATTAGTAAACATTTTATTAAGATAATTAAATATATTATTAAACATCAAAGTAATTTAGTAGAAGTATTATAATATTTAATTGAAATAGTGAAATATATTCTTATGTCAATCAAAACTTGATAGAATTAATAGAATAAATATATTCGGTTTAATAAATATTTCATTGAGATAATCAAATATATTATTGAACATTAAAGTAATTTTATGGAAATGTTAATATAATATTTAATTGAATCAATGAAATATATTCTTGTTTCAATAATAACTTGATAGAAATAATAGGATAAATATATTTGGTTTAATAAATATTTCATTAAGATAATCAAATATATTATTAAACATTAAAGTAATTCAATAGAAGTGTTAATACAATATTTAATTAAATCAGTGACATATATTCTTGATTCAATAACAATTTGATAGAAATAATAAAATAAATATATTTGGTTTAATAAATATTTCATTAAAATAATCTAATACATTATTGAACATTAAAGTAATTTAATGGAAGTGTTAATATAATATTTTATTAAATCAGTGAATTATATTCTTATTTCAATAACAACTTGATAGAAATAATAGAATAAATATATTCGGTTTAGTAAATATTTCTTTAAAAAAAATTTAATATCTAATTTTACGTTGCACCTTTCTTGACTTTAAAAAATAATTTATTGGTTTTCTTTTGTAAATTCATTGAAATCGGATTTGTTGATTTTAAGGAACCTATTTCTTTAAATCAATTGTAATTTTTATTGAAATGCTGATCAAATTTTATGTGTTATATACAACAAAATATTTTTTTTTATACAATCACATATATTATTAATTAAATGACAATGTTATTAACTTAGTGAAGCATTTATTTACAATATAAGCTTCTTTAACTTAATCGGATGACCGTTAATTCAAGCAAATATTATATTGATGATTGACTAATATTTTTTTATTGTTATAAAAGATTTTGTAAATTTAACAAACAATTTACTAAAATAAATATTTAATTACTGTAACAAAATATATAGATAATTTACAAACATATTCTATTGTTACAAATAAATATTTTATAAAATTTTATCAGCTGCCTTAATGAAATTGATTTGATTAAATCAATCAAATAATTTAACCGAAACAATAAATTTTTCTTTATTTTAAAAAAATATTAATTTTTTTTAACTTAGGTATAAATTTTTTTTATCCCAACTAAATATTTCAGTGATTTAATAACCTTGCATATTACTTCAATCAAAATTAATTTTTATCAACAAAATATTTAATAACTAAATTTATTTCATTAACTCAACTAAATTTTTTTCTCAGTGCAGATTAATTAAATAATTTCAAACTTATTATCTAATTATTTTGAACAACCAGGGGGCAGATCAGCATGTATCATTTCACGCTAATGATTTCTCGAAACATCTTTCGTCTAGTTCATAAAGTGTGCGCTTTTTATTTTGACTATGCGAGTTTAACTTTTGAACAGGACCACTTTTTTTAAAACTATTTTTAGTATTTGAATATTCTTTGTGATCTTTTTATTCGCATTTTATATATTTTTAATAATATAATTAAGTATAAAATCGGGTTTATATTAAATATTATATTTATATACATTATTCAAAGAACATTAAAACCTCTATTATTAAAATTCAATTATTCGCGAATATATTGAATATGCTCGTTTTTTTAATGTATATTCAAATAAAGAAAATTAATTATTTCTAAAAGGAAATAATTAAATAAATATAAATTATCTTTATAATACTATAGTACGATTTTGTCTTTACAAGCTGCAAAAATTTCCAGTAAAATTTCAGAAAAAAGGTGAATTTTAAAATAAAAATATCTTGAATTCTATTGGTTATAGTTATAATTCCTGAAATACAAACATTTTTTATATTTCAGGAATTTCTTTTATTTTGTTCAATGACGTATAATTAAAAAAAATGAAGCTATGAAAAAAATCCAATGAGAATCAAAAAATTTGCTGAAAAACTAAAAGTTTTTAATAAGGTTTATTTAATAAGATGTTTTTAAAAAAAATTAGACACGATTAAATATTACATTCTTTTGAAAATTATATAAAAATTGTTGAAAGTTTATAAAGAAATTTATTAAAAAAATTAGATTATACAAAACAAATTTCAACGAAAATCTAAATATATCTCAAATAACTAAAAGTTTCTAATGTTTTTTTCTCTATAATGCTTTAAAAGAAATTGAACACCATTAAATATTATATTTGTTCGCGCCACTAACTTAAGAGCAGGTCGTATATCTCTGTCCTTTTCTAATCAAAGAATGAATTTTTTTGCAAAAACTAATAATTGTAGCAAAAAATAAGGAGATAGCCCCATCTCGTATAATAAAAAGCAAGATTTTCTTTGATGAGGAAAAATTATTTTTATCGATTCATTTTGAAGAAAACCTTGAAAAACTTAAGAAATAGAGGTTAGGATGGACAATTCAGTTTTTCAAGGTTTTCTTAAAAACGAAGCGATAAAATTAATTTTTCCTCATAAGAGAGAATCTTGCTTTTTATTATACGAGATGGGGCTTTCTTCTTATTTTTTGGTACAATTATTAATTTTTGTGAAAAAATCAATTCTTTGATTAGAAAAAGACAGATATACTCGACCTCCTCTTAAATTCTAATTATTCTAGAATGTTCGAAATCTTTGGAACAAGTCTCGCAAGCCCCGTTTCGCGTACGTTACGGCGACCACGTTTTCCTAATCTTAGGCTTTACATACAATGCAGTCCAGGTACTTTTGCCCACCCTAGACTAAAATTATGAAAAATTTTAAGTTTTGTATCTAGATAAAAAATTATTGTACGGAGCTTTACAGGGTCTTATTTTGAAGGTTTTGTAGAAACCTTTAAAATAGAAGAGGTAACATTGACATTTTCCCATTTTCTATGTTTTATGACGTCATAATGAAAAAAAAAAAAATTTTTTTATTTTTCTTTCAGAACTTTGGTGCGGTTTCTTTTTATGGGTGATTGTCGTATTAAAAAACTACAACTACCATTTGGAAGCTCTTTCAGAAAACTACAATATACATGCTCGATAAATTTTTGTAAACATTTATTTTAAGAACTTTATGCGGTTTTACACAAAAATAAAGCTTTTTGTAAAAGTAGTTCTAGCTCTGCAGGTTTTTAGGTTACAGAAAAATTGTATTGAGAAAAAATGTTGCATTTTGTAAACATTATCAATGTATTAAATTCTAAAATATAATAAAAAAAAAAATTTTTTAATATTTTACTATAAAAAATTTTTTAAATATTTTCTTACTATAAAAAATTTTTTTATTTTATAAAAAAACAAATATATATTCAGACAAAATCAACAAAAAATGAAAAAATTAAAACAAAAAAACGTTTTGTCATATGTATATGTTATAACAGAAAAATTTTTTCTATTATAAAAAAATGAAAAAAAATTTTTTTTTAATTTCATTTTAGAACCTGATAGATTGATTGTTTTTACAAAATGCAACAATTTTTTTTATTACGATTTTTCTGTAAACTCAAAGCCTACAGAGCTACAACTACTTTTGAAAAAACCATTAGTTTTGTGTAAAACCGCATATAGCTCTTAAAGTAAATGTTTAAAAAAATTTGTCGAGCATGCATTTTGTAGTTTTTTGAAAGAGCTTTCAAATGGTGGTTGTAGTTTTTTAATACGACAACCACCCATAAAAATAAATCGCATAAAACCCATAAAAAATGAAAAAATGTTAATGTTACCTCTCGGAGGTCGCACCCATCAAAACTATTAGTCTTTCTAGGCTTAAATTCAGTGGTGCACTGATTTTAGCTCACTTACTGTCATACACCTTGTCCAACCTTGATCGAAAGATAACTCACATAAGTTGTTGGATTGATTCTCAGGTTTTATCGTGGCTCAACGCACATTCTTCAAAGTGGAAGCCTTTCCTAGCTAACCGTGTGAGCGAAATCTGCACATCTTTACCTTAAGCCATTTGGTATCATATTAAATCAGCTGAGAACCCTGCTGATTTAGCTTTACGTGGCTCTTCACCTGAACAGTTCATCAGCTCGTCATTATGGTGTAATGGACCTGATTAGTTGTTGCTTTTACAAGAAAATTGGCCTATTATGTCAGTTACCATTGATAATGACTTAAAAGCTCGTAAAGCCAACCAATCTCAGTGCTTTACAGCTTTGTTATCAGATGATTTTAATCAGTACCTCCATCAGTTCTCTTCAATTAACATAAACATAAACATGTTAGCTTACATCCCTCGCTGGTTATCAAGAATCAGGTGCAGACAACCGAAGAATTGTTTCTCATCACTGTCGGCCAATGAAATCCAATCAGGTCGACAACTTCTATTTAAACTCGTCCAGAGATCTTCATTTACTAAAGAGATCCAATTACTTCAACAAGCCTAATCTCTGCAATCTTCTAGTTCATTCTCGAAATTAAATCCATTTTTAGATCAAGACGCTTTATTGAAAATAGGTGGACGTCTGCAAAACTCATTTTTATCTGAACATAAGATACATCCAATCATCTTGCCTGCTCGTCATCATGTGACTGAACTGCTTATTAAACAAGCGCACATAACTAGGCTACATGGTGGACCCTCACTGATTCAAGGTCATCTATTGCGTGAATTTTGGGTAATTCAAGGTCGTAATGTCATCAGAAAGATTGTTTGTCAGTGTGTTATTTGTACCCGGTTCAAAGCCAAGCTAATGGAACAAATCATGGGACCTTTACCATCTGCGAGAGTCAAACCTGCGCGCCTGTTTACTTATTCAGGTGTGGATTTCGCTGGTCCTTTCTTGATGAAGGTTTCAGCCATACAAGGTCAAAAATCCTTTAAGGGTTACTTAGCTATTTTAATTTGTATGGTCACCAAAGCAGTACACATAGAGATCGTTTTAGATTTGACTTCTACAGCTTTTCTGACGACGAAACGTTTTTCGGGTCATCGCGGTCTCTGTCGAGTCCTCTTCAGTGACAATGCTATACACTTTCGTGGTGCTGCAACTGAACTATGTCAATTTTTTTAATCTGCTTCATCCTTAAGTCAAGAGGTAGCCACTGCGCTGGCTAAGGACAATGTTGAATGGTCATTTATCCCACCTGGCGCACCGAACTTAGGAGGTCTATGGGAAGGAAGTATCAAATCGTTTAAACGTCATCTTGTTTGAGTCATTAGTGAAGCAAAACTTACGTTTGAGGAATTCTATTATATAGCTGTTATGATTGAGGCTTGTCTTAACTCCAGATCGCTCGAAACAATGAGTTCTGACTCTGAGGATCTACTAGCCCTTACACCGAGTCATTTTTTAACCGGTGCTCCATTAGTCTCACCTTCCGAACCATTCATATTTAGTCACGAAAATAATATCTCATCCTTCCAGATGGGCCCATTTAGTCAATACGCACAATCATTTCTGGAAAAGATGGCATCTGGAATTTCTAGTTCAGTTACAACAACACTCTAAATGTTTACATCCTTAAAGGTCACTCCGAGTGGGAGATTAATATTATTCAAGGACCAATTGGCCCCTGCAAAAAAATGGCCACTTGCCAGAGTCACTGGACTCATCCTTAGGCCTGATGGTTTGTGCAGAGTCGTTGACCTAAACACATCAAGTTCGGCGACCTGTAATCAGCTGATCTACCTTCCAGTGAATGAAAAGGCAATCCAACACATTTCAATACCAGATCTGCCAAGGCCGGCGGTACATCGACTTCAGTAGTTAACAATTCAGATATTTTATCATCTTTCTGAAAATTAAAGATCAAGTGTATACCTTAGAACTTAGTTTAACCTTGCGTTCTCAATTCTAATTGTTTGCTCTAAAAATAATTTGTAAAATTAGCTTATGACAATTCATTGTGATTTACGGTAGTCCTCGAGTTAATTTCACCATGAAGTTTTTGCACCTCAGATTATCCTTCTGGATATGATTCTAGGCATATTTGGGATCGAATTCCAAAAAAAACAAAAATCGAAGAATAAGCACTTTTTTATTTATCCAAATTTTATTTTTTTTTATATCTACTTTTTATAAAAAAAAATTTTTTATTGATAATTTAGGAGCTTAATTTCTAGAATGCCGTTTTCGAATAGAATTATGAATTATTCATATATTTTAAGCAAATATTATTGTAAATATATTTAGAAAAATCTAAAGTCATGTAACAATGTAAGCATAATGTTAGAATTAAGATTTTTTTAAAAATATTATAGTGGTAAAGACTATGATACGTTTTTAAATTATTTAAAGACGGCGTTTAAGGTAATTGTAATTAGAGAATACTGTGTATTAATATTCTATAACAACACTGCACGTATTTTTCATATTTTAGTAACACCAAAAGTACAATTTCCATGTAAAACATTATATTGAAGAAAATCAAGGCCTAGGTTTTTACAGCAAACAGGCTATGGAAGCGGTCCATTATGATTTTCCAGCAACATGGGCTAGTACAAAGTATCATAAAATGATTTTTATTATGCAGATGTACATATATGTACAGATAACATATATATAGTTTTTACTAAAGTAATGTACAGTGAATTATTATAATTGCAAACTGCTCTTAATAATTTATCTGCATAATATCATTTTACAATACTCTGTATTAGCTGATATTGCAGAAAAATCAAAATGGACCGTTTTCATAGCCTGTTCGCTGTTCAAACCTAGGCCTCGATTTATTCAATACGATCTTTTATATAGTAAAAGTAAACATTGTTAGACGGTTTTTTCGGATTTCGAAAGTGTAAGTTGTGGTTTAGGATATCTACGTTTTGTAAACATTACAACGGTTGGTATCCTAAACCACAACTTACACGATCAAAATCCGAAAGAACCCTCTAACAATGACTAACATTCACCGTGAAAGCTTAGAATCCAAACATGGAAATTGTACTTTTGGTGTTACTGAATTACCAAAAATACATGCAGTGTTCTTATAGAATATGAATACCCAGTATTTTCCAATTACAATTACTTCAAATGACGTCTTTAAATAATTTGAAAACGTATCTGTTGTGTATTTAAATAGTTTATATTTCGCGCGTTTTGTATTCTAAATAAAATAACCTCACTTAGTGCATAGACACGTCAGACTGAACAACATGGCGCTACAAGCCAGTCCGTTTATATTCGTCCTCTCAAAGAAATTTACTTTTACATTGTTTAAGTGTGTATAATTAATAAAACCTATTATTAAATAGTAAAAGAATAGTGTTCTACATATTATTTATACTCCATACACAACTAATTGGTGTCAGGACGATCTGAATTCACGCATCGTAGACGAAAGAAAAATAACGGACAAATTCAAAGAGAGAGAAGGAAAATACGTATTCGAGTATAAAGACAAGCATAGAAATGTCTATTCCTGCTGAAGCTTTAATGGCCCTTACAAGAGCCTTGACTGATGCAATCAAGGCTTTGATTCCAGCAGCAGTGGCAGCGCCGGTCGGTGAGTTTGTCGTAGCTCTGAAGCCACCAGTATTTTCTTGTAAAGGATTTCATCAATCGGACGGCACTACAGTTACAGATTACTTTAAGCGTTCCGATTGGGTTTTAGAATTGAGTAAGATGCCGGCCGATCAATACGCAAATTTCGCCCGAGTTCACATGGGCACATAATTAAATGATGCATTGAAATTTCTAATTGCTCCATAACAACCTGAAACTCTCTCTTACACACATATTAAAGGAGCAGTAACTAAGCATTTTGATCGCGAAAAAAATAAATTCCTAGACGGTGTAAAATTTCGACAAATAAAACAAAGAGAAAAAGAAACTCGCAAATTTTGCTTTATGCTTGAGGCAGGGCGCCACCTATTGTGAATACGGCGACTTTCTTGATCGCATGCTAATCGAACAGTTTCTAGACGGTCTCAGTGATCGCGATATGTGTGACAAAATAATATTAAAAAAACCGTCAACGTTCAAAGAAGCATAGAATGTAGCACACACACTTGAAGCTACACGCCAAACGTCTGATCAAGTCATCGCTAAATCAAAGCAAGAGACAATAGAAAATACTAACGTTTTGATGTCCATTTCAGTAAAAACTAAGCATAATAAAAAAAGCAGTGCGTGGGAAATTCTCGCGTGGTCGAAACTCGCGGCAACATTCTCAAAGTCGCGGACAAAATGATACGAAAAAATCATATGCTTGTTTTGTCTGCGGAACACTGCACAATCGAAATTAATGCCTTTTTAAATAATCGGAATGCCACAAATGCAAAAAAAAGGACACATTGCAAAAGTCTGCAAATCTGAGAATTTACAAGGTATCTCGAAAATAAATAATTCAGAGTATCATGCAGAAAGTGTCGATACCGTTCATTACTTTAATGAAATCAATGAGAATTGTTCTAATATCGCTTATGATAAAAAGATGATTTGCGTGTTAATAAACGGCAAGTCACTAGAAATGGAAATTAATACAGGAGCACCAAGGGGCTTGATTAGTGACGAAACGCTTCAAAAAATAAAGCCGAATTTCTAACTTAAGAAAACGGCCAGACATTTTGCTAGTTTCACGCATCATGTGATAAATTGTTTAGGATATATTTCAGTTCAAGTTATTATAAGCTCTACCTCACGGCGACTCAATTTGTATGTTGTTAAAGGTAAATACGATACATTGATCGGGCGTAAGTGGCTCGCACACTTTGCCCACGAAATACCATGGATTAAAATGTTCGAAGCACAAAATGTATAACTGCTTCTAAGCCGCAAGTTATACATGAGCAAGAAGAGCAACTTAATCATGTGTTATTTAAATTCGATGACATTTTCAGTAAGACGGCAAGGTCCTCCAGTTTCAATGCATTTAAAAACTGGAGCAACACCCGTTTTTGTGCGCTCTCGTGAAACAGATGCGAAACTTGCATCAGGACAATACCAAAAAGTGGAATACCCTGAATGGGTATCAACGACGCATGTAGTCACATAGAAAAATGGAAAAATACGAATCACAGGCAATTACAAGCCTACGCTCTATCCTAATTTAATTATTGACAAGCATCCAATCCGAAAACCAGACTACATTTTCAATAAGGTAAAAGGAGCAAAATGTTATTGTCATCTAGACATCACGGATGCATACACGCACCTACCGGTAGATGAGAAATTCAGTCATGCATTAACTTTAATACTCCTATACATGAGTTCATTGTAAAAGAGCAGTGTATGGCGCAGCCAATATTCCAGCAATTTGGCAACGAAGACTGGAAGAAATTTTACGAGATATAAAAAATACAATAAATTTCTTTGACGATATTTCTGTTTTTGCAGAAACGTTTGAGGAATTACTTTTACTGTTTACTAAGGTTCTGGAACAATTGAGAGAGTGCGGTTCTGTCTGCGACGTAAAAAATGCATTTTCTCATTACCCTCTATTGAATTCTAGGGACACTAACTCGATGCAAGCGGAGTCCTCAAGTCCGATGCTCACATTGCAGCGATACGAGATGTGCCTAGGCCTACAGCTCCAGAACAATTAGAATTATTCTTAGGTAAAGCAACCTATTATAATGCATTTATTCCCAATTTAGCAACTAAAGCACGTCCGCTCCGAGATATGCTTCTCGCAGAGCAATTCAGATGGACATCCGCTACTACCTAAGATTATGAAGAGTTAAAAAATATACTGATTTCGCCTCAAGTTCTTATGCCGTATGATCCGGCATTACCATTACTCTTAGCTACGGATGCTAGTCAAGTTGGACTTAGCGCAGTAATGTCACATCAGTTGATCAACGGAGTCGAAAGGCCGATAGCGTACGCAAGTCGCACGTTGACAAAGACAGAGCAAAAATATCCGCAAATCGACAAGGAGGCTCTAGCCATAGTTTGGGCTGTTCAAAAATTTTTCTATTATCTGTACGCTCGTCGCTTTACACTTATTACGGATCACAAGCCACTTACACAAATTTTACATTCTGAAAAATCATTACCAGTTTTGTGTATCAGCAGAATGGCTAATTATGCTAACTACCTATATCACTTTAATTACAGTGTTGAATACAAATCTACAAAAGAAAATACCAATGCCGATTATTGCTCATGTGTAACACTTTCAAGTACAGCAGAAACAGTCAAAAAAATTAGCATTTACCAAGAAGAAGAATGTATAGATATTCCAGAATTAGATGAAATGGATCAGTTCATGATATGTCAAATACGGCAACTTCTAGTTCGTGCAGAGCATATTGCAAAAGAATCACGCAAAGATCTTCATTTAGAAAAAATAATTCAGCTACTCGAAACTGGACAAAGTTTCGCACGGCATGGCTACAAAGCCCCTGAACTTTATTACACTCTAAGCGCTGATTGTTTGATATTTGAGCACAGAGTTGTTGTGTCACCTCCAATTCGTCAACAGATTTTAGACGACTTACATACATCGCATATGGGCATCGTCAAAATGAAAGGCATGGCGCGCTCATTTGTATACTGGACAGGCATCGACGCAAAAATCGAGCGCATATCTAAATCTTGCGATGAATGTAACAAACATGCACACGTTCCACCAAAATTTAACCAACATCATGGGGAATATCCTAAGGGCGCATGGGAGCGCATTCATGTTGACTACGTCGGCCCAGCTGTTGGTAGTATGCTGCTAATTATAACTGATGCTTATAATAAATTCAATAACAAGTTCAGCTACAATAAGAATTTTGGATAAACTATTTGCTTCTTACGGTACTTTAGTAGTCTCGAATAATACAAAGCAATTTACTTCTGAAGAATTTGAGATGTTTTTAAAAATCAGTGGTGTTAAATATCACAAGCTTATCGCTCTTTGTCACCCTTCAACGAATAATCAAGCAGAACGATATGTCCAAACTACTAAAGAAGCTTCAGCGAAAATGAATACAACGCGAGAGACGCTACAAGAAGATTTGAGACAAATTTTCTTGTCTTCAAGAATTTTTTAAGACAATACCGTAAGGCTCCTCAATCAACTACAGGACAATCGCCGGCTCAATTATTTCTAGGGCGCAATATAAGGACGAGTATCAACCTTGTTCGCCCAGGTGACGTACGAAAAGAAGCAATAGAAAAACAACAAGCAAAATACGACTCTACGTTCAGAACTTTCCACCCTAAGCAACAGGTTTACTTTCTCGCTGGCAATTCTCGAATAGATAAGTGGATTCCAGGTATAATTGTTACACGTCTTGGTGACCTGCACTAAGGAATTGATTATTTAGGCAAGACATTCAAACGCCATGTAGACCAGATAAGAAATTGCGAATCCAAGCCATGTGCAGATAAACCTATAGATGATGTTCAACCTCGAATAGAACAAGAAAACGTAAAAGAACATCAACCCAGGAAAATACACTTTGATGAAGCTAATGCAGAGGTACCTGTTGGCCCCCAGCCACAAGATAATCCACCAGCTTAACGACCGATTCTCGCTTTGCCTGAGATACTTCACGGGACATTACCTCTTATGAACTTACATCCAGAAAACGACGGCCCAGAGCAAAACGCATCAGCTATTCTACAAAGGTCGGCACGCAGACCGAAACCGATTCAACGATACTCACCATCTTAGAAATTTCCAAAGGAGGGAAGAATGTTGTGTATTTCAATAGTTTATATTTCGCGCGTTTTATATTCTAAATAAAATAACCTCACTTCGTGCATAGACGCGTCAGACTGAACAACATGGCGCTACAAGCCAGTCCGTTTATATTCGTCCTCTCAAAAAAATTTACTTTTATATCGTCTAGGTGTGTATAATTAATAAATCTATTAGAAAATAGTAAGAGAATAGTGTTGTACATATTATTCATACGCAACAGTATCATTACTCATAGTCTTTATAACTATGATGTTTTGCAAAAAAATTTTAATCTTATCGTTACGCTTACATTGTTACATAACTTTAGGTTTTTGTGAATATATTTACAATAATATTTGCCTAAAATGTATAAATAATTTATAACTCTATTCGAAAACGACATTCTAGAAATTGAGCTCATAAACTATGAATAAAAAAATTTTGATGAAAAATAAAATTTAATTAATAAAAAAGTGCTCATTCTTTGATTTTGGTTTTTGTTGGAATTTGATCCTAAATGTGACTAGAATCATATCCAAAAGGAAAATCTGAGAAGCGGAAACGTCGCGGTCAAAATTATTCGAGGACCACCGTGGATTCCGTTAGTATTGTTATGCATTTGTTGAATGTCATTTAAAATCGTTATTGAAATCTTAATTTTCAAGGCCCTGAACTACAGTTCTTGTGATTTTTTGCTTTAATAGTTGCTCAGTTGAATACGCGGACTAGAGTAATTGTGTAACACGTACTAATCACTTACGAATCCATTGCCTTCAGGGTGGATACGTGGCGGGCGGTATGTTCGCGCCATTTACTTAAATTAAAATTATTCTAGAATGCTTAAAATCTCTGCAACAAGTCTCGAGAGACCCGTTTCGCGTACGTTACCGCGACCACGTTTTTCTAATCTTAGGCTTTACATATGCTATATGTGGCGTGGCGCCTTAGATAGCTACAGAAGCTCATAAGAGACACTTCACTTCTCTTCGCGCTCATTCTTATATACATACCAAGCTACTCGTAGGTCTTTATACACGTAACTAATAGCGTAAATTGTAGTAATAACTGGAAAAGATTGTTAAATTATTAATTTCTTTTAATAGTAATTGTAACCTGTGAAACCTAAGAATAAAAGAACTGTAATAATAGAATATAATTTGGCTAAACATAAAACTAATGGTGTTATTCATTTTGCCTACAGTGCATGTGTTGCGTTATTTCTGCATATTACGCGCTTAACAATTATTACAATAATAATTGAAATTAAAATAAAGCGGAATACAGCCCACAAACTAAGAACTTGTCTAAAGCGCGTACAATATTCTATTAAAAATAATATTAAAAAAATATTAAGAGTTGTAAGATGAATTGTTACTATGGTAATATTCAATCGTGTCTAATTTTTTAATAAGCATTTTAGCAGAATAAATCTCAATAAAAACTTTTAGTTTTTAAGAATTCTTTCGATTCTTCTTGGAATTTTTAACGTAGCTTCATTTTTTTTAAATTCCAAGTTATTGAACAAAATAAAAAAAATTTCCTAAATTTTCAAAATTTTAAAAACGGTAAAAAAATAGAAAATAAGATTTAAAAAATTTTTGCCACCCATTAAAAATTAGTATTAGTCTACTTCGATTTTCATTTTTGTTTTTTATTCTACTACAAATAGAACTGAAGATATTACTATTAAAAAAATACTTTTTTTCCAAAAATTTTTCGGAAATTTTTGCAGACTACTGTATGTATTTATTAATATTTTTGGGCACAACCGCTATACGGAAGTGCCTTACTTTATGTATTCCGTACATAAGAAATAATTTATTTTTTTTTATTTAAATATTCATTAAATTGCGAAAAATTAAATTTTAATAATAGATATTTTGATAGTTTTTAAATAATTTATATAGATACAATATTTAATATAAATCCGATTTTATACTTGATTATATTATTAAAAAAATATAAGAAACGCGAATAAAAAGAATCATAGAAAATATTCGAATATTAAAAACAGTTGAAAAAAAAGTAGTCCTACCCGAGAGCTTCACTCGCGTAGTCAAAATAAATTATCAGCGTGGAATGATACATGCTTATCTGCTCCATAGTTGTTTGAAATAGTTAAATATTAAGTTTGAAATTATTTAATTAATCTGTCGAAATGGTTATCATTTATATAATTAAGTTAATATTTACTAATTAAAAAAAAAGTCATAGCTGATAAAAAAAACAATAATCTAACATCAATTATGTTGTAATATAAAAATGTATCTCAATCATGAGCAATGAAGATTTTCAAGTTACCATTTCGATCTCGAAGTAGTGCGTACGCAGTCATTATAATATTTGAATAAATAACACAAAAATCAATTAAACAATAACAGCAAATCCGGTCTATACTTGATATAAATTTTATGATATTTAATATTTTAGTTCTCCATCAGTGATCATAAATTTAGGGTCATATGCTGTAACTTGGATCACTAATGTTCAGTTTATGTTTTCTTAATAGGCGGTTAAGACTATTTTCCGCATGGGGGCGCTGCGGTCAGGTGAGAGAAAAATGTAAAATAATTTTTACTCAGCAATTTACAATTTACTGAAAGAATAATATACCTCTAATGTTGTCAATAACTCTAGCCATATATATGCAGAATAATTATTGATGCTAATCTTGTTTGAAAAGTCTAAAATATTGTTGTAAAGTGAAAAATGCAGCGCGAGATAGAGCCGGCGTGAACATATGTATTCATCATTCTTTAGTATTACTTTCTCTGTCGCACTAAAGAAAAATACACATGTTTACATCGGCTCTATTACACGCAGTATTTTTCGCTTCACATAAATATTTTAGACTTTTCAAACAAGATTAGCATCGATAATTATTCTACATATATATGGCAAGAGTTATTGACAACGTTAGAGGTATATATTGTCTTAATGAATTGTAAATCCGGATGTAAAAATTATTTTATATTCTTCTCTTACCTGCAGCGCCACCAAGCGGCAAATGGTTTTGACCGCCTCTTAAGAGCAGGCCGGATTCGCTGTCCTTGTCTAATTGAGATTTTTGTTATTTACTCAAATATCAATCAGTGTATCTGCAAATTGAAGGTTAAGTGCAATAGATATTATTATTACAAATATTTATGCACAAGAAGAAAAAAATCTATCGCTTTGTTTTTGAGAAAAGTAAGTAACGCGAAAATATTATAAACATAAACTTTTACACGGAAAAACTTTTGCACATAAAATACGTTCAAATGTTGCATATAAATTCACATCTACTATTATTGAAATAATTTTAATATCATTCTTGAAAAAAGATTAAAATCAAATTGAGATGATGTTTCCCTCAGAAGAAATGAAATTGGAAACCAGTCTTCTATGCATTCAATATATACTCAATATGTATGTTGACTACATTCGAGACAGTCGAACAGCCTTTGTATTCAGACTTGATCGGGATTTAGCTTCAACTCGAACTGAAAAAGTTAACAGTAGTGCGGACAACCGAGCGCGTGTTTTGAAAAGAGGTAGGGGAAAAAGAAAAAGAGGGAGTAACCAAAATACATTCTTATTATGATGGTAAGATAGTAATTTTTAAAAAAATTAATAAATGTTAAGATTTTAATATAATCAGTGAGTCTTTAAAACTATTAAAAAAGTATTTCAACTCCAAATCTAATTATTATAAACAACTAGGGGGCAGATGAGCATGTATCATTTCATGTCAATGATATTTTAAAGTAGGTTTGGTCGAGTGCGCAACGTTCACGCTTTTCCTTTTGAGTGTGCAAGTTCAACTCTTGGTTAGGATCACGTTTTTTTTTAATTTTTTTTTATTAATTTTTTTATTTATATTTTTTTTCTTATAATATTAAAATCTAATTCTTCACGAGTATATTAAGTATACTCGTTTTTTCAATGAATATTTTTTAAAAATAAATTATTTCTTAGACGTAATGATGAAAAATATTAATAAATAAATGATAATAATGTTTATTTTATAATACTATAGTTTAATTTATTCATAATGTAATTTGTAAAATTTACATAATAAATAAATTAGACTATAATATTAATTTATTTGTTAGAATGTATATTACATATTAATATATATCTTAAGACAGAATTTAACATTAAGTATTATAAACCTAACTATTATTCATTTATTAATATTTTTAATTATTACATCTAAGGAATAATTTATTTTTAAAAATATTCATTGGTAAAATAAGTCTACTTAAAATATAAAAATTTTTTTTTATTATTATTGAGTAATACTATATAAATACATTTAGAGAAATATTGATGGTTTATTTGATCTATGACATAGTTAGACCTTCTCTAAGGGTACTACAAAAATTTTACATTTAAATTTTGTTATTTATATTTTTCTGAGCTGTGTAAAGTAAAAAAATTTGATCCTGAAAATTCAATAAATTGTTGGTAGATCTCTTGATGTCCGTTAAAGTGATCATTGTGCTGTTAAAATTTTAAATAAATGAAAGGTACAATTTTTAATTTTTTTTCAACTTTCACTATAAATTACACTTTATTATATTAAATGCATATATACGACACGTATTTATTATTATATATAAAAGCTTACCTTTAAAAAGGATATGGTGGTCAAGTACGCTTATCCTGGTAGAAAATTTGTCTAGTTTTATCGAGGCCTCGATTATTTAACATACAAAACTAGACAGATCTAGAGTAAATTTCTACCAGGGTAGCGATTTATTTTAATTAATGATTTTAACTTTTTATCTTTTTTTCAATAATTCGTTTCGTATTCAATACTTCATATTTTAGACTATTATTTTTATTAAATAAAATCATAATTTTTAACCAAAAGGGAGATTTTATCGACTACCTTAGAAAAAAAATAAAAGTTTAAAACTCATTTGTTTTTACAAATTGAATTTATATAATGGTTTTAGAGAATTTCTTAAATACATTGGTCATATAAAACTATGAAACTTTGATATTAAAATGCCAATGAAATCATTGAACAGATGGCGAATATTAAATGCATTATTTAAATTTATAATATAATAATTTGTTTTATCCAATTTCATTTCGAATGGTTTAATAAAATTTGATAGTATAGTACCGGGCAATAATTCTAAGCAGGTTATCAAATTTTTGCTCCGACTTTGAAAAAGCGTATCTTCTTCAATTTTCATCCTAGAAAAAATTTAAAAAAGTATTTTAAAGAATTCTTTAAATGCTTTCTTTTTAGCTTACTTACATTTTTTAACGATATTTAAAAAAAAATAATCGCTTTGGCAATTTTGAAATTTTTTTCAATTTTGCATTTTTCTTTAATCAGCTGTAGTTTTTTAAATAATTGAGCTAGGAAAAATTTGAAAAAAGATTTGAAAAGGGCTAAAAAAATGCTATTTGCAGCTATTTTTACAAAAATTTTTAAATTATTTTTTGTCAAGTTTTAAGCATATAAAGTTATCGATCAAATACTTTTGCAGTTGTAAAAAACAATTCAATAGCAAGTAAAAAATAATCGCTGGTGCAAAACTTTTGATTTCTATGATATAATTTTTGCAAAATAAATCATTTTGTTATTTCATACTTTATTATGTTTTATTATTAATAATGAATAGTTATAATTTCCTACTAAAATTAAATCACTACTTCATCAGCGATTATTTTCTACTTGCTATTGAAGTGTTATTTACAACTGCAACTGTTTTTTTTTATTCAATCTCTGTAACCAACCAACTAAATGCTGTAAAAAGCTTACCTTAAAGGTATATGGTGGTCAAGTATGCTAAGCGATTTATTTTGATTAATGATTTTAACCATTTTGATGTCTTTAACATATTATAATAGTATATTACGATACGGGCGACTTAAATCACCTATTATTATACGGCGACGTTAGGGCCCGAGCGTCAGCGAGGGTCCTAAACGCCGTGTAATAATAGGTGAATTTAAGTCGCGAGTATCGTATACTATTTTATAGCTCGAGTGATTTAAATCCGCCACACTACATCTATACTCAAAATTCAATAACAAACAAAGGCTATGCACTCCACGAATGATAATTCATTAAAAAAACGAATTCTATTTACCAGCAAAACTAGGCATTCTACGAATGATAAATCGTAAAAGAAAAGCGAAAACTGCAAAAAAGCAAAATCTAAGCACTTCGCGAATAATAAATAGAAAAAAAATAAAAAATATATATAAAACATGAAATAACATTATGTCAAACTGTTGAAATTAATTCTGTAATAATAAAAATCTAAATTTCCTTTCATATATGTATTAGGGCCGTAGGAGCAACAATTGGTAACTTATGTATTGTATTAACAGTTGCGTTTAGGGGAATTACAGACGCGACGGAGTCTTAGAGCGTCGAAATGACTACCTTTTCGCTTCACATGTTACACTGATATTAACTTTGGTTTTACACGTATTTTACACGCTTATAATTGTTATTTATTTTGAAAAATATCGATATAAAAGAGTTGCAATAATCTACACCTTATTATTATCGATGAATAAACTCTTAAAAATAATCCAAATATCAAAATATCGCTTATTATAAATGCGTGATTTAAGTGAATTCAGCGTTATATTCATTATCGAACAGCGTAAAAATTTATCGTTTAACTATCGGCTCAGCGGGACTTAAGCGCGGATTTAAATCACGCAGTGCTATAAAATATTTTTAGTAAAAAAATCAAACAATGATATTAGAATTTCATGAAATAATGAAACAAATGTCAAGTATTTTATTTTTATAATTGAATTTTGCATGCGTTCGTAGAATTAATCTATTTATTTAGTATTTTGAACTATCAAATCTTTACATTAGAATTTCATGAAATCACGAAGCAAATGTCAATTACATAATACAGATGATAAAACTATGGCATCTTATACTATAAATTTTAGCAAAAAATTTTTCAAATTTTTTTCTTTATAAATAAACGTTTAATCTCACTAACTGCATTACTTTTTGTCATCATTTCTTCTATCATTTATTTAAAAGTGTTCTGAAATTTTTTTAATTTTATTAAATATTTACAAAATTACTTGCCAGGCCCGTGTATAAAATTTTTTTAAATTTTTATTTAGTTAAAAAAAAAATTGTAATCATAAAAATATTGTTTAATTTTAAAATTGTAATTTTCTAATTTCATTATTTTACGTAATATGGTGTTTTGTATTCAGTATTTTTTAGGAGCGTATTTTATCTTAGTACAATTTCATATTACCTATATCTTACATCTATTATAATTTCTGGTTCAAATGTTAGAATATACATTCATTAGACATTTCACCAATAAAATATTTATACACGGGTTTGGCAAGTAATTTTGTAAATATTTAATACGATTAAAAAAATTTCAGAACACTTTTAAATAAATGATAGAAGAAATGATGACAAAAAGTAATGCAGTTATTGAAATTAAACGTTTATTTATAAAGAAAAATTTGAAAAATTTTTGCTAAAATTTTTAGTATAAGATGCCATAGTTTTATCATCCGTATTATATAATTGACATTTGCTTCGTGATTTCATTAAATTCTAATGTAAAGATTTGATAGTTTCAAATACTAAATAAATAGATTAATTCTGTGAACGTATGCAAAATTCAATTATAAAAATAAAATACTTGACATTTGTTTCATTATTTCATGAAATTCTAATATGATGGTTTGATTTTATTACTAAAAATATTTTATAATATGTTAAAGACATCAAAATGGTTAAAATTATTAATTAAAATAAATCGCTTAGCATACTTGACCACCATATCCTTTTTAAAGGTAAGCTTTTATATATAATAATAAATACGTGTCGTATATATGCATTTAATATAATAAAGTGTAATTTATAGTGAAAGTTGAAAAAAAATTAAAAATTGTACCTTTTATTTATTTGAAATTTTAACAGCATAATGATCACTTTAACGAACGTCAAGAAATCTATCAAAAATTTATTGAATTTTTAGGATCAAATTTTTTTACTTTACACAGCTCAAAAAAATATAAATAACAAAATTTAAATATAAAATTTTTGTAGTACCCTTAGAGAAGGTCTAACTATGTCATAGATCAAATAAACCATCAATATTTCTCTAAATGTATTTATATAGTATTACTCAATAATAATGAAAAAAAAATTTTTTATATTTTAAGTAGACTCATTTTTTTAATAAATATTAAAAAAAAATAAATTATTCCTTAGATGTAATAATTAAAAATATTAATAAATGAATAATAGTTAGGTTTATAATACTTAATGTTAAATTCTGTCTTAAGATATATATTAATATGTAATATACATTCTAACAAATAAATTAATATTATAGTCTAATTTATTTATTATGTAAATTTTCAAATTACATTATGAATAAATTAAACTATAGTATTATAAAATAAACATTATTATCATTTATTTATTAATATTTTTCATCATCACGTCTAAGAAACAATTTATTTTTAAAAAATATTCATTGAAAAAACGAGTATACTTAATATACTCGTGAAGAATTAGATTTTAATATTATAAGAAAAAAAATATTAATAAAAAAATTAATAAAAAATTTTAAATCAATAAAAAAAAATTAAAAAAAAGAACGTGATCCTGACCAAGAGTTGAACTCACACACTCAAAAGGAAAAGCGTGAACGTTGCGCACTCGACCAAACCTGCTTCAAAATATCATTGACATGAAATGATACATGCTCATCTGCCCCCTAGTTGTTTATAATAATTAGATTTGGAGTTGAAATTCTTTTTCAATAGTTTTAAAGACTCACAAATTATATTACAATCTTAACATTCATTAATTTTTTTTAAATTACTATTTTACCATCATAATAAGAATGTATTTTGGTTACTCCCTCTTTTTCTTTTTCCCCTGCCTCCTTTCAAAACACGCGCTTGGTTACTGTTAACTTTTTCAGTTCGAGTTGAAGCTAAATCCCGATCAAGTCTGAATACAAAGGCTATTCGACTGTCTCGAATGTAGTCAACGTACATACTTGATCATTTTTTGCAAACTAAATAGATAATATATTTACATCATAACTATTGAGTGTAAAAATATGTCAATAATGAAAGTATTAGTAAGTCTTTAGCGCATTCAAATCGGTTTCAAGTTTTTTCGAGCACAAATCAATTGCAAAAGTTTTTCCGTGTACTTTGGCGTTACTTACTTTTCTCAAAAACAAAGCGGTAGATTTTTTTTTTCTTGTGCATAGATGTTCATAATAATAATATCTATTGCGCTCAACCTTTAATCTGAAGATACACCGATTAATACTTGAGTAAATAACAAACAACTCAATTGTTACTCGGTCGGTATCAGGTTCTACTCCGGCCTGCCGTTAAGGCTCTAAAATTAAAACTACACTAAGGAAACCAATTTACAATAGCTTCCGTACTAGTCAATTAAAAAAATAAATGGCATGGGAAACTGGATGCAAATCCATTAATGACTTTTCGAGATCTATGTAGCGAAACAAAAACAAACATTTTTTTCGAAAATTCAAAATGTTCTAAAATTAAAACTGCACTAAGAAAATCAGTTTTAAAAAGTTTCTTTTAACTTGGCGATCATAAATAATTTCCATGAAAATTTTTAAGAAAATTCATAGAGTGGTTTACGTAAAATATCAAAAAAATGAAAAATCTAAAATTAAAAAAAATTTTTTAAATGGATATTTTATTAGAACTACACTAACAAGGAAGGTACCCCAACCCGAACTCACTGATTTTGATAATTCTTGTATATGCTGTAGTACATTAAAAAAACAAGAGATTGGTATTTTTTTTATCGGCGGAAAAACATATTTAACGGCAGGCCGGAGTAGAACCTGGTACCGACCGAGTAACAATTGAGTTGTTTGTTATTTACTCAAGTATCAATCGGTGTATCTTCAAAATAAAGGTTGATCGCAATAGATATTATTATTATGAATATCTATGCACAAGAAAAAAAAAATCTACCCATTTTTTTTGAGAAAAGTAAGGAACGCGAAAATATTATAAACATAATCTTTTACTTCGGCGTTCCTTACTTTTCTCAAAAACAAAGCGATAGATTTTTTTTTTCTTGTGCACAAATATTCGTAATAATAATATCTATTGCGCTTAAACTTCAATTTGCAGATACACTGATTAATACTTGAGTAAATAACAAAAATGCCAATTAGACAAGGACAGCCAATCCGGCCTGCTCTTAAGGGGTAAAATCCACCCTCAAAGTTCACCCCCAAAAACATTTTTTTTCAAAAAACTTTTCTTTTAGTCAATATTTTTTAGTAAAACCAAGTGGGTAATAATCCTTATAAAATGTAAAACAAACTCTGCTGTGTTTGACTTTTGGGGGTTGTAACCCCTATTTTTAATACACGAAAAATTGACATCATTTTCAGCAGTAAAAACTTTTAAAATAGTGTAATTATAACCAAATTTTTATATTTATAAAGAAAATAGAAAAAATAAGTATGTTTTCCAGCATTTTTAATGAAAAATATTTTTCGAGGATAAAGCCACCCCTATTAATGAAAATGAGTACTTTTGATATTAAAACTATTTAAAAGCGAATTTTTTAATTTTTAATGCTTTATAGATATTATTATAATAAAAATATCTAAAAAACACATTTAAAGGGTGAAATCTATCCTCAAAGTTCGCCCCCAAAAACAAGTTTTTTTAAATAGCTTTTTTCCTGATCAATATTCTTTAGTAAAAGTGGGTAATATTCCTTATAGAAAGTATCAAAAATTCTGGTGAATTTGACTTTTGGTGGTTGCAACCCCTATTTTTGATAGGTGAAAAATTGAAAAATTGCATTGAATTTTTGCAGTGAAAAAATAGTTTAGTTTTGAACAGATATTTATGTTTTGAAAGGAAATAGAAAAATAGAATCCTTCAATTTCTGAATTATCAACAAAAAATAATTTGAGGGGGTGAAACTACTCTTATTAATGAAAATTAGTATCTAATGAGTAGATAATGCGAAGGTTTTAAATAAATTTTCTAATTTCCAGTACTCGATGGCCGTCGCCATACTAAAAAAGTTAGAAAGAAGTAAATAATTTAATTATTATTATAATATTAATTTAATTTCTTCAAACGCGAGTAATCAAATATTAAATTTTAAATAATTATAATAATAATGGAATAATAACGAAGGAAATAACATTCGTGTGTTTAGTAGTAATGTAGAATATTATAGTGCGATAAAACGTTTGTGTACAAAAGAGTAAGGTCTTTCAATTATCAAATTTAATTTAACATATGGAAAATGAATATTAAAACTGAACCAAATAAAATGATGTTATTAAATTCTTTAATTTTATCCATACGTTGTGAGTGAGAGTTGAGAATACTTACAATTAAGAAAACAAGATAAAAATTCTATCAAATGAAATGTGTTATCTATCCTATATATATCGTACAAGTTTTTGTAAACATAAGGTATCAGTTTGAATTCCATGTCTTTACTGGACGGACGTGATTCGGGGAGTCAAATAATTTCTTCAATATTTTCAAATTAAAATTCATAAAATCATTTATTCTTAATTTCTGTTTTATCGAGAAGGTAAAAAATTTTGAATATTTATTTTTCATTCCATTAACACAGTCTATTCAAAAATTGCAGTATTCACGATTAGAGACAATCCTTTAAACATAATCAATTTATTGCTGGCATACTTTCAAACATTGGAATTACCGATTAATAGCCCAACTACTTATCAAGAAAATCAGTAGCGGAAAACATAAAAAATATTTTAATAGATTCGATGGACAAATTTTACATTTAGAAATAATTTCAGAAGAAACGTTAGATTTCAAGGAGGAATACAAGGATCCTGATGCACAAATTATCAAGGACGATATAATGCATCATTTTTCTCCTCCTGTAGAATTTTCAACAAATCAGTGTAAAGAAGATAGAGAAGATTTATCTTTTGATTATAAAGAAAGAGCAGTGAATTATTGGCGGAGTGGGAAAAGAAAAAATTTGAGTCTTGAGAGGGTGAAAAGTAAATTCAAAAAGGTATCTTCTATCAGTCAGCTTCGGCGTTGGGCTCACGCAGTCAACCAAGGTGGTACATACAAAGAAAAAATTGCCCGAATTAATGATTATGTATTACAAAATTTCAAATCTGCTGTTGACGCTGGTTTTATTGTGCATGATCAAGATTTGCGTCGTCGAGCATTACACGCAAAAAAGGATCTAGAGTTTGAAGATTTTAGGTTCAAAGCTTCAAAACACTGGTTATCAAGATTTAAAATTGCTCATAGAATTGTATCAAGAAAAATTAACAAATTCGTAACCCGAAAAACTTTTGAAAGTAGTGCAGAACTAGAGAAACAAGCTCTTACATTTGTTAACAACGTGAAGAAAGCTATTCAAGAAATTGGAATTCATAATACATATAATACAGATCAAAGTGGATTCCAATTGGGAATTCAATCCGGAAGGACACTTGCGGTGGAAGGCGAAAGTTAGATTTAATGTCTAGGACAATCAGTATCATCAACGACACATAGCTATACTATACAGCCACTAATAACAGGTGAAGGAAAACTTTTGTCACCTCTTTTTTTAGTTTTAAAGGAACAATCTGGCCAGTTTGGACCAATTGTAGAATACAAATTGTTCAAACTTCAAATGTATACGTAGAAGCATCTAAATCTGGAAAATTAACTTCAGGTAAGTAATAATAAAATATAATTTTAAAATAACAGAAAGCTGGTAGAAAAATGTTGAACGAATTCTTTTATTGCAGATCTTTTTAAAATTTGGTTAAAGAACATTTTTTGTTCAAATGTTGGTCCTACCAGTATATTGCTGCTAGATTTTTGGAGTGGTTACTGCGAAAAAGTAATTGAAGAAACTAGACCAGAAAATAAGATCATTAATGTTATAAAAATTCCAACTGGAACTACAGGAAAAATCCAACCATTAGATGTATACGGATTTCGAGTGTGGAAAAACTTTGTTCGACGTTTTTCAGATAACGTTATTTTAATGGATTACGATATGAATTTACATTCGAGAAATAATATTATTAGGCTTCGGTCATTGGTTCATAACCAATTTTCGTCACCAAGGTATTTAAATCTTTTTAAATATTCTTGTTTTGAAAGTGGATATCTCGAAGAAAAACCGAAGAAATTTGATAATCCGGTTGATTTCAGTTTCGGGGATTCTTGTAGTTCAAAATGCGAAATCGAAGGCTGCCAAAATGCTGCAATTATACGTCGTGACAGGTGTAAAAAGTCCTTATGTTTCAAATATTTTTGATGATTATCATTACTGTTCAGACTTTAACGAATAAAAAATTTTAAAAAACCGTTTCTTCTAAATTATATTAAATTCTACAAAAGTTTATATTTGTAAGTGTGCAGCACTCTATCAAAAAATTGGTACAAAGACAAATAAATTGAAAGTAGAATCATGTAAGATAATATAGATTGAATATAATTTTCTCTTTTTATCGATTATGTATAAAAATGAGATTTTTCACCATAAAGGGTTATAATAGGAATTCATATAAATTTTTCCAGTTTATTTTCATTGGAAACAGAAGTTGCAGTCCCTATAATTTAATTAAAAACAAAAAAACTGTTTACGTATATTTTCTTTCAAAACATAAACATCTGCTCAAAACTAAACTATTTTTTCACTGCGAAAATTCATGTCAATTTTTCAACTTTTCACCTATCAAAAATAGGGGTTGCAACCCCCAAAGTCAAATTCACCAGGATTTGTTATACTTTCGATAAAGAATATGACTCACTTGGTTTCACTAAAAAATATTGATTAGGAAAAAAGCTATTTAAAAAAACCTGTTTTTGGGGGTGAACTTTGAGGATAGATTTCACCCTTTAAATGTGTTTTTAGAATATTTTCATTATAATAATATCTATAAAGCAGTAAAAATTAAAAAAATTCGCTTTTGAATAATTTTAATATCGAAAGTACTCATTTTTATTAATAGGGGTGGCTTTACCCTCGGAAAATATTTTTTATTAAAAATGCTGGAAAACATACTTACTTTTTCTATTTTCTTTATAAATATAAAAATTTGGTTATAATTACACTATTTTAAAAGTTTTTACTGCAGAAAATAATGTCAATTTTTTAATTTTTCTTGTATTAAAAATAGGGGTTACAACCCCCAAAAGTCGAACACAGTAGAGTTTGTTTTACTTTTTATAAGGATTATTAATTTTATTGCTTCGTTCTCAAGAAAACCTTGAAAAATCAAATTGTTCACCCTAACCTCTATGATTTAAGTTTTTCAAGGTTTTCTTGAAAACGCAGCAATAAAATTAATTTTTTCTTATCAAAGAAAATATTGCTTTTTTTATACGAGATGCGGCATTCTCTTCATTTTTTGCTATAGTTATTAGTTTCTGTAAAATACTCAATTCATTGATTAGAGAAGGGCAGAGATACGTGACCTCCTCTTAAATGTTTTTTCGCCGATTTAAAAAATACCAATCTCTTGCTTTTTCAATGTACTACAACATATACAAGAATTATTAAAATCGGTGAGTTCGGGTTGGGGTACCTTTCTTGTAAGTAGACCTATTTTTAATAGTTTTCAAAAAAATAATCAAACTAGTTAATCAAAAAAATAAATTGTATTGAAAATTTGAAGCAAAGCCCTCAATCACTTTTCGAGAACATTTTCTTCAAAAATTTTAAAATGCTGTAAAATTAAAACTACGCTAAGAAAATGAACTTTCAGAAGTTTATTTCATTTCGGGGTTCAAAAATTATTACTATGCAAATTTTTAAGCAGATTTATCAGGTAGTTTACAAAAACTACCAAAAAAATAAAGAATCGAATTTCTTTTTCTTATAAATGACTTTAAAATAAAAACTACGCGAAAAAACTAATTCTCAATAGCTTCCCCAAGTTAGACAAAAAAATAAATTTCATGCGAAATCTGAAGCAAATCCATCAAGTAGTTTTCGAGATCCAGTTGGCTTACTGAATACACACACACACATACATATAGACATTTTCTCAAAATCACTTTTTTGGACTCCTTGAGACCAAACATGTACAAATTAATTAAAAAAATAAAAAATAATTTCTTTTTGTCGATATAAAGCTTTCTCTGTGAGAAAGCAAAAATGTTTTGAATGGCGAAAAATAACTTGGTATATGACGAACCGTTCAAAGAGTGAATGGACGAACGCTTCAACGGCATGCGGTGCAGGCAAACGTAGGATATTAGCAGGTTATGCCACAGATGATTACCATACGAGCTCTCTTTGCTTACGTTACATCCCCTGAGAGGATGTAGTCTGAGCAAACGAAGGATAGCGCAGTAATAGGCAACAGGAGCATGCACAACAGCCTGTAGTTATATACAGCTTATTCACTGCTTACTTGAGCGCCATTCAATATTGGGATTCGGACATTCTATGCTACCTTTGAATGTCACTGATGAAATAAGAGTATAAGAATATTCCGATTGATGGATTAGTCAAGTGGCTTGGCGCGCGCCAGGCGATCTGCGAAGTTAAGCCAAAACCAGCACGGTTAGTAGTTGGATGGGTAACTGCACTTTTTTCAATGAAAACCTGTTCGATCAGGACTTGCTCGTGTGATGGTCGCTTGGGCGTGCTGACCACATGACAATGTAAGCGAGTGGTGTGGCAAATACTATCTAGGTATCCTTATATAAAAAATACCTACACGGAGAAATTTTTTGAGGCGAAAGACCTCTAGTAGTGTAGGGCCGGGCGCCTCGATAAAGCAAGTAAGTTGTTCCGTTTTGAGCATAAAGGTCTGAAACCTTTGTCACCGAGACCGTGCGTGTATTACGTTAAGCTGACGTATACACGGATTCGGCTTTTTCCAGCTTTATGCCTTCAGTCTTCAAAATATAGGTCTCAGACCTTTAGACTCAAGGCACGAAGCCTCATCAAATCGCTCCATTAATAAGAGTCTCACACCTTAAGATTTATCAAGGTCTCTCGCCCCAAAAAGTTTCAATGTGTAATATCGAATTTGCTACATACACTGACCCATTCCAGAGAGGGTTTTCCCAGGATTTATCCCACTGAGTTTGCCTATGGGTTTTTCCCTCTTCACAGGCATTACCCCGGGCGAATGCGGAATGGGACGTGGTAAAATGGGATAGATAATAATAAAATGGAAGTGTAAATAAAGGTGTGGGATAATACGTTAAGATCGCAAAGATAGACGTGGAAGCAGGATTGTGAATGTTTCCAGTTACCGAGTAAGCAACTGATAAATTGTTGGACTATTTACCAAATACTGGGTGAGTAAATGGTAAATGGTCGGACCAGTTGATAGTTACTGGGTGAGGAACTGGAAATGGTCAGACCATTTACCAGTTACTGGGTGAGTAAATGGTAAATGGTCGGACCAGTTGGTAGTTACTAGGTGAGTAACTGGAAATGGTCGGACTATTTACCATTTACTAACCCAGTAACTGGTGAATTGTTTGACCATTTCCAGTTAATCACCTAGTAACTACCAACTGGTCCGACCATTTACCATTTACCCACGTCGTAACTGCAAACTAGTTAAATCATTCATCATTTACCCACCCGCTTACTGCGAACTGATTCGACCATTTACCAGTTACGAGAGTTGTAAATAAGGAAATGGTTTTTTTATTTAAAATGGTCATGTAATTAAAAATACTCGCACTATTTACCATTTACAGACCAAATAAATGGTAAATAATCCGACCAGTTCCTAGTTACAGAGCAAGTAACTGGTAAATGGTCTGACCAGTTCCCAGTTAAAGTGCAAGTAGCTCATCTAATTAAAAGTGTGAATGGTTAACAATGTTTTGAAGTGAAAACAAATATAGATATTAAAAATTTTTATGAACGAACAATATCTTATGCCATTACAGCTATAGTATTGAGTGAAATTGAAGAAGTTTAATTGCCTGCCGTAGCAAAAAAAATTTTAAATATTAATTAATAAAAAATTATAATAAATAATGAAAATGAATAAAAATTTGTAAGTAATAAAAAATGAAAAAAGGTAATAAAAATATATAAAAATGGATAAAAGTAGATAAAAATGGATAAAAGTAGATAAAAATAGATAAAATACAATAATAAGTAATAAAATTGAATAAAAGGGAATAAAATTGGTATGAATTCGGACATTTTATTAGATTTTATTCCTTTTTATCCGATTTTATCTATTATTATTACAAAATAATATTTTTTATCCAATTATATTAGTTTTTAATTTTTTTTATCAATTATTAGTACTTTTTATCAGTTTTTATTTAGATATTAAATATATAATAAACAAAATTTTTAAAATAACATACAAGTAAAAAAAAATATAAATGAATTGTATTATGTTCTTAAGTATATCTATATTTATTTGATCGCTGTGAATTAATCTGACTTATTTCATATCAAACCTAATATAAACGTAACGCCGCAGAGGACGCTAGTAAACATGCGCGCATTTTAGTAACGGTCAGATAGATCGGACTTATATACGAAGTGTACTGAACTCTCACCACTTGCGGGAGTCGGACACAAATTTTAACGTCAAATAACAGGATTTTTTGGTTTAAAATATGCTGGTATCCTTAGTTGTCGGGATCGCATACGCAGAGGGTATTTTGACAAGAAGCTATAGGATTTCTCGAATGTATGACAAAAATTAATATCCCTACTAAAAAAATGTCATGAGATCTCACATAAGCTCTCAGGATTAAAAATGAAACGAAATCTCATATGAGAACTCACATGAGATCTCACGTGGGATCTCATGTGCCGCGAAATTTTATTTTTCCTGATACCCGATCTCACATGAGATCTCATATGCAAAAAAATTTTATTTTCTCCTACACTTATAGCTGTAATCAATGTCAACGACATCGAATTTGAAATTTGCTCTACGATTCAATTAATTTTTATATATTCCAACTTTACGATTGAATGATTCTACTCTACATCTACAAAACAATTGTTATCTATAGCATGCTATTATGAGTTATGGTTTTGAACTATATTCAAGCATGATTATACTTGGCGATTAAATAATAAAAACAATCGAATTTTTTACAAAGATTTAAACGATATTTACAAGTAATAGTTAAAAAACTAGTCACTACAATTATGCATATCGCCTTTTACACTCGAGAAGGCCATCACTTTTCAGTGAGGTCTGGAGCGATGCTGTTCGTATACAAAGGTCTGTACAGAACTTGTGTATTCACAAATTGAGTTACTTATTCCATATCACAGACGAAATCATGTATACGAGGCTCGGGGTCAGTTCACTGATTAATAACAGTTTTTATAATCGATAGGTAGTGTCGTTCTATGACACACGCCGAATCTGGTTTAGGTTTACGGCATAACACATCTTACCAATTGTTACACAATACGCATGTCGCCGTAAAAACAGTTGCAGCTTTATTTATGTCATAGAACATTATGACAAACTACTTTTAATCAACCGACAGTGACTTAGCACTTGATATCTTTTTTTTATCGTACTGATAAATTATTTTTACATATCATTTATAATTACATCATATAGATTTAAATAATATAGGTTTTTATAACTCAAGAATTATTGATTTTACTTCTATTTTAGAGTATTATCGCAATCTTATTGCTTGTTTTTCTAATTCAGTCGTGAATCTAACGTTATTTAAAAAAATTTTAAATCGTGCTTGAATAAAATTTCAAACCATGATATATAATTATATTCATACAGACTATTCACATGGTTTTTAAAATAAGAATTATATTTGTATGCAATGTAAGTCTAAACTGTAAAAGTAAGGTAATGAACATATTTTATCGTTATACTATTCGTTATGTTAAAGGTCAGTTTTAGACGAGGTTTTAGACATTTTTTACTGATCGAAAGTAGCAAAAGAAGTAATTTCGTTTATTTTCAATAAAAATGTATATCAGAATTGCTTTCACTAGTAAATATCTATTTATTTTAACAAATGAGAAATGGAAGCGTGTTGATTTGTTAATATTCAAAGAACAAACCAAAAAAATAATTAAAAACTAAATATCTTTTTTAGCTATTTTCGATCGGTAAAGTTAGTCGAAAGCTGATCCTCAATTGGAAAGTGTCACAATGAAATACAATGCAAATTAAATGCAGTGGCCCAAATAAAAACTACTGACCCTGGGCAAGATGCTTGGGGTCTTATGGCTCCACTAAATTCATCGAATATAATAATGTTCTAGTGTTCGAAGACGTATTTATAATATTAGTGTAATTATATACATTAAGGGCATGATGAAACTTCCGATTCTGATAATATTTCTGATCCAAGTTTATGAGTGAATGATGAATTTAATCGGGTTTTTTCACTTAAAGAAAAAAATTAATAGGATTCAACTTGAGTGCGAACAACTAAAAAAATCTACCAAAATCTTATAGTAAAAAAGTTATATAAAAGTTTTCAATTTATAGTATTTTAAGGTTAGGATTATCAACTTTGATATCTAATTTGCTATCCAAGTTAATAAAAAAATAACAGCTCCAAAGGATTTTTTATTTCAACTACAATGATTGTACTAATATAGCTAATGTCAAAATTTGTCAAAATTTAAAGAGCAAGACAAATAAAAAAGTAATAAATATATTTTTCAAATTTTTTAAATTGAATAAAACATATAAGAGATCCCATGTGAGATTACATATGAGATCGCACAGGAGATTCCATATGAGATGTCACATGAAATCGCCTATGAGATCTTATATGAAATCGAATGTATATTCGAAAAATTTTTAAAATAAAATAAATATATGTGCGATTTAACATGAGATCTCACATACATTTATTTTATTTTCAAATTTCAACGAATATACATGAGATTTCATAGGCGATTTCATATGAGATCTCAGATGAGAGCTCATACAATATTTTCAGTAGGTATGATTTTTCTCGGCTTGTTCTTGAAATTTATACATATTTACACTCTTCCGATGCTCGTTTATTTAAAATAAGTTCATACTTATAAGTAGAATCGGTGGTAGCGCAGAGGCTAAGGCTCTTGGCTCATGCTGTAGTAGACCGGAGTTTTTTTTTTTTTTTTTTTTTATTTTTTAAAGAAAAAGATTAATATATAAAGGATATTGTTATCCTCTATATAATTAACCTTTTTCTATGGAGATGTCGAGGGAGCCCAGCCCGGAACCGTTTAACACATTACATCAGGCTAGACTGTCAGACACCGCCATACCGAAAACTTTGACTACCGATGGATGGTCAGCCACTTTTGTGACCAACAATCAACCGATACTCAATGAGATCAGATTTCTTAAGAGTCGCGATATGGGTAGCACATACACTAATTTTCTTTCGAAAAAAAAGTCAGAGGTGCCTGGCCAGGATTCGAACCCGTGCCCACCGCGTTGAAGGCAAGAGCTCTATCCGTTACGCCACCGCGCTCCTATAGTAGACCGGAGTTTAATCCCCAGAAAAATTTTGGAAAAATATTTCTGAATTCTTCTCTGTGAAATAGAACTAGCAGGCCAGGAAAAACCAATTAAAAATTGTCCCAGGCCAATAAAAATTACGGGTCTTAGTCCACAGCGATCAAGAGACCTATAATCAATAAAATAGAGAAGAAGATATCTCCAATCCCTAGTGGAAATATAAAATGTGCATTACTGTTTGAAATAGTTTAAAATTATTTAAAAACTGTTTAAAAATGTTTAAAACTGTTTAGAACTATTCAAAATAGTTTATAAGTGTGAAATTTGTGACATTTAAAACAGTTATAAAAAGTTTTCAACATTTTTCAACAGTTGGAAACAATGCAGAATGATTTGAAATTAAAGTGAACATTTTCTCGTATATATTATATAAATTTTAATATATAGGGGGGTACCCCCCTGCTCGCTACGCTCGCCAACCCCCGTTTTGTATCTATTGTAAATTGTATATTATAAATAATTAAAACATTTTTAGTGACTTTTATAAATTTTTATTAGTATGTAAACGTACAACACGTAGAAAATGAAATTTCTCATATTTTTTTACATTTTTAATTAGTACAAGAAATAGAAAATACAATTTTGAAAATATTATTTATAATTATCTTGAAGTATGCTAAACAATAAAAATATTTATTTGTACGAAGAAAATACATTAGTCATTCAATTGAAATAATAGTAACAATAGCAGAAAATAGTAAAATAATATATAATTTGAAAAATTTATATTATAAATAATTTTTAAAACTTACGTCATCTTCATTATCTTCTGCAGAAACCATTTCAATTTTTAAATTATTTATAATCTTTTTTATTCTTTCAAAAAACTTTTATTTTTACAAACCTGTTTGTGTAAATTTTTGCAACTTTTGAAATGTTATTTATATAAAAAACAAAAGATTTAATTTCTATGGTTTATAAATAAATTGATTTAAAGAACAAAAGATTTTATTTCAATTAAAAATCAATTCGAATACAAAGTATTTTTCAAATTTTTCCATGTGGTGCGAGAGTAAGCGGGGTTGGTTTCTATTTAATTAATTTTTGAAAATAAATTTAGCAATAAAGATTCATTGTGAGTTTTAGTTAAATTAAAATTCGCTAAAAATTATCAGTAAAAAGGATGGATCAAGGGGGGAATTGGGAATTTCGAGAGGCTGACAGCGGCGAAAATCTTTCATAATATAGATAAACCAACAAAAATTAGCTAAAAATTATCAGTAAAAAGGAGGGATCAGGGATTTTGAGAGGCTGACAACTGCAGCGGCAGCGGCGAAAATCTTTTATAATATAGATGGATAAGAAAATTTTTACACACAAAATTATGAAACACTGTTTAAAATCATTTCGAAATTTTTAAAACTTTTTAAAACTGTTTAAATGTAATTAAAACTGTTTGAAACCGTTCAAAACTGTTCAAGTTAATAAAAAATAGTTCATATTGATTTAAAATTGTTTTGAAATATTTTGAATATTTAAAATAATCTATAACTTTAAAACATAAGAAATTCAAAACTATCAAACACCGTTTGAAATCTATTCAAAACTCTTTGAAAGTGTTTAAATATGTTCAAAACCATTCAACTGTTTTAAATGTCCTAAATTTCACACTTATAAACTGTTTTAAACAGTTTTGAACAGTTTTAAGGATGTTCTATGATTATATCAAAATGTACAGAAATGCATGAAACTTCAAAATATGATAATTTAACATATAAAGAACAAGCTAGAATTTTTTCAGTATTTTTTATCGCGAGTTTCTTATTAAAAATCTAGTTTAAAAATAGTTCCAAATAACATTGCTCTTATGGGAGGCTGAAGCAATTTTTGCTTATATCTTGAATTTTTCATATACGCAATGTACAGAATTAAAAAAAAACTGATATTATGAAAGAATAGGTTTTGAGGAATAATTTGATATTACGTTTTTTATACCTCATCGGAAATTTAGCAAAGATAAATGTACTTAAAGTTTATATTTTCATTCATTATCGGAACACTATCACAAAAAAATGAAAAAGTTGGCAGCGCCGTACAAATATATATAGATACACTTATCTGGTAGTCTTTATAACAGCTGACTTACGAACGAAAGTTTTGAGGTTATAATACGAAGGAAGACTGTGATGCGTCAATAATTTATATAAAAAGTAAATGAATAATTTATATAAAAACTAAAAAAGTTAATATCCAATGATATTTTATGGTTTTACATTTATTTGTTATGTAATTTATTTAGACTGATTTTTTTTTCTAAGATTGGTAGCTCTACATCTTTCAATGCTTTTAACCCATGTCTCCCCTGTCTCCGCTACCCTCCCTTTGGCATCATAGAACATCCTTAAACATTTTTAAACATTTTATATTTCTTCTGGGGATCGCAAACAATTCTGATATTTATTTATATGAAAACAACGAAATTGATTTTTAAACCATCTTTGATCGAAAAAGTAAGTCTAAAGCAAACCCTTGAAAATTTTGTTTTATAATAGGTCATTTATTTTTGTCCTGTTTTAATCTGAATCTCAACTTTTTTATGTATTGTGTCATGAAACGAATTTATAAATTAGTGTTATTCAAAAACTAAATAGTAATAAAGAGATATAATTTTTTTATAAATTAATGATTTTTTCAATAATATAGCATAAAAGAAAAAAATAATTTGACATTAGTGAGTAATAAAATAATCAATGATTGTTAATCAAAAACATGTATTATTTGTAAGATATTAAAAGAAAACAGACACGTTTGTTTTAAATTTATCCTAGAGCAGGTCGCTTATCTTTGTCCTTTCATATTAAAGAAATGAAATTTCATTTTTAACTGGAGAATGTTTAGAAAAAAAGAAAGCCTCATTTTTCACCATAAAAATAGTTATTATCCATTGTTTTGAAATGATATTAAATTAGTATGTGAAAATGTTCCTTTTATCACGGAATTGCACGCATAATTAGTGACTACACAGCGTAAGAAGTTTTTTTAACTTTAAAGAAGCTGTTTTTGAATAGAAGAAATGCGGTGCAAAGAAATGAATTTCTTTGAGTCGAAGAAAAATCATTTTTAAATTAATGAAATAATTTTTAAAATAAGAAACACCTTATAATATTCTTTAATAAAATAAAGTATTTGTAAAAAAAAATTTTCGAATTTAGAAAAATATCTTATTAACTTTAAGAAATTAGTTACTTCCAAGATAGTGTTGAAAGTCAGTAAAACTTTCTTAAAAACAATGCTACATTTTTTTATTGAAAAAATGTTATATTACTTGAAATAATTTTTATATAAAAATGAAAAAAATATCTTAGCTCAAATAATTTTTAATCCAAAGACATAATTTTTAAATTAAACAAATTAGTTCATGACTTCGATAAACCCATCTCTTTTCAACAATAGAATGTTTGTTGGTGCAAAAAACGGTGTAATTTATTACATTTCTTTACATAGGCCAGTCAATAGACCGAAAAAAAGTCTTATTTTGCCAAAATTAGTAACCGGCAACGACCTATGTGATCCTTTAAAAGATAGTCCGTAGATGTTTACTTATATGTTTTGGACTAGCAACTATGATTTATCAATTAGTTATTAACAAATTAGTGCAAAAAAACGCGTTTTTTTTTAATTTTTTGCTAATAAAACGAAAACTATTTGACGAATCATTATGGTGTCAATGAAAAAATTGTAGAGAATTAAATTATCAACGAAACGAGAGCCCAAACGACCCGATCGGTTTATTAGAACCGAAAAAAATTTAGAAAAACCGGAAAATTTTTCATTTTTAAAAAAAATTTATAACTCTGTTGTTTATCCTATCCTATATCCTATATTATATTAAAGTGAAACCACTTTTTTTTCTGTTTCTCCGGTTCTCCGCATTTGTTAAATGTGTCTAATCTTTTAGTAATAAGATTAGCAATTTTTTATTGGGCCTTATATAATTAGTCCTCATTAGTCATAAGCATCTTTTTGGGCCTTACATTTTCTTGGGCTCTATATTTTTTTGGGCCCAATATGTTTATGGTCTCTATATATTTTGGGCTTTGTATTTTTTGGGCCTTATATTTTTTTGGGCCCTATATTTTTTTGACTTTATATTTTCTTGGGCTCTATATTTTTTTGGCCCAATATTTTTTCGATTCTTATATATTATTGAGCTCTATATTTTTTAAGACCAATATTTTTTTGGACTCGATATTTTATCGTAATTAATATTTTCTTGGGTTTCATAAATTTTTTGGGTACTATATTTTATTTGGCTTTAATTTTCTGGGCCTTACATTTTTCAGGTCCTACATTTTTCTGAGTCCTATTTTCTTTGGGCCTCATATATTTTTGGGGCATTACATTTTCTTGGGCTCTACATTTTTTGGGCCGGATATTTTTTTGATTCTCATATATCCTTAGGCTCTATATTTTTTTGGGCCTAATATTTATTCAATTCTTATATTTTCCTGTGCTCTATATTTTTGGGGCCAATATTTTTTTTGAAATTTATATTTATTTGTCTGATTTTTTAATTTTTTTGATCCCAATATTTTTTTGATTCTTATTCTACTTGAGGTCTATATTTTTTTGATTCTTATATTTTTTTGAGCTCTATATTTGTTTGGGCCCAATATCTCTTTGAATCTTATATTTTTTTTATTCTGATGTATTCTTGGCCCTATATTTTTCTGAGCCCAATATTTTTTTAAAACATTTTGGGCTTAATATTTTTTTATCATTATATTTTCTTGGTCTCTATATTTTTTTCAACCCAATATTTTTTTGATTTTTATATTTTCTTTGGCTCTATATTTTAGGCTCTAAATTCTGCCATAATGTACTAAATTTAACTAAATTTTCAATAATATTCATACAGCTTGCATGTCGTACAATTGGTAATGTTTGCCTGAAATCTCCTAATGCAATTACAGTTTTGCCAGCGAAAGGTTGGTTCACAACGCATAAATCTTAAAAAAGACGATCAACTGCTACAAAAGCAAATTTTGAAGTCGGATATTTTATTCCAAATAATTATTTGTGTTCCCTTTGTTTGCTTTCTGCGGAATTAGGCTTAACATTACAAGTTGTACAATCTGTTATATTGAAGAGGACGTTGTATCTCTCTATCCTTTTCTAATCGAAAAATGTAGGCATTTGACAAAACTAGTAGTTATTACTAGAAATCAATAGTTGTCCGCAACTTGTACAGTAGAAAACAATATTTTTTCTAATGAGAAGAAATTAATTCTCTAGCCTCACTTATAATTTTGTAAGTATGTCAAACTTTTTTTGAAAATAAAGCATCAAAATTAATTTTATTATTAATTAATTAATTTAATCCAGCGACCTCTTAACGCCTCTTAGTTTAAATGTTGTATGCACGATTTTTCCATCGACTAATGAATTCGCTGCTGTTGCTATCCAAGCTGCACATAAATAATGTATAGTATGATATTTAAAATAAACAATTAAAACGTTAAGTAAATAACTTTTTCCACTTACACCTGGTCCATCTATAAAGATATATATTTCTTCACTTTGGTTGTTTGAACTTTTTATAGTAGAGTTGAATATTTGCCTTTGTCTATCATTTAAAGAAATTATTTTCATTTCTAATTCATTAAGAATATTATTATTATGATTTAAAATTGTTTGATTATTATCTTTCTCTATAAATGTGCTTATGTTAAGTAAATTAAAATCGTTTAAAAAAAATCCATTGACTTGTAAATTATTTTTATAACATTCAATGCAAGATTTTCACCTATATTTTTTCGTATTTAGGATGATATAACTTATCTTTATATTTTTCATATAAATCTCGTGCATTTATAGGATTATGAAAAATGCAAATGAAAGCAGATAATTCACGAAGAGCATGAAGGAATTCTGTTGAAAATGCTTCTTCCAAACATCTATCCCATCCTTCATCTTCATTAAATAATTGTTTTTCCTTAGCTGCCTCATAAAACGAATTGTATATCACATCATCAACAGTACACAAAGCTCCAAAAGATGTGGCTTCTTTAACATGTAATAGTCATGATCTGATGAAATAACGTTCTCTGTATTTCGGACTTACTAAGTACATTCTACTTAGTATTGGTTTTCTTTTTTTTCTTTTATTCTACTTTTTCAGTTTTTCAAAAATTTATAAAAATTTGATATTTCTGAATACAAGTAATTTCATGCTTTAAAATCTTCTCTATTCAATTCAAAATATGCTGTTAATGTTGTTCCCACATTTTTTTCATGATCATTTCTTCTTTTCCTTCTTTAAAAAATACGTTTTATTGATTTTCTTCATGAACACTTAGACGTTTTATAGTATGTGAAATAACATGTAAGCGATATTCTAATAATCTGTGCATTGCTTCAGGTGGACATTAATGTCGTGTATTAATGTATTGTTGGATTTCGTCATATTCATATTCAAAATTTCCACGATTGTCATTTTAAAAAGTGTCTTTATTTTCTGATTGAAAATCCACACTTACTTGATGTATTTTAATGTACGCACAATCATGACCTTTATTACAGTATTTGAATAAATATTTAATGCAGTGTACAGTGGAACAAACTTCTACGTTTATGTGTGCATTAAATTTCAATAATAAGTAAGGATTATAAGAAACAACAAATCCATTATCTGTAATTTTTTCTGTAAATTTATTTATGAGAATTATTTTGACGATATCATATTCACGTTTGAATAGTGGATATCTATTGGATTTGAAATTATTATTAAATTTTCTTGGAAAATTTTCAGTACATTGTTTCGTATTTTTATCCATACACGGACAATTTATATTTAGCATACCACAGGGACCGCGTATCATAAATTGTTTAATAATACTATATAATTTTGGATAAATATCTCTATTTGGCATTTCTGCCTTAAAATTTACTTATCATATTTGGCATCTATCCAAAACCACCATTAGGATGAATAAGCGGATATGTCATAGGATCTGTATGTTTGCTAATTGGTTTATCACACTTAGAGTAAATGACAATATCATGTTGAATAGGAGGAAGATCGTCTTCTCCAACATATACTATTGCAACTTCATTACAGGTAGGTAGATTATATCTATTTTTATCCAAATTATTATTGCAGACAATAGACATAGTAACAGTTCTTGGAGGACAATAGATTTTTGTACATCATTGTAGTTCTTCTTTTTCTACTTTATGCATTATTTTAAAGGCTTTAGCATAAAGGTTAATGTCTCTTATCAAGATATCTAAATGTTTAAATAGTGTTAAATTTATATTAAACTTATTCCGTTCAATCGTTGCCATTTTATTATCTAAAATATATAATTGTCCATATTTACGTGCTTAATTTTTATTAGGATGTAACGCATAAACATTATGGTAAATTTGTCCACACATTCTAATAACTTTGGTTCTTTACCCGGCAATGTATCAAAATTGACACCAGAATTAGCGAATGCTGAAGCATCATTGTACAACCTAACATGTTGTCAAAAATCAATAATTTGTTAATTCAGTTGCTAAAAACTTTAATTGTTCTTGGTAAGGGGGATTTTCTAACAATTCTACTTCACCTTTATGACAACAATTGGAGAAATCGTTACTTTTAGTATATTCGAAAGCAAAATGTTTCGCATCACAGTAAACACATGTATTTGTCATGGAACCAATGTTATTTTCAGATATGAGATTTTCATCGAAATATATATTTGCTATACAACCGATCAGTTTCGAATTAATTTTTCAGTTAATATTTTTTCATTTAATTTCTGTAATTTTTTTACTACTTTGCCCTTTATTCTTTTATCAATAACTTTGTTTAATACAATATTATGATTGTTATTATAATTATTATTATCGTAATTTTCATTATAATTATTGTCTTTAATTTTTAATTGTTTACACTTAGTAAATAATATCTTCAATTGATAAGAATCATATTTATTTTTTCGCTTTTTTTCATCTATTGGTTTATTTATTGTAGAAGCGAGATCCTTGATGATGAAGTGTAAATCTTAGCCAGTCAAATTGTGGAATATCACTGGGATGAACGTCTTTGAAGTTGATGTTGCATTCCTCGTGAGCAGCTCCTCTGAATTTCCCAGTAAGGTGACAGTGATCTCGAACTTTAATTGCAGCAGGAGCAAAAGATTTGTTACAAATATGGCAAGACCTCGCTGATTTTAACTCAGCTTCCTCTTCTCTAGTGAGATTCATGGGTTTTGGATTAGTATACAATGAATTTAATTCATCGGCTAATCGTCCTAGTTTCTCCACGAACCACTGAGCAGGAGTCTTCGCATCTTCTTCTTTTTGCCTGTAGCTGAAGTAGCCTGATCTTTTATCATCGAAGCTGCACTTTACGTAGTAGCCGATGCTGTAGGCCTGATATTGTTGGTAAACTTTTACATCGTCCTCCACAGGTTTTAACAAGCACTTGAAATCCGCATAGAAGGTGAATGGAACTTTGGTCTTGATCTTGTACTGATGGAAAGATAGCATATTATCTTCCTCCGAAGGCAATCGAATCCTGCATTTGTTCATTTGCTGGCAGTCCACTTCATGATTTTTTAATTTCTCTTCGTTATTGAAGAAATGCAGACATCTATCGCATATATGAATCTGATGGCTGTGTTTGGTCACTTGACTACTTACTAGTCGTGAAAAGTCCTTAATCCACAGATGATGAAATTTTGGAAGTGAGTCCTCGTCGTTGCTGCCGGCTTCCTCATCATCATCAACCTAGACGTCTTGAATGAGTAATAGATTGACATGACGTTCCTTTTTGAGAGAGGTGACATGAGATAGATGCACTGAATAGTTAATGCCAGACTTCTTTAATATGTAAACATAAATGGAGATGGCGTTCTGATTTTCAAGTTTAGCCACCTGCTCTACTGGAGATGGAAAATCTATTTCTTTAAAGTCGAGCACGCCTTCATAATATTTATATTTGCTTACACGCTGTGGATTCCGATCAGCTGGATATAGCGCAGATAAAATCGCCCACTTGAAACACTGCTCGTCGTTGTTCTGCACGTTCACACATGCATTTTTATTTTGGATAGACTTCGGTAGTTTAATGTACGAACTGCCCCTCATTGGATTGAGCTTATTGATGTTAATGGTGAGGCTCAATATCTCTCGCAGACTCTATCCGGATCCTTTCTGCTCAAATTCCTCCGTTTCCCGAAGAATGGGTAGCTTCACGTTGCTGTCAAACCATTGGATGATGTCGGTAGTCTGGAAGATGGCAGCATTCTCCGTTTTGAAATATTTAACTTCGGCGACTATCGAATCATCCTTTTGAACCGTATATTCTGCCGACAGCTCAGCGTTGACTTTGATTGCTGCATATTCCTTGATAGCATCGGTGATCTTTGACTCGAAGACTGCTCGAACGCTGATTGAAAGTCATCCCATTGAACGCTCTTTTGATTGTCGACAAGTTGCAACTCGTTCTGGACTGGATCTTGTACACGCCCGCCTGTTTTCAGAAAACTTTGCAGCTTGGATTGAATGGTGAGTAGATGAACCATAGAAGTCTGGCACTTTTTCTTATGATGATTGGATAAATGAGAAGTCATCAAAGCACGTAAGCCATCAATGGCAACGGTACACAGACTTCTCCAAGATTCCAAGTCGTTGATATCAGCTTGGCCATTTCTCTGATACTCCAACGAATCTTGAAGCAGCTTGACAGTACGTGCGAAATATTCAGGGGATTGTATCTTATCCTTGTAGATTTATCAATTGGTGGTGGAGATCCCTCCCACGTTGTGCTCTTTGTGACTTTCCCTTAGTTGAACAGCTCTGTTCGATGATCAAGACGTCTGTAAATAAATAAATAATTGGCTCTTGCAATATGTACTTAAAAAATAATAGCTCATATAATATTTACGTTCTATGAAGATCTATCTGGAAATTTTTTCATCTTCGTAATACACTTTGTTGATGATCTGGAGATCTTTGAAAATAAACTCTTTGTGGACTTATCGGAGGACTTCCTTCTCGATTAGCTTGAGGCACAAGAATGATTTTCAGGTCGCGGAACTTCTCCATTTATACCCATTTTTGGAAGCGTGGGGAAGGTTCAAATGGTGTTGGAAGTTGGAAGAGAGGGGATATGATGGTAGTGGGAGTTTAGAGAGAAGTTATTGGTGAAGCTCAAAGAGAGGGTATGCGATGGAGGTGGTAGCTTACAGAGAGAAGGGATGCGATGGAGGTGGATACCTTAAGAAAGAAGGGATAAGAGTATAAAAGAAAGCTCACGAGCTCTGTCGAATCATTTTTCAGTTCAGAGAGCTAGCAGCAACATCAAGGAGAGAGCAATGATGATGGAATACGTATTAGACGTACAAGGCTTCAGAAGATCCTCGAACCTATTTGTTGTAAAAGAGGCCGCCATTTTTTCCATAGAGAAGGATACAAAGCCCTTGGTATACTTTTTCCAACCTCCTTGTAAGTGGAAGAAACTTCTTGCTGTGGAACAGTCGGTAAACGAATGGTTAGAGAAGAAGCATCATCGGATTCTGTGGGAAGCTGGAGCAACTCCGTACTGTGACGTAATCAAAGTATTACAAGATAGTCTAAAGAGTGCTGTTAAAATATACGTCAAAGGTCTTGAGAAAAACAGATGGATACAAGAGATTTTACCAAGAAAGTAAGTATGAATATGGATGTATAATTAATCATTATTAATTATTCTTATTTTTTTTTAGAACTATTGTCAACATGGAGGAAATTGGATGTTCTAAGTTAAAAGCCCTCAAGAAGATTGATATCGATGGATGCAAATGTGACTGTCATCCATTTGCAAAGAAACCAGTATGTGCAGTAACGAATGCGCATGCTCTTAAGGAATGGCTACTCAGTCAATACCTTCCAATCCAGACGTCACTACCCGAAAAAAGATGAAGAAAGGGATGAAGTCGATTGCGCTTGCCATAAATTAGAACGAACGGCTATGTATTCACCGTTCAGTCGCGCGGAATTAGATAAAAGCATATTGTTTGCGATGTATAATTAAGAGGCGGTCGGAACCAAATCGGTGACTTGCGGTATATATCAAATCAGCATTTTTCGCTTTACGATAATATTTTGTATATTTTTATGGCTTAAACTATTTCAAATTATTCTTTATATACATGACTAGAGGAAATGGCTATATTTTTACCATATGAATAAGTGAGTTAATTATTATAAGCATTTATTACAAATATCAAACTGACTTGACATATACCGCATGCAAAAAACTGTCGTGTCCATTGTTAGATGGCATTTTTCGCTTTATAACAATATTTTGTATATTTTTGTGGCTTTAACTATTTTAAATTATTCTTTGTATACATGACTAGAGAAAATGACTATATTTTTACCATATTAATAAATGAATAAATTATTATAAGCATTTATTACAAGCACCGAACTAAGTCACCGGTTTGGTTCCGACCGCCTCTTAATGTATTATATTAGATTAACTTTATTATTTATTTTTTGTATTATAAATTGTTTAAATAAAGAAAATAAATCAGAATAAGGAAGTTAAAGGAGAGGAAAACTTGTGGTTGTTCCTCATAGGTTAAGGGCGAAGGTTGGGGCTCTTACTACTTTCTTATTCTTTTTTATTATTTACATACATCTTCATAATAGGGTTTAAACTTGTTTAGCAGTATTTAAACTCGTTCATATCAGTATTAAATCTTATTCATATCATCATTAAACTTAATCATATTATCATTCAAAATACATAGGTACATATGCAAATAATAAAAAAGAATGAAAAAGTAGTAAGAGCCCCAACCAACGCTCTGTACCTGTGAGGAACAACCATAAGTTTTTCTCTCCTTTAACTTTCTCATTCTCCCTAGATTTTTTTTTTTTATTATACACATACATACACACACACATACACACACACATTCAACATTTACTCTTTCAATTTATCAATAAATATAAAATTACAAAATACATAATACAAATACATATTAAAAAATACAAAACACAGTATAAAACACAGTATAAAACATAAAATAAACACAAATACACTAAAAACTGAATAAAAAAAATATTTTTGCCTTCTCCATCTACTTGTTGGTACAACCTTGGGTTGAATAGGAACTCGCTCCCAAGCGTGACGTCTGCGATATGCGTGGACGACAAAGCCTTTCCTACCCTTCATCCGTTGGTTAAGCCTCTTCTTCTTCTGGAGGAACTTATCATTATCATCAATGATGATAGTCACCTCCTTCCTCATTGATGGAACATCCTCATCCATATCCAGGTCCGGCATATGATATGGTGTCGTTGGTGGTGGTGGTGAAGGCAGTAATAATAATCGCCAAAGATCCGGATCTATATATGATGAGTGTGTTGAAGATGACGATAATAATGATGGTAGAAGAGGTGAGTGCGGTCTTGGAGAAATCGATGTCATCGATGAAAGTATGGTATCAATATCCTAGAAAACAAGAATATTTAAAGTTTTATAAATTACTATTACCAAATTAAATATTTATATTTACCAAAATCTCAACCGATGATTCATTATCTTTTATGTCCCCTACACATGGGAGACTTTGGATTTTTCTAACAGCTTCATCGATGACATTGTTTGGACTCATCTTTGAAATGATTGATTGATCGTATTAAGCCCTTGAAATTAGATCCTTATATCCTTCAAACTTCGCTATTTCATCTGTAGAAAGCAAGGCGCCACTTAGCGGTCAAGTAGGATATTACATTTAAGGACTTAGTCTCAATCAAATTTCATTAAGAAATTTGATTAATTATTCAAAGATGTAGAACTTAGAAAATTTTCCAAGTTTACATCTTTAACCTGAAAATTATTTTCTGATTCATTTGTGCGGCCGATCTCAAGATAGAAATCAGCCTGAAAAAATGGCAAGTGTCTACAAAGACGTTTGGCTCAGCCTAGCGTTTTTGGAGACGCTTAGCTAACTCAGCCTTCTCATCCTCAGTCAGAGTTTGAGAGTTTCTAATTCTCAAACCTGACTTTGGTAGAGAAGACTGTGGGGCTCCTTGATTCGCCTTCCTTTTCGCTGCTGTCGCGTTCTTTTTGGCCGCCTGTTAAGCCTTGCCCCTCTCGTGCGCTGCCTGGATATCCGTTTGGACTTCCTTGATTTCTCTGGGAGGTTGCACTGGTGGTTGCCTGGTCACTCCCAGAGTTCGGGTCACCTTAGCAGCATATGCTTGGGCCATAGCCAGTCGCTGGTAGTCCTCCTTGGTGAGTTGGTACTCGTCCTTTGACTCCATTCTGAAATTCATTCAATTTCTGTCCGACTTTCGAAATTATCGAAAGTCAATCGGATATTTCAATCCTTGATTGCTGCTTCCCTTTATGTTTTAAACTTCGTTACTTTTCTTGAGGAAAGCCATATGCCACCCAGGATCCAAGTAATGAACGATTATACGATGCGATGTTTAAAAGATCGGGGATTCCCCGTGTATACGCGAGAAACTGAAAATTCATTTTTACTTAAGATATCAATTTGAAAAAATTTTCAAAGTACTTTTTTAATTCAAATTAAATAAATTTTTACTTTAAAATAAAATTTATAAAATTTTAAAAATGGAACAAAGTCGACTTGGGTTGGGATCGAATCCGTGACCCTCTGGTCGAGAGGCATGCACTTATACCACTCGACCACGGAGTCATTACACTTAATAATTTCGGCAACTTGTATATCCGCAGTTCATCAGATGCATTTTTATTTTTATTTATTCTTTAAATAAATTTTTAAATATTATTAATAGTTAATAATTATTAACAATAATTAATAATAATTTATTTTAAAAAAAATTTTTTTCACTAAAAAAAATTTTTTAGTGAAAATTTTTCTTTAAAAAAATATTAATAAAAATAATATAAAATCAATTTATCAAAAATTAATTTATTTAAATATTTAAGGTTGTTTGGGCTATACAGTCTGTGTCAAAAGTTAGTTTCTTAGAAAATCATCTATATTTTTCGTTAGAAAGTAATTATCTAATTTTTAGCTTAGTAACTTATTAGATAATATTAAAACAATCGTTTTAAACTTTGTTTCGTTTAAATATAATGAATTATTAAAGAGTTATAACATTTTAAAGTTTATAAATTTTACACAAATCTAATGAAATCATAAAAAATAATGCCAAACTTTCAAAAATGATTTTATTTGACTGCAACAAAGTTTATTTTGTTTAGTTTAAAATTTAGAATCTATTGACGAGGATAGAATTTTTATTTTTATTTTTTATTAAAATTTATTGCTAATTTTCTGCGAAAAAATGTATATGTCTTAGACGGTACTTACTGTTTTATCATAGAAAATTAGCAATAAATTTTAATAAAAAATAAAAATCGAAATTCCATCCTCGTCAATAGATTCTAAATTTCAAACTGAACAAAATAAACTTTGTTGCAGTCAAATAAAATCATTTTTGAAAGTTTGGCATTATTTTTTATGATTTCATTAGATTTGTGTAAAATTTATAAACTTTAAAATGTTATAACTCTTTAATAATTAATTATATTTAAATGAAACAAAGTTTAAAATGATTGTTTTAATATTATCTAATAAGTTACGAAGCTAAAAATTGAATAATTACTTTCTAACGAAAAATATAGATGATTTTTTAAAAAACTAACTTTTGACACAGACTGTATAGCCCATACAACCTTAAATTAAAAAAATATCCGTATCCCGGCAATTTCCCTACCTTATCGCCGCTCGTGCAATTACATAGAAATGCAGTATTGCAGAGGGAGCGGGGAAGTGTGCTGGTATCGCAGAGGGGTGGGGGGCTGTGCTGATTTCGCAGTGTGCTGGAACCGGCATAGCCTATCTACTTTTGCCCCCTTTGAATAACCAAACGCTATCATTCATAGGAGTATACCTATAATTGTTATAGGTTGCGTAGTTTGTGTAAAGCTCTTTTTCCTTTTCGATCAAGTACTGCAGTCGCAATTGTGACTTTAATTTTTCTAGCCTTAAGAAGGGGCCGAAATATCTGTCTTTGTCTAATAGCGTTTTTCATCATTTATGTAAACACTATCCGGTATAACAAGAAAAAAATAGCAGCCCCCGCTAGATATTAGTATAATAAGTAAATTTTGTAATAACAACCAAATTTTTTTACTGCGTAGTTTTTGAATAATTAGAGACCTACCAAAAAAAAGATAGATTATATTCTAGATTGATAGTAGGTTTCTAATTAGTCAAAAACTATGCGGTAAAAAATTTGATTGTTATTACAAAATTTACTAATTATACTAATATCTAGCGGGGGCTGCTATTTTTTTCTTGTTATAAAGGATAGTGTTTATATAAATAATGAAAAACGCTATTAGACAGAGACAGATAGTTCGGCCCCTTCTTAAGACTTGCAAGTCTTGCGTCGTGCTTACGTCGAATTTTTATTCTTGGATTTTGTAATAGGATAATATGTCAAAAGAATTGTTAGATAGTCTTAAATACTCATTTTTTAAATCGTCGGCATCATACTTAAAATATTTATTTTTGTCATATTCATTTTCCTTTCGAGTATATATGTTATAATAGTCGTCAGGTTCGCATTCTTTACGTAAAAATTCTTTAATCTCTCTATTTAACGTTTTCAAGTTTACTCCTTCTTGCTTGTTCTTTTGAAGTATCTCATATTCGTTTCTCATCTCAGAATTCTCGTGTATAATATTTTCTTTCTCTGTATGTAACTCTGCTTCTTCTTTCCTCTCCTATGAATTATTTCTTTTTGCATCTAATTCGGTATTTTTCTTTTTTTCTAGAATATTCTTCTCCTCGTAAACAAAATTTTTCTCATCACTATATAATTTTTCTTTTAATTCCTTCTCCTGGCTGTAATTGTGATTAATTTTTGGAACATTTTCGTAATTATTAATAAATTTATTATCTTTCTGTTTCATATTTTCTGTTCTTATCCGAGAAAACGCATTATTCGGGTCTTCGTCCTACGTTTCCTCCTTTTTTTTATAAATAATATTCTTTCTTTCAAATTCTCTTTGCATGTATTCCTTTCCTAAGGCTACTTGATCTTGTACGTTATCTCCTTCGTCTCTCTGAGTCATCATAACTTCCATCTTTTTGTTCAATGACGCGTTCTCTTCATAACCTCCTTCTTGCTCTGTATCAATATCGAGCTCTTTTAAGAGCAGATTTTTCTTTTTAATATGAATTTTTCCTCTATATTTATCGTTATACGTTTTAACTATTTTCATTACTTCATTAACATTATTTTCACACTCCTCTCTTGAGGTACTTTCATAAGTAATATTTTCTTCGTCGTAATACTCCTTTGTATCCCCAACTTTGGGATTTCTCCAATAGAAAGCATCATTCTTTCTATTATTTTTAACATCATTAAATACTTCTTTTTTATTTAATATATAATATTTATTTTCATCATGGTGAGAAATTCCTCTTTCCTCTTCACCTTCAACAATATAATATATTTCTTCAAACGTCACGACTCCCCTTCTTTGGGTTTACAACATTATTTTTACTTATAAAAATATCTCCTTGTTTCTGTAAATCTTTATTTTCTATTTTGCACATATCTTTATTCTCATGATCATTGAAACATTTATTTTTCATTTTATACTCATAACTGCCATAATAATTTACATAGTCCACGTCATTATATAGTTTATCTTGATTTTTAGAGATAACTTTATTAATATTTTTCACAGGTTCTTCTTCGATAACTAATTCATTTATTTAAGATTCATTATTTTCTTTAAACAACTTATTTTCTTTTTTCAACGTACTTTTATTAACATGATCCTCGCAGCCTTCAATATTATTTTCATTAACAACATTTATTTTATTTTTTTCTGTATTCCTCTCATTGAATACTTCATTTATTTCCATATAATTCACATAATTCTCATTCTTCAATAATTTATTTGCATTATTAAAAATAATTTTATAGACATGCCCTTCTTTGGCCTCGTCCATCTTTCTATATATATCTCCTTTATTTTGTTCAATAATTTCATCATCTTCATGAAATACTTCATTTATTTTTACATAGTTTTCATTTTTATTTTTCTTTAATAACTCATTTTCATTTTTCAATATAACATCATCGACCTGACCATCATTGGCTCTGCCTTTCTTTATATCAACAATATCTTTTTCTATATTTTCCTTATTTTCATACAATTTATCATTTATTTTCCTATAATTTACATGATTACCTTTTTTTAATACTTCTTTTTCATCATTTAAAATAACATCATTGGCATGCCCATAATTGGCTTCGCCCTACTTTATATCGACAATATTTTCCTCATTTTCATAAAATACATCATTTATTTTTATATAATTCACATTTTTACCTCTTCACTAATTCATTTTCATCAAATAACGTCATTGGCATGCCTATCATTGGCTTTGCCATTTACAGAATTATTAATTTCTTCTTTTTCATCATAACATAATTCTTGAATCTCTACCGCACAGAGTTGTAAATGAGGAAATGGTTTTTCATTTGAAATAGTCAAGTAATTAAAAATGCTCGCACCATTTACCACTTACAGGGCAAGTAAATGGTAAATGCTCGCACCATTCACCATTTCCAGAGCAAGTAAATGGTAAATGGTTAGACCATTTACCAGTTACTGAGTAAGTAAATCGTAAATGGTCGAACCATTTACCAGTTACTGGGTAAGTAAATGGAAATGGTCAAACCATTTACCAGTTACTAAGTGAGCAAATGGTGAATAGTCAGACCATTTCCAGTTTCTTGCTCTGTAACTGGGAACTGGTAAGACTATTTACCATTTACCTGCTCTGTAAATGGTAAATGGTCCGACCATTTACCATTTACTCACCCACTAACTGGTAAATGGTCCGACCATTTCCAGTTTCTTGCTCTGTAACTGGGAACTGGTAAGACTATTTAGTATTTACTTGCTCTGTAAATGGTAAATGGTCCAACCACTTACCATTTACTCACCCAGTAACTGGTAAATGGTCCGACCATTTCCAGTTACTTGCTCTGTAACGAGAAACTGGTTAGACTATTTACTATTTACTTGCTCTGTAAATGGTAAATGGTCCGATCATTTCCAGTTACTTGCTCTGTAACTGGGAACTGGTTAGACCATTTACTCACCCAGTAACTGGTAAATGGTCCAACCATTTACCAGTTATCCACTCGGTAACTGCTAACTGCTTGATTTGACCATTTACCAGTTTTCCACCCGGTAACTGCCAACTAATTGATTCGGCTAGTTACCCACCCAGTAACTGCGAACTGGTCCAACCATTTTCAATTCCTCACCCAGTAACTGGTAAATGGTCCAACTATTTACTATTTACTCGCCCAGTAACTGGTAAATGGTCCGACTATTTACCATTCACTTACCCAGTAACTGGTAAATGGTCCGACTATTTACCATTCACTTACCCAGTAACTGGAAAATGGTCCGACCATTTACCATTTACTCACTGAGCAACTGGTAAATGACCCGACCATTTACCATTTATTCACCCACTAACTGGTAAATGGTCCGACTATTTCCAGTTCCTTGCTCTGTAACTGGGAACTGGTGAGACTATTTACCATTTACTTGCTCTGTAAATGGTAAATGGTCTGACCATTTACCATTAACTCACCCAGTAACTAGTAAATTGTCCGACCATTTACCATTTACAGAGCAAGTAAATGGTGAATAGTGCGAGCATTTTTAATTATTTGACTATTTCAAATAAAAAACCATTTCCTCATTTACAACTCTGATTCATACGATGCAATACATACTGTTCCAAATGCTCGCGATATATATATATATATATACATATATGAGTAAATCCTCCATACTTTTAAAATTCATGTTACTGCGTCATTACTCGTAAATATGAGATAGCACATTTTTTCAGCAAATGTTTACTGATTTGTTGAGATATCAGAATTAATTTTTACTATAGTTTGAATTATAATTAGACATGTCATTTCATGGCAAATAGGAAAAAGAGATTTTTTTCTTGAATTTTAAATGTTACCAAGTCATGTAAAATAATAAATTATCGCCATAAAAAAAATGACTATTATCCTTTTGATCTGAAATTCATACTAAATCTGTATCTATGTACATACTTCTTGAAAATCAAGACCATCGGCGTGTGCCTGTTAACAAAAGTACTTTTTGAAAGGTTCTTAAAAAGTTACCAAAAATTTATATAATTTACTTTTTTGTGGAAAATATGATGCTGTAAAAAAGACTATTTAACGATGACGTTTTAAACTATATCAAAAGGTAATATTGAGAAGCACAAACAGAAATTTCTTTATTAGGAACGTGTGCCTAGTGTAGATAAAGTTCTGTGTTACTTTGAAATTATAATTAAAAAACGTAATTCACATTTGAAAATATGTTTTTATCTTCTAATATGAAAACCTGAGCTTCTATGCACCTTTTCTCTGTTGTGAACTTTGTAATTTACTATTTTATAGTACTCAATGGAATTTTTTTTTTTTTTTTTTTTTTTTTTTTTTTTTTTTTTTATGCTGCCCTAGTGGCCCCTGGTATTCCCAGCCTATCGGCTATATACCGGCATCCCGCACAACCTCTGTGTGAGGATGTTCCTACCTAACCTCTTTTTATCTTAAAACTAGTTTCAGAACCTCGTATTTTAGCTAAGCTAAATTACCCAATCCCCGAGAAATCATGGACTGCCGCGTTCCAAGAGCAGTCGGTAAGCAGATTTCTACGGTCGGTTCCCGCATTTACCCAGGCTTTTTAGACCTGTGACGTAGGGAAAACTCCCCCAAGAGAAAACCCACGCCAGGAACATTAACCCATCGCACTCAGAGATTCTTTTTCCGATGAAAAAAGCCTGAAAAAAATTTCAGGTGTTTTCACCGGGAATCGAACCCCCGACCGCTTGGAGCGAGAGTGTAGAGACCGTATAAGGCGTGCGCCTTAGCCGATTACGCCACGGACGCTCCCTACTCAATGGAATTTTTAAGTTGGTTTTGAAGTATTATTTTAAGTACTCTGAAAATCATTGAATTTTTTTCGGCTATTAAATTTCCCGGATTTACATTAATTATCTAGTATACCTAGATGTACCTTAAAATGACTACCCTCAAAAATGAGTAACGCGATTTTTTTCTTTTATTACAATACGTCAAAATTCAGAAAAAAATAGTTTTATACGTGTGTCTGTAATTTTTTTTTTTATTTTATTATAGGTGAAATTTTAACACTATGGAAGATTTACTCATATATAAATTTTGCGAATACGGCGTGTGCAAACCCGAGAAGCATCTGGAACAAAGTCAATGTATTAGAAAAGTACAAAAAAAAGATACTCTTGTGTCTTTTGCGCCAAACGATTGTGAGGACTTGATAATAACGGATTTTACTTTCTTCAAAATCACCACTGTCAACTTCACTGTAATCCTTCGAGTCACAAAGGCGATTATTCTAGAGCCAACATTTTATTTCTGGCAGGTAAGATGAAAATATTCAATTCTTTACTATGAATTTTATAAATTAAAATTATTTTCATTATTTAAATAAGATTAAAAGTATTATTTCTAAATAAATTTAAAGTATTATTTTCATTGTTAAAATATGTTTAAATAAATTGCTCCGTTTTTAATAAAATTTGTTATAATTGAAAATAGATTGAAAAATAAATAAGGAAAAATTTTATTTTCAATCAACTTATTATTTCTTAATGAAGGAAATAATATTTGTAATTTAATCTATTCTGAATATATATTCCAACCATATAAATTTTTATTATCATAGACGATCTTAGGCTCCTATTCATAGACCTCACTTAAGTACTGGTTGTTACTTGAACGTAATTCTGTCTTTATCTGTCCATAATAAGAATAAAAGACAGATGATACAAACGTTACTTGATTTAATAGCTACACTGGAAAAAAAATTTATTAGTAACGAAAAAATTTTTATTGTATCGAATATATTGTTTCGGGTAATCGGTGAAATATTTTTGTTATCGATATCATTTATTCCGTCAGTGAAAATAAAATTTTTAAATATCAATATATCTCAAGATACATAAGATATTTCTTGAACTTAACAATATCTTACACTGGAAATTATTAATTTTCTTTTAAATTTATATCTCTTAATGTCAAAATGAAAATCATATTAAATAATTAAAATAAAATTTTGTTCCTTCGATAAAATATGTTAATGAATATGAAAAATATTGCGTATCAATTAATTTCTGCGTACCAAATAGAAGTAACTATTCATTGAATAGATATTATTTTTCTTTAAAAATATATTTTAATTTTTGAAGCCTGAAAAATAATTTTTTTAGAAGAATATATTATTCTGAAAACATGAAACATCACTTTCAAGCATGGAAATAATTTTTTACAAGTAAATTTGAAATATTAGTTCAAGTAAATGGTTCAACAAATTTAAGTTTCTTTTCTGCAATATAAATTTCAATTTTTTTTCAGTTACTGAAACTCTTTTGATTCAAAGAATTATTTTTTATTCAAAAAAATATTTCTTTAAAACAGTTAAATGTTGATTTTAATTAAAATTTATTTTTCGTAATTATGTTTATAAATAATTGTTGTGAAATCTTTTTTTTACTGAAATATACATTTTCAATCAAAATAATAATTACTTTATTAAAATGAGAAAGTTTTATAGTTATATTTTCTTCATTCTGACAATTATTATGTTTCAATTCAAAATCCTCTTTTTAATGTAAAGAAATTTAATAAATTACACCGCTTTTTTGCACCAACAAACATTCTGATGTTGAAAAGAGATAGCTTTATCGAAGTCATGAACTAATTCGTTAAATTTAAAAATTATGTATTTGGATTAAAAAATTATTTGACGTAAGATATTTTTTTCATTCTTATATAAATATTATTTCAAATAAATATTAAATTTTTTTAATAAAAAAATTTAGCATTGTTTTTAAGAAAGTTTTACTGACTTTCAACACTATTTTGGAAGTAACTAATTTCTCAAAGTTAAAAAGATATTTTTCTAAATTCGAAAATTTTTTTTTTCAAATATAATATTGTATTGAAGAATATTTCAAGTTTTTTTTTATTTTAAAAATTATTTCATTAATTTGAAAATGATTTTTCTTTGACTCAAATGAATTAATTCCTTTGCACCGCATTTATTCAATTTAAAAGCAGCTTCTTTAAAGTTAAAAAAACCTTTTACGCTGTGTAGTCACAAAGTTTGCGTGAAATTCCGTGATAAAAGGAAGTTTTTACATACTAATTTAATATAATTTCAAAACAATGTATAATAACTATTTTTATGGTGAAATATAAGATTTCCTTTTTTTTAATCATTCTGCAGTTGGAAATGAAATCTCATTTCTTTAACATGAAAGGACAAAGATGAGCGACCTGCTCTAGGATAAATTTAGAACAAATGTGCCCGTTTTTTTTTAATATCTTACAAATCATACATGTTTTTGATTAACAATCATTGATTATTTTATTACTCACTAATGTCAAATTATTTTTTTCTTTTATGCTATATTATTGAAAAAATCAATAATTTATAAAAAAATTATGTCTTTTTATTACTATATAGTTTTTGAATAACACTAATTTAAAAATTCGTTTCATGACACAATATATAATGAAGTTGAGATTTTGATTCAAAAAGGACAAAAATAAATGACCTATTACAAAATAAAATGTTTAACCCTTTCGTGCATATAAGGAACTGACAATCATAACATTTCTAAAACTAGAAAATTTCGATGTCCGGCATCGAGCTGAATCCAAATCTGGAGTCAGATTTTCGAAATTATAATAATTGGGCCCAATACCGAGGGGGCCTACTCTTAAAATGCAAAGTTTTAAAAAATAAAAAATACCATCGTATTCAACACGAAATTTTAAGAAGAAATCATTCTTGTCATTTTTTTGATAAGACACACCAATTTCGAGTAAAAAATTATTGAATTTCTAGGATATCGGACCCCTGAGTAAAAGCAGACCCAATATCCTACACGTTCAATAACTTTTTACTCGAAATTGGTGTGTCTAATAAGAAAAATGATAAAAACAATTTCTTCTTGAAATTTTACGCAGAATACGTTGGTATTTTTTGTTTTTCAAAATATTCAATTTTAAGATTGGGCCCCCTCGGTATTGGGCCCAATTATTATAATTTCGAAAATCTGACTCCAGATTTGGATTCAGCTCGATGCCGGACATCGAAATTTTCTAGTTTCAGAAACGTTATGATTGTCAGTTCCTTATATGCACGAAAGGGTTGAGGGTTTGCTTTAGACCTATACTTTATCGATCAAATATAGTTTGAAAATAAATTTCTTTTTTTTTTATATGAATAAATATCAGAATTGTTTGTAATCCCTAGCGGAAATATAAAATGTTTAAAAATATTTAAAACTGTTCAAAACTGTTTATAAGTGCGAAATTTAGGATATTTAAAACAGTTATAAACAATTTTAAACATTTTCAAACACTTTCAAAAAGTTTTGAAAATTTCGAAATGATTTTAAACAGTGTTGAATAGTTTTGAATTTTTTATGTTTAAAAGTAATAGATTATTTTAAATATTAAAAATATTTCAAAACAATTTTAAATCAATATAAACTATTTTTTATTAACTTGAACAGTTCTGAATGGTTTTAAAAAGTTTTGAACACCTACATTTTTAAACAGTTTCAAAAAGTTTCAAAAATTTCGAAATGATTTCAAACAGTGTTTCATAATTTTGTCTTAATAAAAATTTTATTACATATATTAAAATTTTTATAATATATACAAGAAAATGTTCACTTTAGTTTAAAATTATTCTGTACTGCTCAAAACTGTTCAAAAATGTTGAAAACTTTTTATAACTGTTTTAAATGTCAAAAATTTCACACTTATAAACTATTTTGAGCAGTTTTTAAACAGTTTTTAATAATTCAAAACTATTTTAAACAGTAATGCACATTTTATATTTTCACTAGGGATTGGAGATATCATCTTCTCCTCTATTTTATTGACAGTGGGTCTCTTGATTGCTGTGGACTGAGACCCGTAATTTTTATTAGCCAGGGACATTTTTTAATTGGTTTTTCCTGGCCTCCTAGTTCTATTTCACAAAGAAAAATTCAGAAATATTTTTCCGAAATTTTCCCAGAGACTAAACTCCGGTCTACTACAGCATGAGCCAAGAGCCTTAGCCCCTGCGCTACCACCGATTGTACTTATAGGTATGAACTTATTTAAAATAAATGAGAATCGGAAGAGTGTAAATATGTATAAATTTCAAGAACAAGCCAAGAAAAATCATCCCTACTGAAAATTTTGTATGAGCTCTCATGTGGGATCTCATATGAAATCGCCTATGAAATCTCATACATATTCTTTGAAATTTGAAAATAAAATGAATATATGTGAGATCTCATGTCAGATCGCACATATATTTATTTTATTTTAAAAATTTAACGAATATACATTCGATTTCATATGCAATCTCGTGTGCGATCTCATATGTGATCTCATATGGGAGCTCTTACATATTTTATTTTATTTAAAAAATTTTTTAAATATATTTATTACTTTTTTAATTTTTTTGTCTTTTTCTTTAATATTTGACAAATTTTGACATTAGCTATATTAGTACAATCACTTTAGTTAAAATAAAAAATCCTTTGGAGCTGTTATTTTTTTAGGAACTTAGATCGCAATTTAGATATCAAAGTTGATAATCCCAATCTTAAAATACTATAAATTGAAAACTTTTATATAACTTTTTCAGTATAAGATTTTGTTAGATTTCTTTAGTTGTCCGCACTCAAGTTGAATCCTACCGATTTTTTTTTTTTTTTTTTTTTTAAAAACCCGATTAAATTCACTATTTACTCATAAACTTGGATTAGAAATATTATCAGGAAGGGAAGCTTCATTATGCCCTTGTTAAGTCCTGGCTTTCACCAGGACTAAATAAAAGTGGTTGATTTTATTATGTTGAATGTTTTTGTAAGATTTTAAATATGAATTTGAATTAATTTAGAATAATTGAATTAATTATTAAATTATAATTATGAAAGATAAATATATGTATAATCTAGTGGTGAATTGAACTCCACCAATATTTAATTAAGTAAACCGTTTCTCACAATTGAAGTATATTGAAGAATATTTATTTAGAGTATTTGAATAGAGAATATATAAATTGAATATTCTCACCTTGATTGATTCAAGTAGATGAAGGCTGGATACAGACAGACAAAGAATAGATATAGGCACGATTTGAAATAAGACTCGAGTCGAATATAAGAAACTTTTAAGATATTCATTGACACTTGTAAAAATAATTAAATATTGAATACAATAACTTTATTTGAATTTGAATTTGATTTACAGGATTTACGACTTGGTACCAACGATGATCCTGGGGTAGTGCCCCCTGTCGTCAATTTCAGTCGGCTTTTATAATTTTTTTATCTTTGACATAATTTCATTAGGTAAAAGTGGATCTTGTTCTTTTTATAAATAATTTCAAAATGTGAGTTTGGTTTTGTAATTTTGAATCAAAGAATTTCGTTTGCTCAATATCAACTATAAGTTTCTTTACTGCTTAGGTTAACACATTCTTTTATTGTTCGATGACCGTTTAATTAGTTCATCAATGTCATATTAATAAAAAGATATTTTAAAAATTGTAAATTAAAAAGTAATATAAAAGATACGTTGTGACGTAACACCCTTATAATTACACTAATATTATAAATACGTCTTCGAACACTATAATATTATCATACCCGATAAATTTAGTGGAGCCATTAGACCCCAAGCATCTTGTCCGGGGTCAGAAGTTCTTATTTTGGCCACTTCAGTTAATTTGCATTGTATTTTATGGTGACACTTTCCAATTAAAGATCAGCTTTTGACCAACTTTACCGATCGAAAATAGCTAAAAAAGATATTTAGTTTTTATTCATTTTTTTTGGCTCGTTCTTTGAATATTAACAAATTTACACGCTTCTATTTCTCATTTGTGAAAATGAATAGATATTTACAAGTAAAAGCAATTCCGATATACATTTTTATTGAAAATAAACGAAATTACTTCTTTCGCTACTTTCGATCAGTAAGAAATGTCTAAAACCTCGTCTAAAACTGACCTTTAACATAACGAATAGTATAATAATAAAATATGTGTATTACCTTACTTTTAACGTTTAGACTTACATTGCATACAAATATAATTCTTATTATAAAAACTATGTGAAATGTCTGCATGGATATGATTACATATCATGGTTTGAAATTATATTCGAGCACGATTTAACAATTTTTCTGATTACGTTAGATTCACAACAGAATTAGTAAAACAAGCAATAAGATTGCGATAATACTCTAAAATAAAAGTAAAATCAATAATTCTTGAGTTATAAAAAACCTATATTATTTAAATCTGTATGATGCAATTGTAAACGATATGTAAAAATAATTTATCAGTATGATAAAAAAAGGTATTAAGAGGATATCGTAGTTCTGCTCCTTCTAATAATATTTTTATTCAAAGTTCATGAGTAAACAGTGCGTCAAATCAAATTCTTTCACTTCAGTAAGAAAATTCGTAAGATTAATCCTTAGCGCGGACAAGTCAAGAAATTCACCAAAATAATATACATAAAAAGTTATAAACAAATTTTCGATGTATACTATTTTGAGGTTAGGTTCATCGAGCTTGATATCTAATTTTTATTCAAAGTTCATAAAAAAATATGAAGCTAAATTGAATTTTTAATTTAACAAAAATTATTGTATTAATATAGTTTTAGCGCGGACAAGTAATTACATTTGTCCAAATATTGAATTTAAAAAGATATCAGTAAGATAAAAAAAGCAAAAATCGATTCCAACAACTACGACATCCCGTTAAGTACTAAGTCACTGTCGGTTCATTGAAGGTAGTTTGTCATAATGTTCTAAGACATAAATAAAGCTGCAACTGTTTTTCCGGCGACATGCAAATTGTATAACAATTGGTAAGACGTGTTATACCGTAAATCTAAACCAGATTCAGCGTGCGTCATAGAACGACGCTACCTATTGATTAGAAAAACTGTCATTAATCAGTGAACTGACCCCAAGCCTCGCATACATGATTTCGTCTGTGATATGAAATGAGTAACTCAATTTGTGAATACGCAAATTTTGTACAAAGTTTTGTATACGAACGGCATCGCTCCAGACCTCACTCAAAAGTGATGGCCTTCTCGAGTGTAAAAGGCGATATATATAATTGTAGTGACTAGTTTCTTAACTATTACTTGTAAACATCGTCTATATCTTTGTAAAAAATTAGATTGTTTTATTATTATTTAATCGCCAAGTATAATCATGCTCGAATATAGTTTGAAACCATTATTCATAATAGCATGCTTTAGATAACGATTGTTTTGTAGATGTAAAGTAGAATCATTTAATCGTAATGTTAAAATATTTAAAAATTATTTGAATTATAGACCAAATTTCAGATTTGATGATTCCCAGTTACCTGCTCTGTAACTGGGAACTGGTCAGACCATTTACCATTCACTTGCACGGTAAATGGTAAATGGTCGGACCATTTACCAGTTACTTGGTCTGTAACTGGGAACTGGTCAGACCACTAAGCATTTACATGATCTGTAAATGGTAAATGGTCCGACCATTTACCAGTTACTTGATCTGTAAATGGTAAATGGTGCAAATATTTTCAATTACTTCACCATTTCAAATGAAAAAAACTATTTCCTTATTTACAACTCTGATAACTGGTAAATGGTCGAATCAATTCGCAGTAAGCGGGTGGGTAAATGATAAATGATTCAACCAGTTTGCAGTTACGACCTGGGTAAATGGTAAATGGTCGGAACAGTTACAGAGCGACTGGTAAATGCTTGGACCATTTACCAGTTACTGGGTGAGTAAATGTTGAATGGTCGGACCATTTACCAGTTACTGAGTAAGTAAGTGGTAAATGGTCGAACCATTTACCAGTTTCTGAGTAAGTAAATGGTAAATGGTCGGATCAGTTGATAGTTACTCACGTAGTAACTGGAAATGATCAAACCATTCACCAGTTACTGAGTGAGGAAATGGTGAATAGTCGGACCATTTACCACTTACTCACCTAGTAACTGGTAAATGGTTGACCATTTATCATTTACTCACTCAGCAACTGGTAAATGGTCCGACCATTTACCATTCACTCACCTAGTAACTGGTAAATGGGTTGACCATTTCCAGTTCCTTGCTCTGCAACTGGAAACTGGTGAGACTATTTACCATTTACTCACCCAGTAATTGGTAAATGGTTCGACCATTTTCAGTTACTTGCTCAGTAACTGGGAACTGGTTAGACTATTTTCCATTTACTTGCTCTGTAAATGGTAAATAGTTTGACCATTTACCATTTACTCACCCAGTAACTGGTAAATGGTACGATCATTTCCAGTTACTTGCTCTGTAAATGGTAAATGGTCCGACCATTTACCATTTAGTCACCCAGTAACTGGTAAATAGTCCGACCATTTACCAGTTGCTTACTCGGTAAATGGAAAAATTTACAACCCTGCTACCGTATTTTTCTTTCTATTTTCATTTTCTTCCAATGTATTATCACGTTTTATTTCAGTAACCTTCCTCATTAATGTCTTGTTTATTTATTTGTCTTTATTTGTCTTCAGTTTCTTTATCATGATTATCTCGCTATTAAACGTCACTGCTCTTCTCTTTTCTCCTTTATTGAGTTCGTTTCTGATACTTGACTTCGCTGGTATCTTATCCTTTTTCTCACTTTATTTTTGACCTTCATTTATTTTCTCTTTCATCGCTTTTATGAATTTATTTTATCCAACTCTTCCTTTAAGATTAGGTCATTCTTCTTGTTTTAAATCAAACTTAGTTGATTTAATTTTCTGTTGATCTTTTCAATGTCATGGATAATATCACTTGGAACTCGCGATTCTTCGGTACTTGAATCGGATGCTTCTTGCTGTAAATGTTTTATTCCTGGTTCTCCTTGCTCGACCTTATCGAAATATTCGTTGTGTAATTGATTATATCTTTTCTTAAATTCTTCTTGTATACTATCGCCACTTTATGAAATGCTTTCTTGTTTCTTCAAATCAAATTCGTTATAACTGGCATTTATATTTTTACCTGTAGTTTCTATATTTCCAATACTTCATAAGAATCTATCATATTCTTCTTCTTCCTCCATTGTTAAATCTACTGCTTGGTTTTCTTTGCTTTCGTCAGTTTTTTGTTTATCGCTCTTATTCCTAGCAAACGTAAAATATTCCTCTGTCGGTGAATGATTTCCTTTATTCTCATTATTTATTATTTTTATTTCATCTGAGGAACTCTCCCGCGCTCCTTCAAAAGGTATCACATTACCTTCATATTCTAAGTTATTTTGTAGAATAATTAATTTTTGCTCTTGTTCGCCTAAAAAAATCCGTGCCCAAAATTCCTGCTTCCTTAATAGAAAACTCGTCATCTACTAAATAAAATTCAATTTCTCTATTTTCTAAATTTACAATGATTTTTCCTACTGTTTCTAAATAATAAGGCGTAATGCCTTTTAACCTTATCGTTTCTTGCACATCAATATGAATATAGGAAGATACTTCAGATTTCTTTACTAGACTTACAGAGGTTCCAGTATCTAATATGAACTCAAGTGGCCTTTTAAATTCTTTTACATCTACTCTTATGATTGGTGCTGTACTTGCCTGATTCAAGTTCACTGTTTCGACGCGCGCGGGCCGTCGCTCGCTGCCTGTGACGTAGTCGGGCGCGTGCCAGCCGTCATCTCTCTCCGCGCCCACTTGAGGGAGATTCAAACCGTTTCCCTGCGACTCTTGTCCTAAACGCGTGTCTTGTTGTAATTTGAAACACTGATTGCGAGTGTGGCCTGGTTTACCACAATAATAACAGGTAAAATTTGAAAAATTATTCGTATGCCGAGTTGGCGAATTATGCGGGCCTCTTCTCGCAAAATTATCATTATTCTGATTGTTACTGCTATTATTCCCAAAACTTGCATAGTTATTTCGCCCTCTATTTTGATTTTCATAGTTATTTTCTCTAGCGTTCATCCCCAAATGCCGGCCAGGGGCGTTGGTTACGTTTCCTCTACCTCTTGGTAAAAATTCTGTCCTTCGATGTACCTCCGCGTTTCCCAAAAGCAACATTAGATCTTTGAATGTTGGAAAAATTTCGCCTTCTCCGCCACTGGTTTGGCTGAAAATTATTATTAGGCGGCGAAAATGAGTTTACACTCCCCATCTGGCGGGCCAATAATAAGCAATTGATTACCGGGTGTCCCCTTTTATTGCAAAAGGAACAAATTATTATGTTGGTCTCTGTTCCAACAATATTTACGCGTCGTGCGTCCTTAAAAAAATTTCCTCTTTTATTTTACTCTCTACGCACCTCTCCTTCCTCTTGCATACTATTCGCAAATTCCCGCTCGATCTCTATAGCGTTTTCTCTAGCTTCTTCTAAACTTGCAGGAGTACCTATGCAAGCCCGTATTTCCCAGCGCAATCCTCTCAGAAAATACTTTGCGCAATCTTTTTCTAATTCTTGTTTAAAATCATTGATATCATTTATTCGCTTCTCTTTTCTTGCTGTGAATAATATTTCTTTTTCAATTTCGCGTAAGCGATTCGAAAAGACAATCACGTTTTCACCTGTCTTTTGCTTGATTTTTGCTAAATCCCCTGTCCACTCGTGATAAGTTTTTGCGGATCCAAAAATATTTTCTAAATAGTCCACAACTTCCATTAAATTTTTGAAGCTGCGTCCCCTCACGCAATTTAAAGCATCCCCATATAGTTTAAATCTAATCAATTTAGCTAATGCTCCTTCTACATGGCTGGGTAAGATCGCTTGTGCTTCCATGTACCCGTCTAAAAATTCAGAAATAAGAATATTTTTGCCATTGAAACGCGGAATGACGTCAAGGGCATCCTTTAAGGATAACCCACGAATTTGCAATTGTGCCATTTTTATTGAGTTATCTGGCAAATTCTGCAAACTATTATTCTCTATATTTTTATTTTCGTAATTATAAGAAAAATCTTTATAATTAGGAATTTGATTCCTTTCTTTATTTGCGGAGGCAAGAAAATTTGTTGTGATTTCTAAATTTGCAAGTTCCTTTTTCCGTCTGCTTTCACTATGGTAGGCGCAACTACCGAGTTGCAAGAAATGTTCTCTTCTTTCTTTAACTCGTTATTATTTTCCACAAAAGAATCTTGTTCGTTTTTTACGAACTTCTGTATTTTCTCCTTTACTAAATTTAAAATTTTGAAAAATCCAAATCCTTTATTTAAGTTTTCGTTTAATTCTTCGATATGTTCGGGGCTTTTAAAATAATTATTAATTACTTCGTCTTTAAAACTTACGTTCAAGTGTTCTTTAATGTGTTCCGTTGCGACTTCTGGGGGTAAATCTAATAAATCTCCTTTTTCAAATCTTGTCGGTAATCGAAAACTAGGTCTGGTGCTTAAGGGTATGCTACAGCCTATTGCTAAAGGCGAAGTGTTAAATGTTCTATTTAAAAGTTTGAATTGCGCGGGTCTAAGACTAATTTTTTTATAATTAACAGAAACCTTTTCTTTTGTTCTATTTTCATTACCTGACTCTCTTTCGTCCTCACTACTATCTGATTCACTTACTTAATCCCTATATTCTTTAAATGCTAAACCTAACGCTTTATATGCCTCCTGCCTTGATTCAAACCCCTCTAATTCCCCTACCTCTAAATTATTTCTCTGTAAGAAAACAGTCAAGTCTTTTTTTATCGTAAGGTATTCTTCAATCTTTTTATCTACTTCGCGCGGGTGCTTTGACGCCTTCACTGCTTCAATAATTTCCGAGTTTTTATTTTTTAATTGTTCAATTAAAGTTTTTGCATATATACCTTCCTCATACATGTCACCAGAAACGCCGCTCTTATTGCTCATTTCGTATTGTTTTGAATTCTTTGCGATCAACAAAGTAATTAATCAATGATTCCACGAATTTACTTATCTTTGTTTGCATCCACAATTGATATTTAATAAAAATTCTTAAAACTATTTCTGCCATCAATATAAGATTGTCGTGATTGATATATAGAAGTACCATGCGAATAATTCTACAACACTTTTACCATTTGTCAATTTACCTCTTTCCAATCTTAAATGTTTTACATATCCAATTTTTTCGCAATTTCAAAACTACAATTCATTTTTAAGGCAGTTTCATAGGGACGATGTATTAAACAAAAAAAAAATTTTGGACATTTAGAATACTTCCAAAGAGTTCTCTTATGTGTTTTATATTTAACAAAGATTCGTAATGCTGAAGCTTATTAAAGACTCTATTGATAGGGACTTGGTGGAGCTTATTTCATCTTACTGAAATTTAAGTTATAATTAAAGATAAAAGTTTTGTAACACACTAATTGATTACAATTAATTTAAAAGTTACTCAGATGATTGCAAAAATTAAATCTTAACTTAATTTTCATATCCTAAGGGTGTAGGGCAAATGTGAGCATTGCTGTCGCTCCCCAACTACTGTCAATTTTTATTGAACATTTTCTTCCTAATATTTTCTCTCCCTCTTTTTTTTTTCTTTTTTACTTACTTTCAGTAAAATAAATCACAAGGTAATTTGATTATTGAATATTAATAAAAAAGAAACTATGTTGCAAAAGAAAAATAATTTCATCTTAATATATTTCTTTGGATCTGTAACCTTTCTACTCCAGCGAAAATTCTGATAATTTATTATTTTGTCATTTTGACGCTTGTAAGAAAAGGAAAAGAATATTTTATATTAATTTATTTGTTATGTATTCTATAGTAAAATTATCAATTACAACAAAGGGCCATTTTAAGCTTTGAAAAGGTTTCTGAAGGTGTTTTTCTTTTATTTTCTGTAAATAATGCATTAACAAGTTAGTTATGCGCGTGTGTTTTTCAATTTTCTATGGAGCAGTTTTCATAATTAAAGAAGCAAATTCATTTGAAAAAAAAATATTGCCATATTCAATGCTTTGGAATTGGTCTTTGATAAAAAAAAATATCAGTAAAAGAAAATTTTATTATTTTTTTTACAACACCCTAAAAATAAGAAACTTAGCACTTAAGCTGTTTCTGAAAATTTTGCAGTGTAGGATCTAACCACACTGAGTTTCAAAATAAGGATTTTACTCATTTTCTTTTCAAAGTTTAAATTTTTTTTTTTGCCCTATTGGCCCGGGCGCAGCCTGTCTTGGCCTAGCACCCGCATCCTTCACCACCTCTGTGTGAGAATGTTCCTATCCCTTTTTTTCCTATTTATCATGTTTTCCTATTTTTACTATTGTCTTATATTTCTTTTTCCTAAGCTAACTATTTATAAACCCACATCTCCGAGAAATCTCTGACTGCCGCGTTCCAAGAGCAGTCGGTAAGTAGATTTCTACGGTCGGTTCCCGCATTTACCCAGGCTTTTTAAGACCTGTGACGTAAGGAAAGCTTCCCCAGGAGAAAATCCACGCCAGGAACATTAACCCATCGCACTCAGAGATTCTTTTTCCGATAAAAAAAAGCCTGAAAAATATTTCAGGTGTTTTCACCGGGAATTGAACCTCCGACCGCTTGGAGCGAAAGTGTAGAGACCGTATAAGGCGTGCGCCTTAGCCGGTTACGCCACTGACGCTCGCTCAAAGTTTAAAATTATTATTTCAATATTTTACACAATTATATATATTTCAGAAAAATTTCTTAAATATTAAAATTATTAATCCTTTAACTTTTAAATATCCGTCAAATCACTATCGTTCCTTTTATCAATTTCTAGCATCGATTTTTCATAAAAATTTTCTGTCACAGTATAATATTTCTATAGTTATTTCTATATAATTCACACAATAAATTACTTCAAAAACTCTGCAAATATTTTAATCACGCAACGTCATAATTTTACCAGGTTATAATTATATTACTGCAGAACCATCTCAATATGATTGATTTAATTTATTTCTTGAACAAAAAATTGTATTTCACACGCTATTGAATATTTGTTTTCTTTAATAACATTTTCGATTGAATTTTTACTTTATCTCTCTCTTTTCTTTTTTTTTTGTTTTTACTAAGTGCCGAGTCACCAGTATTTAAATATGACACTAGAATTCATTTAACGTTTTTCTCAAAAATAAAATCTCTATCTTTAGCATGATTATAAAAATGTTAACTTATTAGCCCCAGAAAAAAAAATTTATTTAACTTATGCCTATGTACTTGTTTTTACGTTTTTCTTTTTCTTAAAAAAGAAAAATTTTTTCTTTGCATATTATTAAAATAAATTTCATTTTTATTCACACGAAATGAAAGGCAAGAAAATTTTCAATTTATTTTTCATCCCTGCTCTCTCATTTTTTGTCGCATGGGCCGATACACTAGTTTTTAATCCATTGTTCATCCTTGCTTTCTCCTTTTCTTTTAGTTTTTTTATTTCCCGGCCGATGTACCAGTTTTTAACTTATATAACTAAACATATGTTACGTTCAATATATAAGCTAAATTATAATTAAAAATTCTTTTAATGAATGACTGAATTTTAGCCATCCATCGACTTCCTTTTGACTAACGCGCGAGCGCTACGTCTCCGGGGTTGGAAGTCTTACAAAAAAAGAGGCAGCAAGGATAGATATAATAAACTAGTCAACACCCATGTAAAGTTACACTGCCGTCCGGTTGCTTTTGCCCACCATAGAGTAAAATTAATTAAAATAAAAAGTTTTATATCTTTGGAACTAATAATCGCATCTTCAAAATCCAAACGGCGTTTGAAAGATTAGTCAAAAATCTTTAAAATAAAGTAAGTCCGGTATGAAAAAAGTCATTTTTTAATTGCTTATAGCAATGTAAAAAAAAATTTTTTCTACTAATTTTTTTTGCCCACATAAAAATGAATGCCATTTTTATGGAAATTATGATATCGAAAAAAAACCAAATGGGTTTTAAAACTCTAATAGTCCTCTTTCAAATGAGCTGAGTAAAATATTTCTATGACTTTTTAAACCACAGTTATGGTGATTTTTCGAAAAAAAAACCTATTTTTTCAACCATGATTATCTCATAATTTAAGAAAGATAGAAAATTTTGAATTAAAGAAAAAATGTTTCATTTTTAGTCTATAATACATATATTTAGTGACCAATAAGTTTCGGGAAAAATTTTTTTTTTTTACTTATTTTTTTAGGGAAATTTCATGAAAAATTAGTAAAAATTTTTAGTTAAACGAGTAAAAAAAAAAAATTTTTTCCCAAAACTTATTGGTCACTAAATATATGTATTCTAGACTAAAAATAAAACATTTTTTCTTCAATTCGAAATTTCCTATCTTTCTCAGTTTATGTGATAATCATGGTTGAAAAAATAGGTCTTTTTTTTCGAAAAATCACCATAACTATGGTTTAAAAAGTCATAGAAACATTTTACTTAGCTCATTTTAAAGAAGACTATTAAAGTTTTAAAATCCATTTGGTTTTTTTTCGATATCATAATTTCCATAAAAATAGCATTCATTTTTATGTGGGCAAAAAAAATTAGTAAAAATAATTTTTTTTTTACATTGTTATAAGGAATTAGAAAATAACTTTTTTTATACCGAACTTACTTTATTTCAAAGATTTTTGATCAATCTTTCAAACGCCGTTTGGATTTTGAAGATGCAATCATTAGTTCCAGCGATATAAAACTTTTTATTTTAATTAATTTTACTCTAGGGTGGGCAAAAGCAACCGGTCGGCAGTGTATAAAAATTTATTTTTCTTTCCCTTTTTTTTTATAATCCAAACAAGAAGCCCTGCTTCGTACATTATTTTATTATCTCTTCTTTTCTATTTTACTATTTCACGTCAGGGCGAACCATGCTACCCTATGCCAAGTTTTTTTTTACTTTCCTTGCATTTCTTTTCTTACAACTTTTTTTTAATTTAAATTTTAATTTACAACAATTTACAGCGTCCGGAATTTACTTCGTGGATAACAATAGGAGAAACGCGTTTCCAAAACATGACTTCCCCCCTTGAGATTTACAAATAGAAAAAGTCGAAAAACTCTCTACCTTGTATTTTGCTTTTTTTGTTTCGATCTCCACTTCCCCACACGTCCGCCATGTTCCCTGGTTGGTCTAGTTGGTTATTGCCAATCGAACTCAAACCTAAAATTTAAATAAACTTCTTCTTTCCTCAAATGTAACTTGCGTCTCCTCGGCTGATGACTCACAGATGGGCGGTGGCTGGCTGCTGCTGGCTCTGGTGACGTGGCCAGCAAGAGTTTGGTCAGGAAAAAGAGGCAGCTCCATTTCCATCCGATCTAGAAGAGCGCTGTTGCTCCGCTGGTGGTTCGATCTGAAGAGAGGGCTTCGCCTACAAGCTCAAAGCTTTTTATATTCTAAGTCTCGATTCTAGAAGCTGCGTTGTTACTAACGGCGGTATATTTTTTGCTCATTCGTATGATTTTTCAGCTATTCCGATTGGTTGCCAGTCGGCTCAACCTGTATGGTTTTTTCTGGAAACCATAATTTCGGTTGAACAGAAAGAGGTCAGCTTGAAGTTTATGGGTAATTACTTTTTGCCGTTATCATTTCGGCTTCCTGTTTTTCAGACTCCGTCAAAGCTTTTCTTTTTAAATTTTGCACTAACTTTGAATGATTGCTCCACATAAATTGGATTTAATGTCCCTCCACTCTGTATTTTTCTTCAGGGACGGCCTTATCTATTTTTATACTGCACTTTATTCCGCTACCGCTTCGCTGAAATCTTTTTATACTCCCCTCTGTTAACTTCATGATATTGTGTGAAGCCGTTCATCGTTGTCAGGCTTATTGCTTTTTCTAAGCTTGCCACCTGCCCGTATCTTTATTTAGCATCTTATTCAGCTTGTACTTCTCCTTCCTTTGCTGATTCATTCGGCCGCCGAGCCTTGCTCTTCATTGAGGTCAACTGAATTTGTTGCTATTTGTCTCTCGTGTTTGTTTATTTATTATTTTATTGCGATTATTTTTACTTTTTTTATTATTACTATGTTATTCTTATTTATTTTCTGTTTGAAAAATTCATTGGTGTCGAATTCGGCTCCTGTAGTGTACTTTTCTTTCTTTTACTATTTCACTCGGCCGCCGCTTTGACTTGAATCGTTTTCATCGTGTTATTTTGTCTCCTGTATTTGTTTATGTATTAATTTATCAATATTATTTTTACTTTTTCATTATTATTGTTATTTTAATTTTTATATTTTCTTTGAAAAATTCATTGGTAATGAACTCTGTTCCTTCAGCTTATACTTCTCTCTTTCGCTGTTTCATTCAGCCACTGCTTGACCTCGCTTTGCTTGTGTCATGCTATGCGTTTATTTATTAATTGATCAATACTATTTTTACTCTATATTCATTATTATTATTTTAACTTTAATTTTTTGTAACATTTATTGGTAATAAACTCGGTTCATTACATGTCTAAAGTATGGTCATTAATAGATATCTGGCCCAGTCGAGAACTAATCGATTATTATATGCCAGATACCTTCAAGAAAAATTATCCTAAAACAAGAGCTATAATTGATGCAACAGAGATAAAAATTGATGCATAAATTTAAATTTCAAAATTAATTATTAATAGTCTCCCTAGTAAACCATTACATAAACAAGCAGCATTTAGCACTTATAAAAATGCTTATACTTCCAAAACAGTGATAGCGTGCTCTCCAGGTGACATGATAACACGGAATTCTGATATGTATGCAGGATCAACAAGCCACAGACAAGTGATGGAACGAAGTGAACTTAGACATAAATGTGAGCCTGGTAATGAGCTTATGGGTGACAAAGGATTTACAATATAGGATATATATGCTTCAAGTGATGTTAAAGTAACTATTCTGACTGTTTTGAAGAATAAGAATCATTTACCCCATAAAATTATTTTGAAATATAGGTTATTATCTAAACATATAGTTCATATTGAACAAATAATTGGACTGATTAAGACTTACAAACTCCTTGCGATGAAACTTAATCATAATTATTCTCCTTTGGCAACTGAAATCTTATAAGTTTGTGTTATGCTATGTAATTTTAAAGATGATATTATGTCAAAATAACAATACTTATATTTCATTGTAAAATAATTTTAATTAAATGTATTTTTATATTTAATAACTTGTTAAAATTATTTTCATGTTTGAAAAACATAATACATAATTCATAATTTGAAACATTTTTTAAATATATTTACTTAGAAACAATTAACAGATAATTTGAAAATTATTCTCTAATTTTGTGGTTACATTTAAATATTTTATCATAATTTCTATATAAATATTTTTGTAATATTGCAGGTTTCATATAATTTTTTCAAAAATCATTCAATTTCAAAATCATTTCTTTTATAAAATGGTTGTCTCTTTTAATAGATATTCGTAGAAAATCTTTAAAAGTGTGAATAATAAAATCACAATATAATCTGTCTGTGACGAATAATTGGTCTTGAATTTGATAAAAGTAGGGGTGATTTTTTTTCAAAATTAAATTACCATCTTCATCTTTTTTAAGGTATGGAACTTTAATTTCATTGATTTTACTAAATCTAGAGGAATACGGACATTTGACTTTAATAATGAAAGTTTCAGCGAGTTTTCTGTCAGGAGTCACAGCAAGATGAGGATACTCTTTTGAAATAAATTAACCACATTCTTTAACATCAAGTGCGAAGTGGTTTATCTGATTGAATGTATTAACAGCTTTGTCCTCATAAATAAACCCACGAGTTGTTGGCTTTCAAGTACTTTTCGTTGGATGAAGAATTTTTTTTACCAGTGCATCAGTTGCTTCTGGTTTTACATGACAGATTGAATAAAATTTACTAGCTGTTGATCTATTTGAACGAAAAGAATACCAAAGTTTATTATTAGACTGTCGTTAATTATGGTGTTCAATTTTTTTTAATTCATCATCTAAAAGATTGATAAGTGATAAGGACCTTAACAATCTATATTCGTTGGTATCTTTGGTGTATAAAGAATGATCCCATTCTACGGCAAAAGGATTTGCTGGTGCAAGAATCATTTTCAATGACATGTTATTACCAAAATCTCTATTTATGAGTATATTTTTATAATTGTCTCTATACCATTGTTGATAATCTTCATCTTGCAGATCTAACTGATGATTAGAATTAATTTTTGAATTTCTCTTAAATACATGAGCTTTCATGGGTGATCCCTTAAACCTCTTTCGAGGCTGATGAAAAGTTTGTAGCTTTTGTGTACCTGTTTTCTCAAGAATTATTTCTTTACACTGGTTAAAATCAATTAAAGCCAGTAACAACACAATAACATATTTGCAATTTGCTTGTAAAGAAAATCTTACTATGCATTCACAAGATGATTCAAGGATTTCACCATCTATGGCTAATTTTACATTAACTAAGTATTGAGTATGCACTCCTCCAGATGATAGACACTGTCCCTTAAAAAATATATATCCTCACTTTTAATGCATGTCCTAAAACCTTGCCCATAATAAAAAATTAAAATGAAAGAAAAAACTTTGATTTATATTAAATTATTTTGGTCTGACATATGTGGCACTATATCACTCAAAATGTTTTTGCCCTTATTTCCATGTATAAGGGAGGAGCTGGGTTTATATGTGTATGACTGCAGTTGGGACCACTTGGGTAACAGAAAATACTATTACCAAAATAGCATTGGATTAAGGGTTTAACCAGTAGAGGACGCAGAAATTGCGCCAAGTGATGGGCGTCAGCATGTGATCAGATTTGGAATTTCCAAATTAATACTTAATTGTCTTTTGTTAATAAAAATCTTTCTTTCTTTCGTTTTTGCAACGAGTTCAAATTTGCATATTTTTTTCTTATTAAGATTAGTGCAAATAATTTCTGTTTGATTGAAATGTGGAAATATAGGTCGGTAAAGTAAATAACGTTCAAGAAAAAAGAGATAAATAATTATTAGAAAAATTCAATTTTTATAAGAGAATATAAATAATTATATTATAGGATTTCTTATAAAAAATATGGTATGATTTACTGAAGTCAGGCAAAATAGATCACAATTTAAATTTGAAAGAAAAGCCCGCCATGGACAAGTTTATGCGTACTATAGTCCAGTCATTGAAACATTTCAGCTGGAAATTTTGTCGGTTAGGATGGATTAACATGAAAATTTGTCAGTAGGTAAAGAATAGTCCAAAAAACAAAAGTTATATAATGCCGATGTGCGCTTTTGCCCAGGGGACGGGAGCCGCCCCTTCTCGGGGGCGGTGAGAAAAAAAAAAAAAAAACATATAATTCGATGTAAAAATCAATTTAAAGCAAAAAGTTTTTAGTGAGTTTTTTTGTTAAATGAATACTTTTCGAGCTATAGGTGATTGAAAACATAGATTTTTAGTGTAAAAAAGCATGTTTTCTGACGGTTTTTCATGAAATAACTTGAAAAGTTTTAATTTTATCAAAAAACTCATAAAAAAAAAGCTTGTAAAAGAACAAAACGATTCCATTTTTAATCATTATTTTATATACAATACATAAGGAATTATAAATTATTGAATATTAATACTGTTACGCTTGAAACTTTAAGAGCAATATTCAACGTTAAATAACAGGAAAATGGCATACTTTTTGAGAAAAATGTATATGATATTTTTTGAAGGTATTGAGATTATCTTTTAAATCAATTTTGTTTTAAGTCAGTAGTATAAAAATTAAAGGAGTTACAAGGAAAATAAAATTATTTTACATAGTTTGACAATAAAATTTCAATATTAAAACCACTGTCATTAAGACAGGTTTTGAAATATAAAGAAATCCTTTCAGGGTTTATCTTATTTAGGTACTAACTATGTGTTCTAGAAGTTTCAGCAATATAGGATGCTTATTTTTTAAAAAAATCAAGTTTATATAAAAAAAAAATTTTTTATTTTTCAAAAATTCATCCTTTTTTTAAAATATCTCAATAATTAACAGATGTATGTAAAAAGTACTGAAGTTAAAAAATATAGCTATTTTTTTCCTAAATATTTTGCTTTTTTTTTATTTTCGTCCGATAAAAATCAACTGAGTGTTAGAATTCTGTAATCAGAGCCAAGTACCACCTATTTTTGGCCCTTCAAACTAAAAAATCTCAAAAAATAAAACTTTCTAAAAATTGATATTTACATGACTTAAAGATGATACAATTACCTATGAAATCCATTTTGGAACAATTAAAAAGCTTAAAAATTAGCGGAGTTATCATAAAAAAACCAATTGTACTTTTTCGGTAAAATTTTCAGAGCGCATAAATTCGTTTATTTTCGAGTATTTTAGATACATATATATAAATATTTTACAGTTTCTTTGAGTCTGCACGGTATATAGCTTCTATTCTTTTCAGTTCCTATATGTATATTTTGTAAGTGGACATATATATATATATATATATATATATATATAAAGGGGCTAAATTCCAGACGTTTTTTTAAGAGAAGATTTCTTCTCCGGTAGTGAAATAATTGACTCTACCAAAGCATTAACACTAAGTTTAGACTTCAAACTGAATAAAAAAAATGGTCTAGACTCCTTATTATTCATTTAACATAACAATAGTTTGGATCGAAAAAAAAATTGTTTTTTGGAAAGTAGCCCCATGTATGGGGTAACTTTACATTTTGCGTTGGGGCTATTTTCCGATTGTACTATTAAACTTGGAAAATACAATTAAATTTTTTATTTAACGAATTTTTTCTAATTTTTGACTATTTTATTAATCATTAATGCATTAATAATCACAAAAATATAATATTAACATTATAATATTCGTATGAATATTAAATAAATTATTATTGATATAAAATGAATAAAAAAGCGATTTTCCAAAAAATCCCTATTAATTAATATTGTATTGGAAAGTTGCCCCAAATGATTAAAAATCTTTGAACTGTCAGTACTAAGCTTAAATTTTACGTATCGGGTCATACTGGGTGTCAAAATTTTTGTTTTTTAATGTAATATAAACTTATTATTATGTGACAAATCGTTTCGTTTACACAGAATTATGAGATGTATTTTTAGACAACCGAAAAGTTTTGGAAGGCACTGCGAAAAAAAAGAAGTGGCTGTTACGAATTTAATTTATCAAGTAATCTACTAGAAGTTGTATAAAAAAGTTCGTTTTTATATATATTTTTAATCTATTTTACTGACCCTGGATAAAAATTCTCATGTGTGAGATTATTAAGCATTCTTAAAGTTACCCCATCTGGAAATCCGCCCCACTCTCCCCTATATATATATCATATAAGTATAAACTACGGTAGAAGAAAAGAAATAAGACTATGTAGCTTGCCGATTTGATATGGGACTGCAAAAGATATACAAATTAATAAATTAGAGAAAGTTAATTTATCTACGTATTTATAAAATATGCGTTACCAGACCTTTATTAAGGCTACAACTAAAAATAGCGCTGTAAAATTGTCATCATTAATTCCAACAGTTGATGCTTTATGCGAACATTTTAAAAGAGTATATTTGCAAACGCAAATATGGTTAGGAAATAAAAATATTCTTCCGACAAATTGGGGATGGATCCATAAAGATTGTTTTTTACAGCCTGCAAGAATGCTAAACCATCCTGCACCAGAACAGCTTCTAAGAATGATTTTTTGCAACTGTAAGACTACTTGCGGTGCTAATTGCAGTTGCAGAAAATTAGGATTATTTTGTAACTCGACATGTGGAACATGCTCCGGTGACAATTGTTTAAACTGTCCTCCGATCACAGATCCAGGAGAAGAAGTAGAAGTCGAAATTGATAATGAATAGAATTTAAAAAAATTTGTTTGAAATTTAAGTGAAATATTTGTATTTTTTTATTTTGTTCTTATAATAATAATAATAATAATAATAATAATAATAATAATTTTTAAGTTATGATATTCTGATCATTTTAACCATAAATAGTCATTTTTAAATGTAAAATACTTAAATATATTCTAAATTCTATAATAAGACATAAAAAATATATTATTAATAGAATAAAAGTTATTAAATTATTAAAAGTACTAAAGACTCGTTTTTTTGGCATTTTATCATCAAGGGTTGTTTTTAAGGGTTGAAATGTTACAATAAAATAAAAATCATTATAAACTGTGAAAAAATGTCTGATTTAATATAAATATGTCATTACAAAATAATTTACATGTTCAAAATTATTTTTTTCTATTTTTCATCGTAAGGGGTAGTTTTTAAGGGTTGAAATAATGTAATAAATTAAAAATTATATCATAAACTTAAAACGTTAATATTTTTCCATAATTGTATCATAAAAATATTTTTTAATATTAAAAACTATATATGCTCTTTTTATTAAGTCAAAGGGGTGGTTTTTAAGGGTTGTAAAAATGCTTAATATCATTAATTATGTTCCACAATATTAAACAATACTTATTTTAGACATTCCAAGATTATTTTAATTATTTATAAGCGTAAATCGGCATTTTTACTATTTTTCAACTTTAAGGGTAGTTTTTACCCCTTTAAAGCAAAAAGCGCACCTCGCCGATATATAACTTTTGATCTGTAGGGTAATATAAGCTTAATCCTAAAGTTTTATGAAAATCGGTGCTAACCGAAAGAATTTCCAGGTTATACCCTATTTTTGCCTCCAATGACTGGACTACTAGCCTCAAATGCGCGGCTTCTTGTCCTTAAGAGCGCCGTTTCTTGTCCAATTTAGCAAGAGTGAGAGAGACAGAAAGAGACGCTACTCGACGGCGTCACTATCTTTTTACACTTGATAACATAGTTGATTGTTAATCAATTAGAACATCAATTTGAAGCAAAAAACATATGAAAAATTAAAATATATGCATATTTATGATAAACAACTATCGTGAATATATATATTAAATATTTTATTAAATATAAGAATAAAGAAATAACAAAGTAAAAAAAAATTCCAATATCAGGTGTAAAAGGGACTTCAGATACTAATAGAAGTTACTAACATCTAGTAAGTTTTCTTTATCAACAAATTTGAATAGAATTAACAATAATTAAATAAATAAGAGTAAAAAATCAAGTAATTAAAAGTTAAGATTTAATAAATAATAACAATTAACATGTAATTAAATATTATTCATAGATATTATCTAAAGCACTAGGTAGGTGGCGTTGCCATACATGCGCGGAAAATTACACAGAACGTTATGTAAAATTGAAGCATGAGTCATCTTGACCATCTACCTAGATGGCACAGATAATTATCTCAAAACCGCGAATAAAACTCGCTACACGAGGCGCTCTCGCTCTCTTATTTCAGTCAACTCAACCAGCGAATCTAGCTCAGCCATTTTGAAGTCTACCCGTCTCATTAGGAACAACTTCCACATGAGTATGGGTATCAAAAGAATCACCGTAATTTTTGGTGATGTATCTTCGGATAGTGTGCGATTTGTATAACTAATAGAAAATTATAAAGTTGACTTCGCGAATTAAATCTTATGACAAATAATTATTGTTCGGTCTGAAATTGTTTAACTTGATTAACAATTTATTTAACCTTTTGAGGGGCACATTTTTCTGTAAAAAAACGGGTTTTTTGAGATTAATTGTTTATAACAAATACTTCAATTAATGAATATTTGCAATTTCTCTATAAAATCTAATAAATCAGGTATTCAAGAGTTCAAAAAGTCTTATAGATGTCTTAAAAAGGCATATACGTTTTAGAAATACGGAAAAATCCAAAACCAAATAGGTGGGACAAATACGTACCACTGCCCCTCAAAGGGTTAAAATCAGTTTTCCTCGAAGAGTTACTAACCTAGAAATAATATTATTTTTGTTATGAATAGAAGCATGACTAGGGTTGATCCCGAAAGGCTCCGAGTGGGAAATCATCCTCGAGGTGGAAGTACTGCGCCTTGCACAAAAGGCCGATGGTTGGTGTAAAAGGGTGCCTTTAAGGCTGCCCTTCGCCGTGTGCTACGTACTGTACTTGTGCAGCACGTAGTGAATCGGCTGCTAAGACCAGGTAATAGGCCCTTTTTCTGTTACTGGTGTAGGAAGATCTGGTCCATGATATAAATATAAAAATAAATATATATAAGAAGAGTGAGAAATTCCATAAAAAAAGAATGGTCATATAAAGGAATCAATTAGATTTTTTTTTACGTTCTTGTCGATTTAAGTTACATTCCTTTTTTTTTATTCAAAGTTATCCATGAAAGTTTGTTTTTGATTAAAGTCAATTTTTTTAATTGAAGGTTAATTTATTATAAATGAATTAAATAATTTTTTTATTTTAATAGTAACAAGTGAATTCTTCCTACTTATTTTTTTTAATGATAAATTTAATTAACGTAGTATGTAATTTATAGAAAATAAATGAGCAAATAGTAAAAAGAAGCCGTAAGGCCAAACTCAAACTAAAATAAGTCTTCTTTATTTTGTTTTTACCTACCACATACGAAAAAGTATATCCTGTGAGTCTTTATATTTAATTCACTGAAAATTATTTGCATGCAAGGAAAAATAATAATAATAAGAAATATCTGTGTCTTGTCTGAGAACAATTATGCTGTGTAGCGTCTTATATGAACCTACAAGACCATCGTTGGTTTTTTCAATTCGAAGGACGTAAAGATCAAACGAAAAAGGCAAGATTATTTCTCGCTTTATTAATTATCTTATTATCTAATATTAAAAGGGGGTCGTAACCATTCGCCGCTCTATACAGGGTGGCGCTGCGGTCAGATGAAAGAAATATAGAAAATATTTTTTATTCAGCGATTTATAATTTATCGAGACAATAATATACTTCCAACGTTGTCAAAGGCACTAGCCATATATATGTAGAATTATTATTGATGCTAATATTGTTTGAAAAGTCTAAAATATTATCATAAAACGAAAAATGCGGCGCATGGTAGAACCGATGTAAACATATGAGTATTTTTCCTAAGGGCGTCATAGAAAGTAATAGTAAAGAACGAAGTATACACATGCTCACGCCGGCTCTACTTCGCACTGCATTTTTCGTTTTATAACAATAGCTTAGACTTTTCAAACAAGATTATCATCAATAATTATTCTACATATATATGGCTAGTGCCTTTGATAACGTTCGAATTATATTATTGTCTCGAGAAATTATAAATCGCTAAATAAAAAATATTTTATATTTTTCTCTCACCTGACCGCAGCGCCGCCAAGCGGCAAATGGTTCCTACCTCCTCTTAATATTTAAAGAAACAAACATAGAGTTAAAGTAAAGTCATTTTTTGTTTTTTGTTTTTAGAAGAGGAAACAATATACGATAAATTAGTATAGTTTTATATTAACTTTTTATTTGTAATAAAACTATGAAATTAAGAAAAATCTTGCTGTTGATTTATGACGTTGCAAGCAATATAAAAAAATAAAAAATATAACAGATTATCATAACTGTTAGAATTAGTTATTAACTTATTATAAATGGTAGCTGAATAATACCTTCCATACAGAATCTTATGTATCTTAAATAACCACTTTCGTACATTTTAATAGCTTGCGACGTGGTACGTCCCAATAAATTTGTTTTGTGACAGTTAAAAAATTTAAGACTGCGCAGGCATACTCAGACACACCATCGGTGCACTCATCGACCCGAGCGCATCTTTATTAAATTAAATATAGCAATTAATGGAAATATTTTTTTTTTTAAATTCCCCGGTACCACGAGGAGAGCGACGATGCTAGCAGAAGCGCGCGGCAGCCATTACTTACACATTCGTAGACCGTGTGTGAGAGCGCCAGTACTGCTAGCGTAGACCATAAGAGAGAGCACAGCTACTACCAGTACATAGCAACGACCGTGCGTGCGCTAGGAGTCGATATGCCATGAAGAAGAGGTAGAAAGAGAGGAAGAACGAAGATGAGGAGAAGAAAAGAGACAGCAAGATTAGTACATCATGAGAACAAATTGGAAATGATGGTGCGCTGTCTTCTCGCGCATAGAACAAAGAGAGAGGCAAGATATAACAGAAAGAGATGAGGAGAGCGTAGAGAGGGGATATTGTCACTTCTTTCTCTTCGCTTAAAGAGATGTACGCTGTAGACATGCATGTCTATATATAGTATATCTATATATACAGATGGCCTCTACATGTATGTACTCTCTCTCTCTCTCAAAAGATATATATATATATACGAAAGAGATAAAAGACGGAAGAACGAAGAGAGTATATAAAGGGACTTGAAATCTCTCCTATCAAAGGTGGCGCGCATGTCGAAGACTTGCGTTCGAAGACCGGAAATCAAAATTAACCAATTAAAAAGCAAGAAAATAGACAAGTAATCATTGATTGGATAAGAATAACATAGAAGAAGACAGGATATTGTAATGAAGAAGGGAGAGGACTTGAGACGAAGGAAGCGGCCATCGTGCAATTCATTCGATTGCTGTCCTCGTGCCACTGTAGAGCATCTTATTCGTGATTCATAGTAAAGATTTTTTTTGAGTTCATGAGGAAAATTTGCAAAGAGTTTACTAAGAAGGATTTTGTATTGAGACTGCTGAGGTTGCTGTGAAGCTGAGAGCGATTAGAGGCATTTCCCGAGGAGGATCTTCAACCTGGTTATTCCGTTCTCGCCGAATAACAATTGATTATAAAAAGTGTGCGCGGAATGAAAGAAAAGCAAAAAGAAAAAGATATATAAATGACTGTGACAAAGTTAGAAATTATTGCTTAGTGAATCGATTATGATTTGAATATTTTTTTTTTGTAAATTTAATTAAGTGAAAATTTTTGAAAGAAAATTTATTGTAAAATTAGAATTAAGTGAAACTTTGATACAATTATTCGTAAAAGAAAAGAAAAATTTCGAGAGTGCGGGAGTGCGAGAGATTTGACCACGTGTCTAGTAAATTTATCGACCGGAAGTAATTTGACGGGGTTCATTAAAACAGTGGAATAAACAAAATTTAATTTACTTAATTAGATTAATTGACCGGTAGAATTCAATTGAGAATCAATAGTTTTTATCTTATTTACAATTACTAGACGCGGCGGTTTAGAGTGCGAAGAGTGAGAGAGTGTTGTGACCACGTGTCTAGCGATTTCGTCGACCATTAAATTAGATATTCAGAAGTGAAATTTATAAATTAAATTGTATAAATTAATGTAAATTTACTGGTGAATTTTGCAACAGATTTAATAGTAATTTTTCTAAAATTGATAGATACAGTGGCGCGCAGTGTGCATAGTGTGAGAGTAAGATAGCTACAGAAAACGACGCAAACTCTTAGTCGCCATTTTGATTTTAAAAATTTCTTTTGAATCTCAGCTAACACTGACCAGTGAATTAATGTTTTTTTTTCTTACAATTATTATTAATTACGAGTAAAGACATTGATTGAATTAAAGTTATTTTCCAAAGTTAATTTTTTTTTGAAATTCTGTGAATTTGAATGGGTTATGAAAGTGCGTGTTAATCATAAGAATAGATAATTAGTTGACTTGATTTAATTAAAATAAAGTGTTAAATATTAAGCTTATATTGAAGTGTTAAGAAGGGGCCGAACTATCTGTCTTTGTCTAATAGCGTTTTTCATCATTTATATAAACACTATCCGGTATAACAAGAAAAAAATAGCAGCCCCGCTAGATATTAGTATAATAAGTAAATTTTGTAATAAAAATCAAATTTTTTTACCGCATAGTTTTTGACTAATTAGAGACCTACTAGCGATCTAGAATATAACCTATCTTTTTTTGGTAGGTCTCTAATTATTCAAAAACTACGCAGTAAAAAAATTTGTTTGTTATTAAAAAAATTACTAATTATACTAATATCTAGCGGGGGCTGCTATTTTTTTCTTGTTATAAAGGATAGTGTTTATATAAATAATGAAAAACGCTATAAGACAGAGACAGATGGTTCGGCCCCTTCTTAAATTTGAAAAGTTTTTTTTTGTGTTGTGTCTGTGTAAACCTCTCCAACTTTCAGTTTCGAAAATTTCCCGTTAGAGGTCGCCCACCTCCTGATCCAAGACAGCCCGAGGTTCATGCCTACCGTGAGTTAGCTGGTGATTCGTCTAGCACCCTTAATTAAACTAAAAATTCTTTGACGAATCGAAGCATGCGGGGACGGGCAAGCTTATATTTTTATTAATTGAAATTTTTGATCATTTAAATATAGCGTAAATACTCACATTGCCAGCTTCAGCAGAATTTTTATCAGAAATTTTACAAAATAAATCTAAATGTTTTTTCATTATTTTAGGAACAGAGCATTCATTATGAATATCTTTATAAAGCTCAGGTGAAGGTATATGCATAATTTCATCTTCTTCAATTGGCTCAAACCCAAAATTGGCATTTTTGTCAGAATTTTTAATCTATATAAATAATAATATCATGTTTTAGAATAATAATAATTTTTTTAACAATTGCTTTTTTATGTATGAATAACCAGAAAAATATTATAACATGTCTCATGTTAACCTTTCAATAAGCTCTGCGTTTCTACTACTTAGGCGAGCACCTTTTTTACGCAATTCATCTTTCAATTGATTAATTGTAAAATTAAAATATTTATTTTCAAATTCTTCATTCATATTTTTGAATTCCCGCTTTTACATCAATACTCACACCTAGGTGTTTACACAATCGTATGCACACCATAGTACTGGTGTGAAAATATTTTGAAGCGAAGAAATTTCATTGGTCAGTCGCTTATAGGGACCCTCTAGAAAGGGACGAAAAAACGTTGCCGCCATATTGATGTAAACCGGAAAGGAATGGATAAAGTGATTATAGAAAACATCACGGGTCGTCTTCATGGGAAACATTTACTGTTTCTTTCTAACATATTACTTTCTTATGTAGTTTCCGGCTTAGATCTCTTATTTCTAACAGCCAATAAAAAACGCAGAACGAGGATTCCAGTCCCTTTCTGGAGGGTCCCTAATAGCTCATAGGCCCTGGCGTCATCTGTTCTGAGCTTTACAGTGAAACTTCCTAATATACTTCAATCTAATATATTTAATTATTATTTTATACATTATAAATAAGTTAGTAGTTATAGGGGCACCATGGAACGTCAAAACAAACCCTCACTCCACCACCCCAAAAGTTACTGACCGGTGGGTCAATGACCTCTGAGAAGGCGAAGTAGGGATTGTTAAGACGGAACATTGGTGCCCCAAGAAATAAATGCACACACGCACACGCACACACACACACTCACACGCGCGCACACACACATACACACGCACGCACGTATACACACACACACACACACACGAATAAATACACAATATTTGAAATTTAAAAATTTTATACCAGCTGATCACTGTTGGAAGCACATACCGACCTAGACCAACATTGTAGAACAACCTTTCTGCCCGGAGTTTCGATGAAGACTGACAGTGAAGCCAAATCTTCACCCCTAAATAGCCTAACTTCTCCCAGCGAAAAATAAAAATATTACATACCATTCTCACACTACAAATAGCAACTTGATACTCTTTGCAGGAAAATATTAATAAGTGTATTTTGAGAAGCATATTTTAAAATAAAGTTAAAATAATCATAATTAATAAAAATTCACATACCATTCTCACGCTAAGATTGTTAATCTGACTCTTTTTGCAATCCATTTTATGAAAAAGACGTATGTTAGGGTGCTGACGTTATAAAATTTAAAATTTCAACGTAAGAAATCTCTCTATCCAAGACGTATGTACGGGTGCTGATTTTGTAAAACTTAAAATTTTAGCAATTGAGAAACGTCTCTCTCTCTCTCTCTCTCTCTCTTTCTTTCTCTTTTTACCCTATTTCATTATTATAAAATAAATAAAAAATATACGTATATAAAAGCCTCTCTCTCTCTTTCTCTCTTTCTCTTTTTAATATGTATGTCTATACATACATACATACATAATACATACAAGTGTACACAAAAATACCCCTCATTATTCCTCATTATTTTGTACGCTTCAGACATTACAATTCACCCCTCAAAATAACGTGAAAATCTGTCTAGAAATGATCTTTTTTGAAAAAAAAAAAGACAACCCTCTCTACCCAAGTCACTCCTTTAGCTACCTCTCGTACATCACTCATACACCCCTCAGATAATTTAGCTAAATATACCTTATTTTGCCAATGTATTTGTTACTCATTTCCTATACCACTACTACCACCCTTCCCACTACTACCCCTCATTTTTTTTCCTCCACTTCATAAAATCAAAAACCATCCCTCAAAATAACGTAAGAATGTTTCTTGAAATTTTTTTTTTTTTTTTTAAATACAAACTATACCCCTCACTACCCCAGTCACCCCTCACTACCCAAGTCACCCCTCGTTCCACAAGTCACCCCTCATAACCACTCATATCCCTCATGCACTCTTCATTTAATCATTATAAACCATTAAGAAAAAAATTCAAGAAATTTTTAATTTTTATATTTATGAAATACTTACTTAAGAGCATGACGAAGCTGCCCACCTTCTAATAATATTTCCAATCGTAACTTATGAATAAACGATGCGTTTCATCGAGTTTTTTGCTATAAAGAAAAAATTTGTAAGATTAAACTCTAGTGCGGACAACTCAAGAAATCCACCAAAATATTATACATACAAAATTATAATACAAACTTTTAATGTATTGTATTTTAAGGTTAGGTTTGTCAAGTTTGATATCTAATTTCCAATCCAAGCTCATAAAAAAATAACAAGTCCAAATGATTTTTTATTTTAACAAAAATTATTGTATTAATACAGCTTTAGTGCGGACAAGTCATTATATTTGTTTAATTTATGAATTTAAAAAGATATTGATAAAATAAAAAAAGCAAAACTCGATCGCTGCAGCTCCGACATCCCGTTAAGACTATCTAATGAAATATATATTTAATACATAGTTACCAATATTATAGATTGTTTATATAATCATTTCTTAGTCATCAACTAATATCTACGTTCCTTAGACAACTTTTCACACCACCTATACTGAGAAAAAAAAATAAGAAACTTCTACTTGCAACATTTAAACTTACTTTTTTTTGTGTCCAAGCTGTACTTGCCTAAAAGTAAAGCACATTTTACTTTGTGCTAATTAGTCATTATCTTGGTCAAAAAAACTTATCAAAAAATTTCCTACGTCTACGAGATTCTTCTTAGACGTAGGAAATTATCTTCTGAAGATAAAATTACTCATGCTTACAGTACCGGGCAATAATTCTGAGCAGGTTATCAAATTTTTGCTCCGACTTTGAAAAAGCGTATCTTCTTCAATTTTGATCCTAGAAAAAATTAAAAAAAAAGCAATTTAAAGTATTCTTTAAGGATGTTCTATGATTATATCAAAATGTACAGAAATGCATGAAACTTCAAAATATGATAATTTAACATATAAAGAACAAGCTAGAATTTTTTCAGTATTTTTTATCGCGAGTTTTTTATTAAAAATCTAGTTTAAAAATAGTCCCAAATAACATTGCTCTTATGGGAGACTGAAGCAATTTTTGCTTATGTCTTGAATTTTTCATATACGCAATGTACAGAATTAAAAAAAAAACTGATATTATGAAAGAATAGGTTTTAAGGAATAATTTGATATTTTGTTTTTTATACCTCATCGGAAATTTCGCAAAGATAAATGTACTTAAAGTTTATATTTTCATTCATTATCGGAACTCTATCACAAAAAAATGAAAAAGTTGGCAGCGCCGTACAAATATATATAGATATACTTATCTGGTAGTCTTTATAACAGCTGACTTACGAACGTAAATTTTGAGGTTATAATACGAAGGAAGACTGCGATGCGTCAATAATTTATATAAAAAGTAAATGAATAATTTATATAAAAACTAAAAAAGTTAATATCCAATGATATTTTATGGTTTTACATTTATTTTTTATTGAATTTATTTAGACTGATTTTTTTTTCTAAGATTGGTAGCTCTACATCTTTCAATGCTTTTAACCCATGTCTCCCCTGTCCCCGCTAACCTCCCTTTGGCATCATAGAACATCCTTAAATGCTTTCTTTTTAGCTTACTTACATTTTTTAACGATATTTAAAAAAAAAATAATCGCTTTGGCAATTTTGAAATTTTTTTAATTTTTGGATTTTTCTTCAATCAGCTGTGGTTTTTTAAATAATTGAGCAAGAAAAAATTTGAAAAAAGATTTGGAAAGGGCTCTAAAAATGCTATTTGCAGCTATTTTGACAAAAATTTTTTAATTATTTCTTGTTAAATTTTAAGCATATAAAGTTATCGATCTAATACTTTTGCACTTGTAAAAAATACTTGAATAGCAAGTAGAAAATAATCGCTGGTGAAGTAGTGATTTAATTTTAGTAGGAAATTATAACTATTCATTATTAATAATGAAACAAAAAAAGATTTATTTTGCAAAAATTATATCATAGAAATCAAAAGTTTTGCACCAGCGATTATTTTTTACTTGCTATTCAAGTGTTTTTTACAACTGCAAAAGTAATAGACCGATAACTTTATATGCTTAAAACTTGACGAAAAATAAATAAAAAATTTTTGTAAAAATAGCTGCAAATAGCATTTTTAGAGCCCTTTTCAAATCTTTTTTCAAATTTTCTCTAGCTCAATTATTTAAAAAACTACAGCTGATTGAAAAAAAATGCAAAAATGAAAAAAATTTCAAAATTTCCAAAGCGATTATTTTTTTTAAAAAAATGTAAATAAGCTCAAAAGAAAGCATTTAAAGAATACTTAAAAATGCTTTTTTTTAATTTTTTCTAGGATCAAAATTAAATAAGATACGCTTTTTCAAAGTCGAAGCAAAAATTTGATAACCTGCTCAGAATTATTGCCTGGTACTGTATTTAAATAAATTATCTCATCACGTGGATCCAATAGTTTTTCCTTTAATGTTTCCAGCAGGAGATTTAGGTTGGAGTATAGGATATAAAAAAAATGAAAATATTGAAAATAATGATTGTCTTACAATACTACAATATTATTTATATAGAATCCATTGGAGACCAAATTAAAAAAATTTCAACCCTATTTTATACTGTGGAAGATTAACACAACAATACATAATACATGCATATGTAATGGTTGAAAGTAATAGAATGAATTTTTTTAGAAATAATCAAAAACAATTACGCATAGAATGTTATCGAGGTTTATTAGATCATGTAATAAATAGTGCTTCAAATGTTTCAACAAATTTTGAAAACAAAGAATGAATTGGAAATCTTTTTATTTTACCCTCATCATATATTGGTGGTCCAAGATATATACAGCAATATTATCAAGATGCCATGGCAATAATGAGAACAGTAGAAAAACCAGACTTATTTATAACAATAACATGTAATCCTAAATGGAAAAAATTGAGAGAAATTTTAAAAAATTTTTCAGAAGAGACAACTCCCAATGACATACCAAATATCACAGTAAGATTATTTTATACAAAATTTAAAATGTTATTGAATGATATTATAAAAAACGAGATTTTCGGTCCTGCTATAGCTTATGTATTTTCGATTGAATTTCAAAAAAGGGGGTTACCTCACGCGCATAGTATTATAACATTACATCATAATCATAAAATATTAACTCCAGAAAATATTGATAAATATATTTAAGCAGAAATACCTTTATCAGAAGGTAAATATTTACAAAAATTAGTAATTAAACACACGTTACATGGACCACATACAGATAAATCACCTTGTTACAATAAAAATAAAACTATATGAAAAAAAAAATTTCCAAAATCATTCAATGAAATTAAAATAGTTGAAGAAAACAAATATCCACATTACAAAAGAAGGAATAATATTTTAGATAATCATACGTACAATTTAAAAGATAATAAAAAAAATTATTCAAGTTGATAATTCAATGGTAGTCCCTTACAACGGTGATTTGTTAGCAAAATATAATGCTCATATCAATACTGAACTTTGTATGTCAATACAAAGTATAAAATATATTTATGATTATATTTATAAAGGTGTAGATAGAGCTTATTGTAAAATAAAACAAGATAAAATTGAAGAAAATAATAAAGATGATGTTTATGATGAAATAGCTCAATACATAGATGGAAGATATTTAAGTCCAATGGAAGCCGCATGGAGATTACAAAAATTTCTACTATGCGGTATAAGTCATACAGTAATAAGATTTAATATCCATACAGAAAATCAACAAAAAATAATTTTTGATGAAAATGGTATACATTCAGCATTAAACAAGTACAAAACAACATTGACCGTATAGTTTAAATTGAATGAAAAAGATGATTTTGCTAAAAAAATTAAATATGTTAATATTCTACAATATTATATTTTTAATTCTAAGACTAAATCTTAGATTAAAAGATCAAAATTTAGAAAAAATATAGCCATTGGTAGATTAAATGTGGTATCGCCAAAAGATAGTGAACGTTTTTTTGAAAAATTAATACTCAACAGGGTCCAACATCTTTTCAGGATTTACGAACTTACGAAAATATAACTTATAATACTTATAAAGAAACTGCTCTTGCAATGAATTTAATAGAACACAAAAAACAAATTTATTATATTTTTGAAGAAGCATGCCATGTTATGTTACCAGTACAATCACTAAAATTTTTTGCATGTTTTTTATTATGTGAAAATATTTAAGGTAACATTATTTGGGAAAAATGTAAAAAATTTTTTTATAGAAGATTTTAAAGAAAATAAAGCTTTATCCCATATTAATCAAATATTAAATTGAGAAGAAATGTCATGTAAAAATTTTGGTTTATCTGAACCAAATGAAAACTATATTGAGGAAAACGAAGAAATTAATGATGAAATTATAATTTTTAATAAAAAAATTGATAAAAAATACAAATAATTGAATAACGATCAAAAACATATTTTTGAACAAATAATAGGTAATAACAACGAAGATAGACGCTTATAGAAGCGTACTTCTGGGTTAACTTTGGGGGCCCAGCTTTTGGAGGATATTTAACATTACGGATATATCTATATATATGAAAACATCGGTATGTATAGATATAGAAATACATGGCACTTTAGTAGCGCCACCACGCGGCTGGAGGACATAAGCTTTAGATTTTGAGCCCCTGTCCGCCCATTTAAAGTATGCTTCTATAAGCGTCTATCTTCGTTGGTAATAATCATGAAGTTTTTTTTATAGATGGACCAGGAGGTTCTGGAAAAACATTTTTATATAAAACATCAATATATTATTTTATAATAAAAAAAATTCTTATCAATGGCTTGGACAGGTATTGCTTCAATTTTATTACCAAGAGGTTTAACCAGTCACCGAACTTTCAGATTACCGTTAGATTTAAATAACATTGAAAGTGCATTTTTAAAATTTGATTCAGATAAGAAAAAATTAAGAGAAGCAAATATAATTATATGGTACAAAGCGTCAATTATTCCTAAAAATGCTTTAGGAATAGTTGATAAAACATTAAAAGATGTCGTCAAATTTTACCTGTATTAAAACACGGACAGAAAAATACAATTATAGAACAAACTATAAAATATTCAACCCTATGGCCCATTTTTCATATTTTTAAATTTAAAAAAAATGTAAGATCTAATGATGAAAATTTTTCATCATTTTTATTAGATATCGGAGAAGGAAAAGTTGATACATTTATTATACCAGAAATTTATTTATTTTATTTATGAAAACATTAACAATAATTATTGTTTTTCAAAAAATGTTATTTTAAGTACACACAATGAAGATGTAAATATTTTAAATAATAAAATATTGAATTTAATTAATAATAAAACAATAACATATTATAGTATTGATTATGCACCATATAAGGGTGTTGATCAAACAGATGATAATATTCATTTAAATTATCCAATAGAAATGTTAAATAATATAAGAGAAGGATTACCTTCACATGAACTTAATTTAAAAATAAATGCCGTAATAATGCTGATTAGAAATTTAAGTATAAAAGATGGATTATGCAATGGAACACGATTAAAGATAACAAGATTATTTAAATACAATATAGAAGCTGAAGTAATTACAGGCAAAAATAAAGAAAATAAAGTTTGTATACCGCGTATTACATTAAGCACAAATGAATCATCGTCTTCACTATTTATTTTATATAGAAAACAATTCCCTATTGTATTAGCTTTTATTATAACTATAAATAAATCACAAGGTCAAAATTTTGAAAACGTAGGAATATTCATAAAAAACCCATTATTCTTACATAGACATTTATATGTTGCTCTTTCAAGAAGTAAAAATTCTTCTACAATATATATTCAAATTGAACTAGAAACTAAAAATGAATTAACCAATATAGTATGGAAAGAAGTACTAGAGAAATAACAAAAAAAAAAAAACTTCAATTTTTTTAATATTAAAAATATATTTACATTTATTACATACTAATAAAACATTTTTTTCAGATATAAAATAATAAAACAAAATAAAAACAAACTTTATATTTTCTATAAAAAAAATTTAATATAAAATAATAAGAAAGAAAATAAAAACAAACTTCAAATTTTCTATAAAAAAAAATTAATAACAAAATTATTCAAAGTACAATTTAATTAATACTAATAATAACTATATCATTATAAAATGGAATGGGATCCAGTTTTAAATAAATATATTGTTGTAGAAAACTTACAACATCAAGAAGAATTAAATGATTTAAATAACCGAATAAACGAATTTGAAAGATTTCAAGAGCAGTACGAAGAATATCTGGAAAATTAGAATGAAACTACAGATTCATCTAGATTAAATAACGCAATTAATAACTATATCGGTATAGAAAATGAAAAACTTCATTTTGACAATTCGAACAGCGTAACATATTATTATAAATATATGACAAATAAAATTATTCAAGATAAATAAGAAATACGTGAGCCACTAATGGGATATTATATCACAACTCATAATACAATATATTATAGATATTTATTACGTATTGCTAATATAATTTTCTTTATATTATAAAATATAATATAAAATATGTTTAAGTAATAAATCAATAAAAATAATAAATACATCTTTTATAATAAAAGAAAATTAATCAAATATATTAAAAAAGAAAATTAACACACATTTTATACATCGAAAAGACTTAATTGCATTAAGATACATTTAAAAAGAAATGAATAAAATTTAATAAAATAGAAAATATATAATTTACAATTTTATTTATGAAGTACATGGATTACTAATTAATTCAATTAATATTATTATAATAATTATAATGGCATTAAGAGTTAAAAAAAAATTATAATCCTATTATAACTTATACATTTTTAATTGAATTTAAATATAATCAAATGTTTAAACAATAAATAAAAAATTATTTTATGAAACAAAAAAAATTAATAAAATTCATATTGATTTTTTTAATTAATGAATAATATTAAAAATTATTTATTATTAAATGAATAATCGATAATTTTAAGAAAAACATACATGAAAATACATTCTATTAATTTTGTAAAAATTATTTTAATATATCTTTTTTAATACTAGCAAGACAGTCAAGGATATTAAAAAACAATATAGATATATATTTTATACATCCAAATGACTTAAAAATAAAATTAAGATATATTAAAAATAAAATATAAATAATTTATAAATAAGGAAAAATTATATTATTTAATTTTATCGTTTTATTTATGAAATATATTAATTAATGATATTATGATTATCATAATGATATTGAAATTTATTGTAAAATATATACTTCGAATAAAACTAATATTAATAAAAAATAAAATAAAATATATTGATTTCGAGTATATAAATTAAAGATACTGAATATTATAAAAAAATAACAATAATTAATATTCAAATATGAGAAATAATTAAAAAATTTTAAATAATAATAATATTAAAAGACATAGAGTTTAACCAGGTATTAAACTTTAAATTTAAAATAATTATAATAAAAAGATGTTCTATATTATTGTAAGAAATGTTACAATAATATTTAATTGAAAAATATCAAGTTATAATAATTATTCTAATAAACATACTTGAACATAGATTTAAAAGAGGTAAATATTAATTGGAAAATTGTTATATAACAATAATATAATAACAAATCCTACAAATAATAAAATGACTTTTAAAACTTTGTTTAAATATGTAAAACTGATGAAGGAGGATGGATTGTAAATAGAGTCTATGGTATAAGGAGGAAGGAATATAGACTCTCATGGTTATGTAGGGCTACAGGCGATGGGAACTATGGTTTTATTTTAAATAATTGCATAAAAAAAATGGAATAATTTTAATTAATTTTAACATGTCTTAAGGAGATGTGAAACGGATACTACACCTGTATTCATAAATCTGGACTATCTTTTTATTTCATTGCAAAATTTTAAGAAAAGAAATGCATTAGCTTGTAGTATGTACCAAGAAGATTATACAGTTAAATTTTTAAATAAATTTATTCATTAATTTTTCAGAATTTTAGATTTTTTGTACAAAATCTAAAAATTTTAATATATAATATTGGAACCCAAAATTCTGAAAAACTAAAGAATTAATTTATTTGAAAATTCAACTGAATAATCTTCATGATAAATACTACAAGCTAAAGCATTTCTTTTCCTCAAGTTTTGCAATAAAATTAAAAGATAGGCCAAATTCACGAGTACAGGTGTAGTGTCCGTTTTACATCCCCTTAAAATAACTTAAAATTATTATTATTGATTTTATATAATTGTTTAAAATAAAAAAAACAACGCACCGTAATACCATACATTTTTTATTATTTAATTTATAATATAAATTATTCAAGAAGGTTTAATTGACAGTACCTCTTTGGGTGGTGTACAAATCTGTCTGAACAAATATATAATAAATATTGATTTTATTAATAATTTTTGTCAGTACAAATTTCAGTACTGACTGATATTTTCATTAGTGTAAGTATGTACGGGGGTTGGCGAGCAGCGCGAGCAGGAGGGTACCCCCCTAGTATATATATACGAATCATATGCAAATAATGGACAAATAAGCCATGTATTAAAATTGGTTATTCTATTTTTAATATAATACTAGGGGGCATGCCCCCTGCGCGCAAGCGCGCCAACCCCCATCTTGCTTCTATAATTTAGAAAAAATATCCAAGAATTTGCAATTTTAAAAAAAATATGTAGAAATATAATTGTAATAATCTTACTATGATTCAGCTAAGTAGATACAGGCAGACAGTGAATAAGTACACTTGATTTAATAATTCAATTATAGAGATTTTATTTGATACTTTTATAATGAACTGAATATGGTGATAGTTTTATATTCGACAGTTTTATAATGAACTAAAATGGAAGACAGTAATAGATATTTGAAATATTTATGGATTAAGAATAAAAAATTTGGAAAACTGTAATGTTGGTGTCACGTCTAAGGCCTAATTACCTAGACTGTTTGACGGTTTTATAGCGCCGATGGTTCGTTTGCGTCGCGTTGTTGTATGACGCTATAGGCATGCTTAGATTTTTTTTATTAAAGAGTTTTACGCGGATCTTAGAGGGATTTATTAATTTTTGTTTTAAATTGTTTTAAACCTCTCGCACCGTCTGGTTGCCCACATAAGTTGTGCAGCCTAGTGCTCTGTCATGTCCCGAACGGAACACGAATCGAGGTAATTGATTTTTTTAGAAGTGTAGATTATTTTTAAAAATTAAAAGAATAAATGTTTAACTATAAATATTCAACTAGATTGAATATTAATTTATAAATAAAAATCACTTAAAATAGAAAAATAAAATCGTAAAAATAAATAAATAATAATAAAATGGCGAATAAAAACACAATCAAGAAAAATGAATAAAATAAGAATTTAAAAATTATAAAATAGAAAATAAAAGTAAAAATTAGATTTAAAATAAATTAGAATTAATAACTTAGAAATCAAAATAAAATCAAATAAAGAAAATTTTAATTTAAAAATCAAAAGAAAATAATATTAATTTTAACAAAAGAAAATATTCAATCAAAAGATGGTAGGTAATAATTAAAAAAAAATTTTAAACAAATTTAAATTGAATTTGAAAATTTATTAAAATAAAAAGAACTTACTATTCCCTTTTCGGAAGCAGAGAGAGAGAGATGGTGATCCAGAACAGTCCAACCGCAAGCAAAAGGAAAAAATAGATTTAAGTCCTCGTGGAAATGATTGCAATGTAAAACCCAGTGTAGAAATTCAGAGATCCTTGTAATTGAAAAGAAATTTAGTAGATTGAAAGTTCTGTGCCTTTGAAGTAGTTGACCCTTGAGGGATGCGTGGTGAAAAAACAGTGAGCTTGAGCAAATTGACCCTTGAGGGATGAGATGTGGAAAAACAGTGAGCTTGAGGAGCTGGGTATAAAAACCACAACCCCGAGCCGCTATCCAAAGGCGAACTGAATTTTCCTTCCCTTGTCCGGCTTTTTAAGGGTTTTGAAAAAGCTGTCCCGCACTTTTCGAAATTTCTTCCCTCCCTCCTTAAAGAAAATTTAAAAATTGTCGTGGGAGGACTCAGAGTATTCTTATCCTTCTCTAATTTTTGCCAGCGGTGGACCAGAAAACTTCAGGACTGGAAAATTCCCTAGAGTGTTTTGGAAATTTAGTTTACCTCTCTCTCTCTTTTTCCTTTAGGAATTCTAATACATTGAAAAAAATAATATTATTATTAATATTACGCAAAAAGAACTTGTTTTTCGCTCGCTATTTTGATTTAACATAAAAGGAGAAAAAAAAATATATAATGATTGGTCCTTCTTACAACTTATTCATTTATTTAAAAAAAAGAAAAAATTATTTATTACAAAAAGATGAAATCTTAATCATGATTTAAAGTTATCAGAAGTACCATTCATTATTTGACATTAAAAATACATGTTTTATACGCTAGTTTAAATCTTATATGATAATAGAAGGAAAAAAAAATATTAATTAAAATAACGTACGATTTTTGTTAAGAGAATGACGAACCATTTAAAAAAGAAAAGAGAATAAAATTTGAAATAGTGAATTTAATTGATTTTAATTTATTCAAATAATTTGTCATTCCATTAAACTAAGTTATTATCAAGAAAACAATTAATAATAATCTAAGTAATAGTAAAACATAAAAATACTAAATACTAATAAGAAGATCCTAATATTAGATAATAATATAAAATATAAAAAATGTTATAAAATAATAAAAAGTATATAATTACTAACAAAAATATTAAAATAAACGCAAAATGTAAAATATAGAAATGTTAGTATAAGCTAAAATATTAATTGCTAAAATATAAGAAAAATAATATGCGAATATAAAAATTTTAAAAATAAGAAATATTAAAATACAAAAAAATGGAAATGTAAAATATGAAATAATGTAAGAATAATAAAAATATTAAATAATACATAAAAAAATATTTAATAATGCGGATGCGCAGGTATTGGCGACATTCGTCTAGCCAGTTTATTACTTGTCCAGACGGTTTGTTTGTTATTTTATGATACGGTTCTTAATCTGTCTACAGCTTCGGCAGTTTTTACGTGAGCAAAAGATAATCTGGGAAACACATGTACACGCATTTTAACTTTTGATTAAATGTAGCTAACTTTGATTTAATTTTATCTGACTTCAGCTAACTTTTAGCTAATTTTTAACCAACTTTTAGCGAAATTTCAGTTAGATTCCAGCTAAATTCTAGCTAACCAAGGACAAATCGAATTCTTACACACAGCGGCAACGATGACGGCGGAATCTGTTTATAATATCGAGAGATATAGCTAGCTTTTAGCTAAATTACAGCTAAATATATCTAAATTTTAGCCAACTTATAGCTGATTTTCAGCTAACTTTTAGCTAACTTATACGTAACTTTTTGCTGACTTTTAGCTTGCTTTCAGCTAAATTATAGCTAAATTCATCAAAATTTTAGCTGACTTTTAGCTGAATTTTAGCTAAATTTAGAAGCCAAAAATGAGCGGCGTATTTCAGACGGCGACAGCGTCGACAGCGGCGATATATTTTTAATAGTATAGAGAGATATATTTGTTTCCATTACATTACATTACCAAGGTATCGAATTAATAAATATAGAGAATTAGTGATACAAAAATGATAAAAAGTATCAGGAGCCCAAAACATAAGAAGAAGTATAACTATTCTACCTCTTGCGATTAGTTATTTTTGATATTCATTGTTAATACGTCCAAGTTGCGTATATAACTAAGAACAACTGTATATATACATAAATATATATATATATATATATATATATATATATATATATACATATGTAAATCATATGTAAATATAAATATTTATCAAAATCAAATATATTCTATTAAAAGATATTTATTATTTAAAAATTATTAATCATAAATTACACAGGCCCACAAAAAAAACAAAAAGTGTCTGTGCAATTGACCAGACCTATATATTCTTATGTATTTTTCGACGTTAAATCTGAATTTGCAATAAAAAAGTAGGGTCCAGCTACTTTTTTATGGGGTTTTGCTCAAAAAACCTCATTTTTTACGGTTTTTTCGTGATTTTTTTTTTTAATAAAAAAAATAAAGGAAAATTTTAATTTTTTGACTTCGGAATTTAATTCTACGGGAAAAAATACATCGAAAACCATGTTTTGAATTTTTTTTTTACAGAAATTTCAACCCACCATACGGCGATGAAAAGGCAGAAAATCGCGAAAAGTGAAAATTTGCTTCAAATTGGATTAAAATGACATTCAATTTAAGTTTTACGATTTTAAACCGATTTATAAACATTGAAAATACTCTACTGGGAGTTTTTGAGGTCGCTGATCACGAATTTTAAGTCATTTTTTTCAAAAAACAACTCCTATTCGGCGTAAGTGGATAATAAACGTGATAAATTGATATTTTTTTCAAAAAATTGGATACTGTTCTGGAGGTTTTCCACTACATAAATCACAAAACTAGAACCTTTTTCGACTCTTGATCATAAAATAAGACTTAGAACTTATGTAAGCGATATTCATGAACTCCATTATAATATTTTTAGCTTCTTTTAAGAAGTGCTTTAGAGTTTTAATGGGTTAATCAATTGAGTTTGTAGAATTTTCGCTAATACTTCGCAACTTCGATAGTGAGATGTTGGATACTAGATATTGGCGATATCTATTTTTATTTTTGTCTTCCAAAAAAATATTTTATAGCACACTGTGTCCTAAATCCGTATTTAGACACACAGCTGCCTGTGAACTAAGTAGCCTATTATTGCACACTATGTTCGGCTATCTTCATGCTGTACAATAATGAGCTACTATTAATTTTCATGAGAAATCTGTGGCTATTAACAATTGCGAGTCTTCCGAGCGGACCTTCATATCAGATCTCTACCGCAGGCTGAAATCTGCTCTAACATTACCCAGTAATAGAAAATTGTTTTCGGTGTTTATGTCATATTCCGTTAGTTTAAACACTGAAAACATTTATCTCTTACCTTAACACACAATGTTGATAAAGAAAAAACACCGAACCGATCGACGAAGTTGTTACATAGGCAGCGGTCACCCATACAAGTAATAGCTGCGCCCAATGCTGCTTAACTTCGCCGATCGGCTAAGGTGCAGTTCCGTAACCCCACCAATGTGCCAGTACACTTTTTAAATTAAATAACAATAATAAGAACGTGAGATACGAGTAAAACTAAAGTTAATGCCAGTGTAACATATGAAACGAAGAGGTAATATTATTGTATTATCATTATTATACGATTTCAGTAAATATTTGAAATTACAGTTTCATTTTTTTTGTTTTAATTTATCATTCATGAAATGTTCTAATTTTTTTTATTTATAGTTTTTGCTTTCCTTTCTCGATTTATAATTCACGAAATGCCTAGTATTTGCTCTTTTACAATTTTCGTTTTTATTTTACGAATTATCATTCGTGGAGTGCATAGTTTTTGTTAATTATTGATTTTTAAGAGTACTCATGTAATGCGGCGGATTTATGACACTTGTGCTATAAAATAGTATACGATACTTGAGACTTAAGTGGCCCATTGCACGACGTAATTATCGCCTTCGCTACGCTCGGGCGATAACTTCACGTCGTGCAATAATGGGCTACTTAAGTCACATGTATCGTAATATACTATTAAATAAAGTTTTAAAGTGTCTCACGCTTACGCACACGTTTCTCGTCAAATGACCAGCGTAAAGGATTTCTGACACGCTTTTAACCTCTTTTTGGAGTTGTTTCTCTCTTCATCATTCAGCAGTAATCTGCCAACATATTTATACCCCATCGTTTTAAAATCTGCGTTCAAATTCCTACAAGTCTTGGTGAAACCTTTCTCCTTGCTCTTCACTAAAGTCCCCGTTGTTCTCAGGAAATTTATCAATATGTGAATCAAGGAAATGAAGCTTCAAGTTCATTAGGCAGCCCAGTTTTTCAAAGTTGCGTACCATTTTTTTACAATAGTTTTGTAATTAACGTCTTTAGTGCTACCCAAAAATTTTGTTGATACATCTTTAAAACTAGACCATGCTGCTTTCTCATCATCTTTCATAGTTCTTTCAAAGTTTTTATCTCTAAATAGAGTACGAATTTCAGGTCCATCAAAAATACCTGCGCTTAGTTTACCATCTGTTTTGTGGTGAAATTCTTGGCTCAAATATTCGTAGCATTCTCCATCTTGGTCTAATGCCTTGACAAATTGTTTCATTAAACCAAGCTTTATGTGAAGAGGTGGTATCAAAATTTTGGACGAATTCACAAGTGGCTCGTTTAAAATATTTTGTTTTCCAGGTTCAAATGACTCTCTTAGTGGCCAAATTTTCTTTTTGTAGTGGTTTTCCCTATCCCTACTATCAAACATACACAAATAACAAGGATATTTTGTAAATCCAGATTGTTGTCCTAGTATCATAGATAAAATTTTTAAGTTTCTACATATTAGCCACTTATGTTCCTCGTATTTTATTTTTGACAAAACCAATTCAATGTTTGAATACTCTTCTTTAAGCACAGTTGAATGCGCTAATGGTATAGGAGCGTACTTATTTGTGCTATGAAGAAGGACTGCTTTAACGGCATGTCGGAGCTGCCGCAATCGAGTTTTGCTTTTTTTATTTTATCGATATCTTTTTAAATTGTTAAATTAAACAAATATAATGACTTGCCCGCACTAAAGTTATATTAATACAATAATTTTTGTTAAAATAAAAAATCATTTGGACTTGTTATTTTTTTATGAGCTTGGATTGGAAATTAGATATCAAACTCGACAAACCTAACCTTAAAATACGATATATTGAAAGTTTTTATTATAACTTTGTATGTATAATAATTTGGTGGTTTTCTTGAGTTGCCCACACTAGAGTTTAATCTTACAAACTTTTTCTTTATAGCAAAAAAAGTTGATTAAACGCATCGTTTATTCATAAGTTAAGATTGGAAATATTATTAGAAGGCGGACAGCTTTGTCATGCTCTTAAGGCTCTGCTTAGACGAATCAATGAACAGGCGCCAATCCTCAGGTTTGTATATACCTGGTTTTAATTCGTCAATAAGTCCTTTTATGTCAATGCAGTAAACTAGCCCTGAATCTTCTTTAAAATATTTTCGAAAGGTTTTCTCTCTGTCATATTCACTTACTTTAGTTCCCTTTGTCAGCATATTTCGCTTTTTAAAGTCTGAAGCCATCAATTCAGATTGCTCTTTAGATAGACCAGCCTTTCTAAATAAATCATTCAGACTCTTTTGATCATATTTTTTCACAGATTTCTCCACACCTTTAGGTACATATTCTTCATCATCATCTGAAGAGAGATTTTCTTCACTTTCGTCGGATTCGCTTAGATCTTCGGATGATGTGTTATCGCTTGGTTCAGTTTCTTTCACATTAATCTGATTTGTCGAATGATCGTCCACATGCAGAGAATCTAAACCTGCTGTTAAACTATCTCGTGATTCTTCATTTTCTAAACCTTCTATAAGGATATTTTCTGGAAACTCAACAGTTTTAGGACTAGAATAATGTACTTCTTTTTTCTTAATATAAGCTAAACCCCCGACTTTTGTTGTAAAAATTTGCAATCGTTTTCATTTTCTGGTTCTTTCCATTTTGTTGGTGCAATGAATTTCAGGGACGTCTTGTCCTGATTTTTAGTAACTCGACTCATCATTATATGACACGAGTTACAGACAAAATGTCGTACCCAACTTTTGTCTTGCTGTGAAATCTCAATGTCAAAACATACTTTATACAAATGATTTATTTGCAAATGAAATTATTTTGCGATTATTCATGGCGTAAGAGTCTAAAAATTTGCTCTAATAATAAAATATTGCAAAAAATTAAATTTATCTTAAGAATTTGCGGATTACGTACCTTAGCATATATATTTAAGCAAGGTATTTTTAATAATAATGAAATACTTGATGTTGCTGGTCGTCGTATTGAAAGCAGAGGGATGCAAGATGCGTCAAAAGTCAGGCTTCTCATGTTACATCACCGTCTTATTAAAGGTAAGTTATTTATAATTTCTGTTACCGTTTGAAAGCTTGTATCTTTTTTCTTTACGATCGTAGAATTTCGCTATAAAATACATTTTTGTTGTGAATAAAATAATAAATCTGAAAACATGATTTGCAAGAAAATATCAGTTTCGGATCAATAAACAATAACCAATGAGCTTTTTATTTATGATGACAGAATTTCGCGGGATAAGACTTTTTTGTTAAAAATAGTGCAACTAAGCAGATTTTACATAAATTTTACAGACCTGCAAAATATGATGGAGGACAGTAGTGGGAATGAACTGTTGATAAGGCTTCTGTCTGAAGAAGAAGATGTGTCTGATTCGAGAGATCTTTTGCACTACCACATCCCAAAGAGGTAAGAGAAGTCATAAATGACTCTGAAACTACACTAAACTTTGCGGTGGAGGGGGTAAATAATAATACAGCAGCGCCACCACCTTTTGAACTAATGCCTGGTTGTTCTTGGTGGGGTGCTGATGTGAGACAGTCATCAATGGCGATCAATAATAACGAACAGAATACACTTAATACGATGATTTCGTCTGAATTACCAGGTACAGAGAATACAGGTTGATTTAAGGAAATGTAAAATGGACACTACATCTATACTCATAAATATTCACTATCTTTTTATTTTGTTGAAAAATTTCCAGAAAATAAATGGTCAAGTTTGTAATATGTACCATAAAGATTATTCAGTTAAATTTTGAAATAAATTCATTTATTAGTTTCTCAGAATTTTAGATATTTTGTAGAAAATTTAAAAATTTTAATATATAAATATTGGGACCCTAAAATTTTGAAAAATTAACGAATGAATTTATTTGAAAATTTAACTGAATAATCTTTATGGTAAATACTACAAGCTGAAGCATTTCTTTTCCTCAAGTTTTGCAATATAATGAAAAGATAAGCCAAATTCATGAATACACGGGGCGGTGTCCGTTTTACATCTCCTTAAGCGTAAATTTGTAAATCACACATTTTCACGTAATTTTGGTATATCATATTGTAGACAAATATCTTCAACAGGGAGATCGCACTACTACTGAGAACCATATTACGATTCATGAAGAATCATCGCAATATCACCGACAATTTAAGTTACAAGGTAGACAATTAAGACTTTCAATATTACCTCCACTACCTAATGCGAATGGGTATACGTGGTTTAAGGCAGCAATAAATTATTTATATCGTCATGTGTGTGAAAATGCGCGACCTTCAGATTATATCGGCATAACTTTAAACTCTGACCAATTTGTTTACGGTTCTTTATGAATTTCTTCTAGACTGGTTCGTGATTTTTCACCGACGGATCTACTCGAGTTATTAGCTTGTGTAGCACAGAGTAATGACAGTTTTGAAATCGATGATGTTTTAAACGTAAAAATCAGCATTGTTTCTAAACCAGAGAGACGCGGTCTGGTATCACTCACTAGCAAATGTTTTCAAGAAATCCATTATAAATATTCAAAATACCGACAATCTTTGCCTTCCAAGCTCGCTAGTCGCTGCTCATGTATATACTATACGTGGTCAGATACGCAGTGGTATTCACCATGACAGGTGGAATAAAATAAGACACCACATAGCATAATATTAAAGAGTGCAAGCGTTAGAACTTGTCAAAGCTGCGAGAGTTACGATTCGGAACAGGTTGTGGTATTGAAGAAATAAAATTATTTCAAGAATATTATGCACTTTTCGAAGTTGCAATAGTTGTTTATTCTTTTCAAAACTTTGCTCGAGGCTATAAACCACTTTACGATGGTGCACGTTTTGTACACGATGTTGGTAATGTAGTTAGACATACCTTAAATCTAATGTATTATGAAAATTCTAATCATTACCAACCAATTTTAGATTTACTCGCAGCAGCTGGTAGACGTGGCTACTGCATACCTTGTAATAAAAAGTTAAGTCATCAAAAAAATCATAAATGCCTACAAAAATGTTACGATACTGATTCTATTGTGTATGAAAGTCACGTAGGTGAGTACAATGCAAAAACAGGGCCGTTTTTTGGAGACTTGGCCGATGAATCAGCCTGTTATGATTTTGGCACAATCATCACATCATTCGTCTCTGGAGGACCCAAATTTTACGGATATAAATATTTGACACCAGATAGCGTTGAAGGATGTGTTTGCAAAATCAAGGGTATGAGACTTAATTCGTCGGTGAGTCAGAAAAGAGCGGAACAATGCTGGCGTCAGCCAGCTATATTGCAAATCAGCTAAATGATTGGCTAGCGCAAACACGATACTGCTCGCATACGCGCGCGCGCCGCCGCCCCCCCCCCCTACTCTTGCTCATCACTACTAATGATCGTATATGCAGAGTGGTTCGAGGATGTGATGAGGTTAGTAATAGAAGTTTAGCAGCAGCGGTAACATGGATGTTTGCAGGTGGGTGCATCCGTAGACTTTGATGATTTGTGGATCCAGCTCGTGTGATAAAACAGTATTTGTGAAGAATTTTTCGCATTACATTGATCGCATAAGTGATACAAAATTCGAGCTTACACTCTTGTATTATACCGAGTGACAGACAATTTACAAGGAGTTGGCTGAGGGAATCGAATTTCACGAGGGTTTACCAAAGAGCGAAGACTATACCAATGATCCATGAGGAAAACTCTTGATTCTAGACGATCTGATGAGAGAATCGTCCAACAGAATTGTAGTTAATCTTTTTACCAAAGGCAGTCATCACAATGACTTGAGCGTCATCTATATCTCGCAAAATCTCTTTCATTAAGGTCAACGAGAATTTCCTTTAACGGCATGTCGGAGCTGCAGCAATCGAGTTTTGCTTTTTTTATTTTATCGATATCTTTTTAAATTCTTAAATTAAACAAATATAATGACTTGTCCGCACTAAAGTTATATTAGTACAATAATTTTTGGTAAAATAAAAAATCATTTGGACTTGTTATTTTTTTATGAGCTTGGATTGGAAATTAGATATCAAACTCGACAAACCTAACCTTAAAATACGATATATTAAAAGTTTTTATTATTACTTTGTATGTATAATATTTTGGTGGTTTTCTTGAGTTGTCCGCACTAGAGTTTAATCTTACAAATTTTTTCTTTATAGCAAAAAAACTCAATTAAACGCATCGTTTATTCATAAGTTAAGATTGGAAATATTATTAGAAGGCGGACAGCTTCGTCATGAACTCTAATTACATCGTGATATTCAAAAATCCGCGCGATCGAGCGCAAATAAATCATCTGGCGCGCTGAGTCTGCCCCGAGGAGCCTCGTTTTTTGCAAGAGGCGTATTTCGATGCCACAGCACAGCCACACGGCTATTTGTTCATAGATCTGAAACAGAGTACGCCTGAAAACGTGAGATTTCGTACTTGTATATTTTCGTTTGACAAACATCAGTACGTTTATGTGCCTCGTTGCAAGCCCATAAAAGCTGGTGCGCGCTCGAATAACCTACCAGTCGTACGATTGTAATGAAGTCGGTAACGCATAGTCGTAGCAGACTGATTCCAGAAACGTACTGGACTCAATTACATGTTTTGTGTAAAATCGAACTTCTTCAACTCAAGGCCATATTACGCGAAGCAAATCCCAAACTTATAACGTCCATTTGCGAGTGTGCTTTGAACATTTTACGTAGAAATATTCTACTCAGCAAGTATTATAAGAGACAATTGCGAAAAGTCACACCACTGTTGCGAAAACTCGCTAAACTGGATAGTTTGAAGGTAAAAAGGAAATTAGTGGTAAAATCAGCATATTTACTGTGGCTAATAGTGAAACCTCTTTTATCGGCATGGAGTACGCAAGAAAAATAATTTTAGTACCGCAAGAGTGCTTGGAGCAACGTCAGCGGCTGCAGCAGCATGACGTAGAAACTACCAATCGAACAACACCACCATCCAGTGTCCAGACACCTGGTATAGCCACAACACGCCTTGACGAGGAAATGAGTAAAATTTTACATTCTGAGGGTGATAAGCGCCATAAATCTCTGTAATATCAACAAATCTTGCAGCGTTACTTACATCTAAAAGAGGAGGAGAAGGATGAGAGTAGGAGTATAATACGTCCAAACGAGAAAACATTATTAGAAACGGAAACGACAATGGGTACAGACAATAATGACGAAATCGACGACGAACAGCTTGTAGAGTCGGTACCGCAGAAATTTGGAAGCAATGCTAGATATCTCATTAGATATTCGCGGCAAGCTGGTAATATTGAGTGGGATAGTCGTGATATAATCAAGCTAGATGGAGCTTCTATCGAGGGTGCTAATATTGTCGGTTTAATGAACGAGGCTATGAGAAGTAGAAAAAGACCACCACCGCGCGGATACAAATAGTATGCACGCGTCTTGCGACAAGTTAGTATACCTCGCGAATTCATTGGTAACGATCAACTGTGACGTACGATTGCAGCTCATAGCCCTGATTTATCGGTGTCATCGTCGTCGTCAGAAAACGAAGGTTATTATTCTTGAACAGCTACTAGTCAAACGAGCGTAAAGGAGAAAGAAGTTGAGAGTGCGAAAAAGCGTAAAAAAGTTGGTAGCGAGTTATCAGCTACGCCATCGACCCCTGTAAAAAAGAGTCGCCTCGAACAGCTAAAATAGAATCGTATGTGAAAGCATGGAAGGAAGTGATGGAGGGGGTGAAGGAAGAGGAGTGGGGAAAAAGGAGGAGGAGGAGAATACTGGTACTTTTATAGACTGATTGCTTTCAGTTATACCCTTTGAAATGCATTTACCAGGCTACCAGTTTCTTGGCCCTGGCACGCATCTCGAAGAGCGTCTCAGACGTGGCCAGAGAGGAAAAAATCCTCTTGATAATGCCTGTCTAGAGCATGATATTTCATATTCAAATAAAAAAATGACGAATCATATAAAAGCCGACAGACCGCTGGCTGAACGAGCATTTTCACGCATGCTCTCGGGGACTGCGGATGGTAATGAGAAGACTACAGCTGGTATTGCTGTTTTGTTCATGATCAGCAAAATTGCGTTTGATAAATTTTTGGAACACATTAAAAATACATTTAAAAGGCAACAAAAGAGAGAGAAAAAGCTAGTTTATAAGAGAAGGAGGAGCAATGAGAAAGGAGAAGAAAAAAAAGGAGACGACGAAGCCGGACGACCTTGAGCATTATTACTATGATCTTTCTGCACCATCGGGGTACGCTGGTGCTCATCTACTGAAACACGCGAAACCCAAAAAATTTTATAACAATACGATTGCCAAATGGTAGGAGAGTCAGGATGCACATACCTTTCACAAACTCGTGAGACATCGTTTTCCTCGTCGACATTACAACGTTTTCAGCCCCTTTGAAGTGTGGGAAGCTGACTTGGCAGATTTTAGATCACTTAAAACCTAGAATGATGGGTACAGCTATATTCTTATTGTCATTGATGCACTTTTAAAGTTTGCCTGTGCAGAGCCTCTTCTCGACAAAACCAGCCGAAGCGTTGCTGTAGCATCAGACAAAATTTTATAACGATGTAATGATAGACATCCTATTTACCTACAGACTGATGAAGGTAAAGAGTTTAGTGGTCCAGAGGTGCAAGAGGTGCTAAAAAAGAAACATATTACCTATCGAGTCGCCAGAGACACTGATATAAAGGCAGCCATTGCCGAACGCTTTATTCGAACTCTCAAAGGTCGTATCTGGCGATACTTTACTCATTTGCGCACAAGACGTTATATAGATGTTTTGCAAAAAATTGTGACGCGTTACAACAAGTCGTGGCACAGTGCCATAAAAATGCCCATTTCCAAAGTCAACTTATATAACGCTCACGTAGTACGTCAAAATTTGACGTTGCGTTACAGCGAAAACAGTCGTTTCAAGTAGCTAAATACAGCGTTGGCAATCTGGTTCGTGTCAGTCGTGCCAAGACAGCTTTCAGGAAAGTATACGAGGGTAGCTGGACTCTGGAGCTGTTTAAAATTGTTAGAGTCGACACAAGACAACAACCACCCGTCTATATTTTGACAGATCTTGACAGAGAAAAAATTGACAGATATTTTTACGAAGAACAGTTGAGCAGAGTGCGCAAGTTATGCATATGTTTTACAAAAAGATGTTACCCTCATAATCTCCTCCTATGTCTTATCCATAATCTTCCTTGTAATCTTCCCGATATCTCCCCCAGAATCCCCCCATGATCTCCCCTATGTACTGCCATTAAAATACATTTTTATTCGTGTTTCTTTTTTTAAAAAGAATAATTTAAAATGATAAGTTAATATACGAGGATATTGTCTTCTATATGTTTACTTTTTTAATATGATCATATTAAAGGGAATTCAACCCCATGTTAATTCGATAATCACAGGCTAGACACACTATACCTAAAATTGTGAATACCGATAGATGATCAGTCACTTCTGTGACTAATAATCAACCGATAATCAATGATTATTATGATATTAATATAAAAATTAATAATACAAATTCAAATATATACATAAATAATATACAAAATAATAACAAAAATGATGGAATAGAATCCAATTGAAGGCAATCATGTTGAAGTAGATAATGCCTTTGATCAAAAAATAATGTAAGATTTAAATAATCAAATTAAAGATCATTTAAATTATGAGGAAGAATATGAATATTATTTGAAAAGCCTAAATAATATTTCAGATGATAAAGAAATTTCTCGATTAAATAATATTATCAATTCAAATATTGGCGAGAATGACGAAAAACTTGAATACAATAATTGGAATAAAGTACCAGGATATTACAAATGTTACGTTAGTAAAATTATACAATATAAAATCCGAACACGTTAACTAATAGCAGAATATTATATAAATCAAAATCATCGAATTTATTTTGGATATTTATAAAGATTAGCTAATATTATTAAAAAAATATGGAAGATTAAAAAATTATAAGAGTAAATATCGTACAAAGTAAGTCTATAATTTAACAATTATTTTATTTTATATATAGCTCATTCCATTCAGATTCATGCAGGCCGTCACTAATCAAATTTTTTTTTTTCTTCTAAGTAATAAAAATACCTTCTATTATGTATATAAAGATAAAATTTACCTCGTAGAACGCTCAAAAAATTTTTTTTTTTACTACAGCAATTCTAGTGTTGGATGTAAAAACGAAAATTCAAAAATTGAAAATGAACCTCTACATTTAAATGACTATAGCTCCGTCAATTTTTAACCTTTTTGGGCGTTCTTTTAACGAAAGTGTGCGGAATTTTGTCTAGTTTAAAATGCAATCTCGATTTTTGTAATACAATTTGATCTTACTGAGTTATTTACAAAAAAACGAGAAAAGCGATTTTTTTCAAACACGATTTTCTCAAAAACTATATATTTTTTTTTTTTTAATTTTTATATGATTTTATACATAAAAAATACTAACTTTTAGGGTAGGTGAGAATATGCGATTTTGCCTTATTTTTTTTAACAGATTTTTAAACGTTTTTTTTTATATTTTCGATTTTAAAACATTGATACCATGGCGCATTGTACTATTTTTCCAACTTCACGTGTTCTTACAGCTATTTTTATGCTTTTATTTATTAATATATCAAAAATATCAACAATAATCTTTAAAATAAACCCCGGATCGAATATTTTGATCAATTAGAACCACAGTTATGACGATTTAAAGTTTTAAAAAAAATGCTGAAGTTTTACATAAATATATTTACTTTGAATTTGAATTTTAAAAAGGTGAGTTTTTTAAATACTAAAATATATTATTCGGTCATTTTCAATGAACAAATAATATGCGATACAATTGAGAAAGAACACTAATGAATTGAGAACTAATGTGAATAAAAAAATCCGAATTTGAATAAAACCTTTCAATTTATTTCTTGCCACTCATGTCTCGAAGTTTTGGCAGTGTAGATTTGGTTTTGTTCACTTTTCCAACAGTGAATCTTTTGAATACCTTTAATTTCTTTTGCATTTCCTAACCATTCCATTTTTTTTGTCAGTCGCAAAACTTCTAACTCATCCTTGCAGATAACAAGAATGTTAATCGACGGAGTATATTTTGATACGTGAGTGGCGAAATTTTCAGCGTTTCTAATAAAATCTGCACTCTTCTTGGACAGATTATGCGTGGCAGCATAATGTTTAACTAAACCACCAATACCGTCACAAGCGCCTTTACCGAGACCTGTTGCAGAAAAAAGCCATTTTCTGTTTACTTTTGAGTTCTAAAGCTCATAGAATTGATATCTTTTTTTAAAATGACTGGCAGCTCCATCGGAAATGGTTATGATTTCATCAAGATCTTGCGTAATATGTTTTTGTTTTAAGTTATCGATGGTTAAATTTATAGCCATTAGGGCATGAGACGAATCATGTTTAATATCGTCAGAGACGGTGACATAACTGACTGTTTTATCATTTCCAAAATAGCATACTGACGTAAATATTGATATTTGGTTTTTACTCCAATGATAGCTTTGAATTTTATTTTGAAGCAGAACTGTCCAATTTTCTGCAAAATCGACATAAATAACTAATTGGAAGTCATTATTTTTCGCAAAAAGTTTAACCTCTTTAATTGCTATACGTTGAATTTCTTTGACCAATTTATGAGCTCTTACAGTGAGAGCGCGCTCTCTTAACTTTATTAAGAAATTTTTAATTTTGCTAGTTTTATTCAGTAAATTTGATCTTTCCCAAACACCATAAATTATTTCTTCATATAAATCTTCTTCTGTCAAAGAAATTACTTGTAAATCAATAGAATCTCCAATAGGACATTCTTTACATTCTCTTAGTACACATTTCATATCATCTTTTGAACAAAAAAGTGAAGAACATATTTTCAATTCCAAATCTGCAATGTCTTGTTTATTCTCTTTTTTATAATTATTCAAAGCATCTAACATAAGTTTAAGATTCTCGCAGTAAACGCAAAGACACTAATCAATGGGTGGATGTGGTATAACCCACTTCGGTCTTAAAGCGTAGAATGTTGATTTACCAATTTTTGTTTTCATTTCAGGATTTTCGTCTTTAAATAATTGATATATTTTTTTTATACTTTGCGTAAGAAAGCGTTTGACTTTTTTAGTTTTTATACTATTTTCTTTGATAGATACTGTGTCGCTTTTATTCGCACTTTTACGAGAACAATTAAAATCATCGTTCAGATAATAATCCTTTACTTTCATTACAATTTCACTATCCAAAGAATGGCCACAATAGTTCTCAGACCGCTTGTAAATTTTTTTTATTATTTACCAATGATCGTGCTTGATCAATCATATAAATAGTTACATTTGGTAAAACTGATAATAAATAATCTTTGGAAATATCACTTGATATAATACTCAACAATCGCACTTTCTCAAGAAAATTTGAACAATTATCTAATGCAATTTTAATATTCTTAAGCCATTATCATTTGTTTTACATTCATTATTTTCATTCAATGCGGGCAAATCCGTTATATCGTAGACTTTCATCATTTTACTTGCTATTTGTGAATCAAATGCATCGTTTATTTGTTTTCTTTTTCGGAGAGCATAAGATTCTTGCATCTTGATATTGATACTTTGAGGCATTTTAATTAGTGAAATGTTTAATTTCAAATAACTTGAAGTCTCGTTGAGCTGTTCTACCACAGCCTCACTATGAATAAAATCTTCCGAAGATTGTTGACTGCTTCAAGTCGATGAAATAGGCGCATTTTTTACTTCATCTAATAATATTTTGTAACACGAAGGGCATACTTTATCTTCTCTACAGAAAGAAGTATTTGAATACAAGCGCTTCAAAGACTCCGTTAGATCACCTAATTCTCTAAGCGGACTTTTGGAGCAATTATAAACAACTTTTTTGTGCCTTTCTTTTAAATCCTTGCATTTCATTTTAACAATCAGTGATGCCATTATTGATATTCTGTTCAATGACAGATCGAAAAAAATATTTTTTCTTAAACAACTTTATTTTTTATCTTCCTTTTCTTATATTTTTAAACGCGTCAAGTCGTTGATGAGAATGCAAAGAACGAATCATCGTCACCTAGTAGTGACATGCGTCAACTCCCTACAAAATAAATTCAAATTCTAGGCGCGAAATTCAAACTGATAAAAAAATTATATTCCTCAACAAAAAAAATTTTTATTATAATAATGTACCATAAAAAGAGGATAAATGGTTATATATTCTTCCATCAAAATAACTTTTTTTTTAAATTAAAAAATTTATATCTTCAGATTTTAATCTTTAACGAAAATTGCGTTTCCTCAATGTAAATATCATATTTATTTAAAGTTTCAGCATTTTTTTTTAAACTTTAAATCGTCATAACTTTGGTTCTAATTGATCAAAATATTCGATCCAGGGTTTATTTTAAAGATTATTGTTGATATTTTCGATATATTAATAAATAAAAGCATAAAAATAGCTGTAAGAACACGTGAAGTTGGAAAAATAGTACAATGCGCCATGGTATCAATGTTTTAAAATCGAAAATATAAAAAAAAACGTTTAAAAATCTGTTAAAAAAAATAAGGCAAAATCGCATATTCTCACCTACCCTAAAAGTTAATATTTTTTATGTATGAAATTATATAAAAATTTAAAAAAAAAAAAATATATAGTTTTTGAGAAAATCGTGTTTGAAAAAAATCGCTTTTTCTGTTTTTCGTAAATAACTCAGTAAGATCAAATTGTATTATAAAAATCGAGATTGCATTTTAAACTAGACAAAATTCCGCACACTTTCGTTAAAAGAACGCCCAAAAAGGTTAAAAATTGACGGAGCTATAGTCATTTAAAAGTAGAGGTTCATTTTCAATTTTTGAATTTTCGTTTTTACATTCAACACTAGAATTGCTGTAGTAAAAAAAAAAAATTTTTTTTGAGCGTTCTACGAGGTAAATTTTATCTTTATATATATAATAGAAGGTATTTTTATTACTTAAAAGAAAAAAAAATTCGATCAGTGACGGCCTGCATGAATCTGAATGGAATCAGCCATATATATATATATATATATATATATATATATATATATATATATATATATATATATATATATATAAATTAAAATAATTAGAATAATGTAATGATTTAATGATCTTATAAATATTAATAATGATTACGTCACTTAATTTTTAATATTTAAGTAAAAAGATTTCTAAATTTTAGTAAAAATTTTTTAAGATATTTTACAAAATGTAAAAATGTGTCAAAAAGATATTAAAAAGGGATAATACCAAAATAATCCTATAAATCTTAAGAATGAAATAAACATTATTATATGTCAAATATAATATTAACAAAATTTTAATCAAAAGTAATTATTAAAAAATTTTTTTATGATTTTAAATTTATCATAACTTTGATCATTCATATCATTTAATTAATAATAAGATTTTTTTTATTTATATTTTGTACAATATCAATATTTTTATTCATATATAATATATAGAATGAATTATATTATAAATATATAACATGATATCATATGATCTACAAAACAAAGTAGTTTTTAGGGCTACTGACGAGGGTTTCCACTAATCAAAAAATCTAACGCGCTGTAACAGTACCTCCATATTTCGCACAGTTAAAATACAGTAGTTAAATTAAAAATTATATTTAAAAAATGAGTGAATTTATAAAATTAAATTGAATACATAAATGCAATTTATCATAATATTAACTACAGTTTGAAATGTAAGGTGGTGTAGAAAGTCGTTACTCAAGACTATATGTCTTATCTTTTGTATGGATAAACAATTAAATGTAAAATTACTTTTTTAAAAATAAAATTGAGTATAAGATGTTAGAAATATACAACATAATATTTTTAGTTAATGTATAACATATAAGCAATGTGGAATATATATACGTGAAAAATATTTATAATAAAATAATTTAAAAAATTAGAAAAAGGAATTATTAATTTTTTTTGTATATATACAAAAAAATATTGTTCAAAATATTATAATGCGACCTATGGTAAGTAAGATATATGTGAAATATAAAGACAGGGGATTGGCGAGCTGTGCGAGTAGGGGGGTACCTCCCTAGTATATATACATATATATATACACTGCCGTCCATATGTTTTTGATCTTTTTCAATAAAAATTTTATGAGCTTCAAAATATCATATCTCTGCGAAAAATCAACGTACAGAAATCGCCAGCAAGGATTTAGAAAGGTCTGGAAGAGCTCTTAAAAATGCATTGTTTTCTTTATAAGATATATTCTTTTTAATTCTCTATATGAATTAAAAAACTGAAAAAATTTTTAAAATTTGGACCTATTTTTAATATTTTGTCACTCATTGAAAAAGTTTTTTTTCTTTGCTGTGAACACATAAAAATAAAGGTATTTTAATCCTATTTCAAATTCAGTTCGGTTTATTTGTCAACGATTTTTTATTAATTAGTTATGAGCCAATTCGTAAAAAATAAGTAGATTTTTTTAATCTCACATATCTTTGCCATTTTTCACTTTAGAAAAAAATGTTGAAGAAAAAAATGCATATTTTGCAGTTTAGAATATGTATACAAAGTTTGAAAAATTTATATGAAAAAAAAATTTTTTCGTCTTTTTCAATAGCCAAATTACTAAAGAACAAACAACTAATTATTAAAAAATCATAGATAAATAAACCGAACAAAATTTGAAAGAGGGATAAACTACTTTCATTTTCATGTGTTGTCAGCAGAGAAAAAAAAATTTTCCAATGAGTGACAAAATATTAAAAATAAGTCAAAATTAAAAAAAATTTTTTTAGATTTTTAATTTTTACAAAGAATCAAAAATAATATATTTTTGAATAAAAACGATACAATTTCAAGTGCTCCTCCAGACCTTTCTTAATCCATACTAGCAATTTCTGTACGTTGATTTTTCGCAGAGATATGATATTTTGAAGCTCATACAATTTTTATCGAAAAAGGTCAAAAACATATGGACATCAGTATATATATGGGCAAATCCACCGTAGTTTTAACTTTGCATGTGACTTTTTTTCAGCAATTTTTAAATAATTACTATTCTGTTACATTAAAACGCACATCGCTGTATTTGGCTTTAAATTGTCCGTTCTGAATCTAAAAAATATACTCCACTTTTTCGCAAAGCTACATTAAACGGCACCTTTAAAATTTTCTTATTGATATCAAATTTTTTACAAAAAATCACGGTTTTTGCATAAATAGTATAAAAAGAAGTAAAATTTTTGAAGTCTTGGTGAATTTTAGATCATGCCGTTTGAATAATATTCAAAAAAAAACTGTGAGACTACTTTCTCAACTCAAAACCAAAAAATTAAAACCTAAGTAGAGTCACATGCAACTTCAAATAGGTTTGATAATAGCGATTTTCATTCCAAGACAACATACATATTTTGAATTATATTAACTGAGTTCTTCGATGCTGCACATGACTCCACTTAGGTTTAGATTTTTCGTATTTCAATTAGGAGAATAGTTCTATATTTTTTTTAAAGATTACTTGAACGGCATGATCTAAAATTCATCAAGACTTCAAAAATTTTACTTCTTTTTATACTATTCATGCAAAAACCGTGAGTTTTCGTAAAAAATTTGATACTTTTTAGAAAATTTTGAAAGTGCCGTTCAATGTAGCTTTGCGAAAAAGTGGAGTATATTTCTTAGATTCGAAACGGACAATTTAAAGCCAAATACAGTTATGTGCGTTTTAATGTAACAGAATAGTAATTATTTAAAAATTGCTTAAAGTTAAAACTACGGTGGATTTACCCATATATGTGTAGGTAGAGAATTATAAATTTTCTCTGATTATCCTTTAATATATCCAATACGATCTTTCAATCAAAAATTTGTACTGGAACCATTTTAAATTGTCCTAAAAGTCCTGGCTTCCATCAGGACTAAATTGAAATGATTATGTTAAGGTATCAAGCCTGAATTAAAGTTAAAAGAAAAATTAAATTTAAATGTAATGATAATTTTTTTATCTTATAATATTAATTGATAAAATATTTTTTTATCTTAAATATATATTAAATATAAGGCTTTCAATCATAAATAATTTCAAAAGTCATCCGATAGTTAAAATCTTTTTCTCTTGTCGATGAATTGATTTTTTCTATTTTTGTAGTTGCCGCAAGATTTCTCAGCCAATTTTTAACCAATTGACATAAAAATTTGCAGAGCTCTTTAATTTATATATCTTCACAAGTTGACTGACCTGGAATTTTAATAAGACAAGCTCAAATAAATGTTAAACAAAATTACTTACATAAAATTTTTAAATATACTTATTTTTTCTAATATTTTCAACTTCTTCCAAACCAAACTTTTTTGGTTCTTTTTTTTTAAATTGAAACAATGAACTTGTGAAAATATATAAATTAAAGATCTCTGCAAACTTTGAAGTCGATTTGTTGAAAATTGGCTGAGAAATTTTACGGCAACTAAAAAAATAGACAAAATTAATTCATCGACAAAAGAAAAGGATTTTAATTATTGGATGGGGTCTTTTGAAATTATTCATTGATTAAAGTCTTACATTTGATTTATATTTAAGATAAAAAAAAGTTTCATCAATTAATATCATTAAAAAAAAATTTATTACATTTTAATTTAATTTTTTTTCAGATTTTAACTCAGGCCTGATACCGTAAAATGAAAAATTTACAATAAATATGTTTGTATGTAGGTCATAGAATAAGTTAAATTGAGTCAGATTTAAAATGTTTAAGAGCAGATAGAGTATATCTGTCCTTTTCTAATGAATAAATTAATTATTTTTAAAAAATTAATAATTTCAGTACAAAATAAAGAGAAAGCCGCATCTCATATAAAAAAAGCAATATTTTCTTTAATGAAATGAAAGTGATTTTATTATTTCGTTTTCAAGGAAACCTTGAAAAACATAAAACTTAGAGGTTAGGGTAAACAATTTTGTTTTTTAAGGTTCTCTTAAAAACAAAGCGATAAAATTGATTCTTCCTGTTCAAAGAAAATTTTGTTTTTTGTGATACCAGATGCAGTTTTTTTAATTCTTTGCTGAAGTTATTAGTTTTTGCAAAATATTAATTCTTTGAATAGAAAAGGATGGAGATATGTGACCTCCTCTTAAGTAGATAATTCAAATAAAGTTAAATAGTATAAATATTTGAAAAAATTTATGAAATCTAGTAGTGGAAAAGCTCTACCAATATTTGAGTGAGTGAGATCGCTCTCACTATTGAAATGATTAAAGGATATTTTAAATCATTTCAAATAAATAGCATATTGTATATTTTTACCTGGTAGTGCTTCTCAAGTAGATAGAAGCTGAGTACGGGCAGACAGATGAATAGGTACGATTTTATAGACACTCGAGTTAATAAATATTTTTAAAACTTCATAATAATTGATTTTACACGTGTATACACAGACACTAGATCATAATATATAAAACTCACAATATAGATTACTACTGAAATATAAAGCACAACTTATGGGAAGAGTAAATGTATTACAAATCAAGAATCCTGGGGTAGTGCCAATTTTCATCGGTTTCATTCGGTTTTTATAACCATATTTGTTTACGAGATCTTTACAATATTTTGTTTATCATTTTTCTTAAGTTCTGATAGTTTGTTTCGAAATGTGTGTTTTAATATCATAAATAGTTTGCCGATTTCAGAATAGACATTTTAATTCTTTTGCTTTTTGGACTACTTAATTTTAAAATTTTGCCTAATAATAAGATATTGCGACTGTTCAGTAACTGAGGAATTTTGATTGACCAATATTAATGAAAAGGTACGAGTTTTGATGTAACAGCATCATATTCCGTTGTTAATTTGTTACTCAACTTTTATAGTGTTTTAGATTTTATTGCTACAGCCGTTTCCAAGAAAAAATGAATTCGCTAGGTCAACACTGAAAAAAGTTGGGGATAACAGTTGTACTAAATGCCAACGCGCAGCCGTGTTGCGCTTAAGGAGGTTCTTGCATGAAAATTCTGAGACTATACAATAACGTTTCTTATTATTGAAAATGTCCTGAATCCGATCGTATGCTTAATTTATGGGCTTGCCATGCAAAATTTAATAAAATCAGAACTTAAAGTTTGAACTTTTTTGTACAGGCTCTTATGGGATTGTGAATAAAATATATCAAAATTGCGTATTTGCAAAGCAGGGAGTGATTTTCTGAAAAACAGACAGATAAACAAATGTCTAAAAGAAAGTTTCCTATTTCAAATGATATCTAGTAAATTATTCATTGCGGTGATAAATATTAAGATATTACTCGTTAAAGTTAATAAACGTCATTACAACCGGATCAAGAGAAGCCGTGTTACTCAACAGCGACAAGAAAAGTGCGCGAATTTCAAAAGTTTTGAATTCTCATAACAAAATACAATTAACAATATTATATATAAATATATATTATTTTATTTAAAATTATTTTATGATAAACAATTCTATGTCCGCTATTTTTACATAATTTCTTTAAATTTTATTATATTATTATCAAAATATTAAAATAAAAATAAGCAAACTTAACCTAAAAGCAGAAACCGGTTACAGACGCCGTGTATATATACATATATATATGTATACATTGTACTACGCGATCGAATTCATGACAATTTATTTACATTTTAAGTGCATAATGTGCAAAAAACGCAAAGTTCATAGTATATTTAAACGTAAAAAATAATTATTTAATTTTCAAAAATAAATATATAAATATCTATATTCACGTTTTTATCGATTTTGACCTTATCTGTACTCGCAAGAACCTCCTTAACAGAGATCCTTGCTACGTTTTTGGGAAAGCTGCTATCTCAAAAATTAAAGCTAGATTGCGTACGCTTAAGAGGGAAATCTAATATACACTGTTAAGATGACAACTATACGCCGTAGGTCGTCTTCTTACCTAAATTCCAACAGCAGAGGGGCGATTCAACCTATGCTACATATGTATGTATCACGGTGATATGTATGTACGTTCGAACGTAAGTTGGTAGCACTGCTAAGACAAGTCGTCGCGCGCAAAAATTGTATCTACATGGAAACGGAGACTTAAGGTCTTGACGGTTCGACAGACGATTCAATGCGGGCGACGACTTGTCTTAGCAGTGCTACCAACTTACGTTCGAACGTACATACATATCACCGTGATACATACATATGTAGCATAGGTTGAATCGCCCCTCAGACTTCTCAAAGGCCGGTACGTCGTCGCGTTTCAGTTATTTATACATATACTCGCTTAAACATGTATATCAACGGTCCTAAATTTCAAAACATACAGCGACACTACGCTGCGGTAACGGAGAGTTCCCGTACTTTTTTCAGTAAGCATAGCCACCCCTTGTATTTTATTATGTATATGACATATTGAAATCAACTATACGGCATATTTTGTTGCTTATTTGTTGCTGATTGTTTGTGCGGAGATTGGTTTTCAGGTTGTGGCTGTTTACGCTACATACTCTAGCTTAATATTAAGCTAACGCAGCCACCATACGTATCTTCCAACATGATTGGCACATTGAAATGAACTAAACACATTTTAATGATTTAAAGTTTCATTTAAACAAAATTAGAAAAATGTCTAACATTTTTAATGAAATAAAATATCTTACCTGTCCACTAAGAGAACTTACACGCCCTCCATATTGTAATTTAGGTGGAGGTAGAATTCTTCCTCTTACTTCCATCATATTGTTTGAAATAGTAAGACCGAATTCTTGAACGTAAGAATCATTATTAAAGTCTGCACGTCTGACGAGATTATTGATTTCTCTCTCACGATCAGGAGCTGAACGAGCCGTGGCTTTAATCATTGTTGATGTTTGCATATCTGTCAATTTTTTTATACATCGTTGTCCAGCTACAATATTACAAACCTAAAATAAAAAATTTTGCTACATTGTTAGATAACAAATGGTGCTTTATCAATTAATATGTTAAAAATATAGTCACAAAAAGCTAATAAAGTGCCCTTACGGGTCAATATTTCATAATCCTTAAGAGGAGGTCGTATAGTTCTGTCCTTGTCTAATCTAAATTTTCGTTTTTATTAATAAATTAAATTTTGTTATACAAAAGTAAGAGCATAGCCCAATAAATTTCAGGACGAGCAAACGATCCTATTTTATCAAAAAATATAAAATTTTCATTAGTTTTCAAGTGAGGTCTGAAACGGAAAAACAATTGAACTTGATAACTGTTTTTCCGTTTCAGACCTCACTTGTAAACTAAAGAAAATTTTATATTAGACAACGACATAGCTATACGATCGCCTCTTAAGAGCAGGCTGGATTCGCTGTACTTCTAATTGAGTTTTTTTGTTATTTACTTAAGTATTAAATGCTGTATCTGCAAATTAAAGATTGAGCGCAATAGATATTATTACTATAAATATTTATGCACAAGAACAAAAAATTTTATCACATCGTTTTTGAGAAAAGTAAGAAACGCAAAAATATTATAAACATAATCTTTTACTTCAGCGTTGCTTACTTTTTTCAAAATCAACGTGGTAGAATTTTTTGTTCTTATGCATAAATATTCATAAAAATAATACCTATTGCGTTCAATTTTTAATTTGCAGATACAGTAATTAATACTTAAGTGAATACAGTAGACTCTCTCAAAGTCGAAATTCTCGTTAACGGGATGTCGGAGATGCAGCAATCGAGTTTTGCATTATTTATTCTATCAATATCTTTTCAAATTTATAAATTAAACAAATATAATGACTTGTCCGCACTAAAGCTATACTAAATCAATAATTTTTATTAAAATAAAAAATCATTTGGACTTGTTATTTTTTTATGAACTTGGAATGGATAATAGATGTCAAACTCGACAAACCTAACCTTAAAATACGATACATTAAAAGTTCTTATTATAACTTTTCATGTATAGTTTTTTGGTGGATTTCTTGAGTTGTCCGCACTAGAGTTTTATGTTACTAATTTTTTCTTTTGAGCAAAAAAACTCGATTAAACGCACCGTTTATTAGTAAGTTAGGATTGCAAATATTATTAGAAGGCGGGTAGCTTCGTCATGCTCTTAAGGCGACTTCGGATTTTAGGTTAGGTTTTATTTTTGAGTTTACAAATTACTCTTTCAATACGTAAAATTTTTCAGATTTTTCAATTTTCCGCCATTCTACGGATTATAATAAATGGTGGAAAATTAAAAAATCCAAAAAATTTTAGAAACTGAAAGAGTAATTTGTAAACTACAAAATGAAATCCAACCAAACTTCCGTAGTCGCCTTAAGAGCAGGTCGTATATCTCTATCCTTTTCTTATTAAAAAATTAATTTTTCTGCGAAACCTAATGATTGTAGCAAAAAGTAAGAAGAAAGCCCCATCTCCTATAATAAAAAGCAATATTTTCTTTTATGAGGAAAAATTATTTTTATCGCTTCATTTTTAAGAAAACTTTGAAAAACTGAATTGTTTATCCTAACCTCTAGTTTTTAAGTTTTTCAAGGTTTTCTTCAAAACGAATCGATAAAAATAATTTTTCCTCATCAAAGAAAATGTTGCTTTTCATGATACAAGATGGGGCTATCTCCTTATTTTTACAATTATTAGTTTTTGTAAAAAAATCAATTCTTTGATTAGAAAAGGACAGATATACTCGACCTCCTCTTAACTCGGAAAAAAAGTCGGTCGCTTCGAAAAGTCTCTCTAACTCGAAAAAATACATGGTAAAATTATACCTCTGCTACTCGAATATTATTTGATCCAATTTGTGTAAATTGAAATTTTCAACGAGAAAAATTCAAAATTTAAATTAAAAAATTCTATAATTCAAAAATACTGTTATATTTCTTTATATTTTTGTAATGACTATTGTAAAGTTAGTATTATGTTCAGTTTAGAGTCTGTATTCATGATGAGTGCTTCTAATTGCAAATTAAAGTGTTTATCTGTTGAAGAAAGAGTAAAAATTATTCAGGCAGTAAATACAAAGTTTAAATTTAAGAGTCGGCCGGAACAGTTTTGATTACCGACCGAGAAGTGAAAATGTTATTTTATCATAAAAAAAAAATAATTATACTGTTGTCAAAACAAATTGTTATCGAGCGCAATTTTTTATATATAGATTTCTGTATAATAGACGTTTTTTCATAAAATTCACCATATTTTAAACGAAAAGTAAGTAACCGTACTTAGAGTTTAATAAACAGCTGTAGTATAAAACTTTCAATTTTACAAAATTTTCTTAAATTATTTTTAGCGAGCGCAATACAGAAATAAATTTCGTGAATGTATTTAAAATTTTAATGCATTCCATTACGTATAGAAGGAGAAAATTAAGCAACGGATTTTCGATTCTCGGTCGGTATCGAATCTGCTGCGGCCTGCTCTTAAGCAAGATATTGCAAAAGAATTTGACATATCTAATTAAAATTGTTTGTTAAGAATAAACAAATTACTATATTACAACAATAAAAAAGAACTAATTAAGTGTTTGTAAACATGGAGAAGAATTGAACAAAGAAGAAGGCGATGTAAATACAATCAAACATGTGTCAGAGAACGAATCAAAATATGCTTTGAATAAATTAATTACTTTTTTCGAGCAAACACATGTAAACGAACATGTATTTTCTCAGTTAATAGATATTGATAATGCTATAAATGTTGTTATTTCTAAAAATTCGAATTAAAAAAAATTACTGATTAGGGTATAAGTGTCAGTTACTGTGCTTCAACATTATAGTCTAGGCGCCAGATAGGTTACAGTAGCCTCTTTAATTTAGATTGACCCACCAAGGTTTTTTTAACGTATTTTGACCTCCTGAACACGAAAATCGATGGTGGATTTCGATCCGGATGTCGAATAAATTGTTATAAACAACTTAATTGTTTATAACGCTATAACGTTTAAACAAAAAGAGATACGAAAATCTTGTTAAATATTTTTTTCTGTGGCCTTTTAAAACAAATACACCCGATTTTGAATCATGCTGTTCGGATAATTACAACCAGAGATTTTGTTAATTTATTGCAAATTGACGAGATAAACTCGTCGCACTTGATGAAATTCGACTATATCTCAGGTTCTATCAAACATTTGTGATCGATTAAAGTCTCATTTTAAAGGTAAAAGTATTTTTTACAAAACTATACTACTTGAAGCTATTTATAAACATCGATAAACAAAAGGAGACTGATCAAAATGAGAATTAAAGCACTTTTTTTGCTATTTCAATTGTTTATAACGCTACAACGTTTAAACAAAAAGAGATACAAAAATCTTGTTAAATACTGTTTGCTGCGGCTTTTTAAAACAAATACACCCGATTCTGAATCGTATTATTTGGATAATTAAAACTAGAGATTTTGTTAATTTATTGCAAATTGACGTGATAAACTCGTCACGCTTGATGAAATTCGACTATATCTCAGGTTCTATCAAACATTTTTGATAAGGTCTCATTTTAAAGGTAAAAGTATTTTTTACAAAACTATACTACTTAAAGCTATTTATAAACATCGATAGACAAAAGGAGACTGATCAAAATGAGAATTAAAGCACTTTTTTTGCTATTTCAATTGTTTATAACGCTACAACGTTTAAACAAAAAGATATACAAAAATCTTGTTAAATACTGTTTGCTGCGGCTTTTTGAAACAAATACATCCGATTTTGAATCATGCTGTTTCGTTAATTACAACTTGTGATATTGTTAATTTATTGCAAATTGACGAGATAAACTCGTCGCGCTTGATGAAATTCGATTATATCTCAGGTTCTATCAAACATTTGTGATCGATTAAAGTCTCATTTTAAAGGTAAAAGTATTTTTTACAAAACTATACCACTTAAAGCTATTTATAAACATCGGTAAACAAAGGGAGACTGATCAAAATGAGAATTAAAGCACTTTTTTGCTATTTCAATTGTTTATAACGCTACAACGTTTAAACAAAAAGAGATACAAAAATCTTGTTAAATACTTTTTCCTGCGTCTTTTTAAAACAATTTTTCCACCTCTTAATGACTTAGTGCCACCGTGTCATTGCAAAGTTAGTAATACAAAAGCTTGCTTTTGTAAAAAAAACACATCATGCCGTACCTTTTGTGCATGCATGAAAAATAATATGTGAAAATAAGTAAATTATCCTTAAGTTGAATAAATAATATAATTTTTTTCTTGATATTTCAATGTCACCTCTTTATTTATATATATTTCTTTATTTGTTTTTCATTATTAATAAAAATAGATTGATAGATTTAATTTTTGTACCTAATTTTTTACGGGTTCGTACTGTTAATTTGCAATAAATTAACAATATTTCAAGTTGTAATTATCCAAATAGCATAATTCGAAATCGGGTGTATTTGTTCTAAAAAGCCGCAGAAAAAAGTATTAAACAAGATTTTTTCATCTCTTTTTGTTTAAACGTTGTAGCGTTATAAACAATTGAAATAGCAAAAAAAGTGCTTTAATTCTCATTTTGATCAGTCTCCTTTTGTTTATCGATGTTTATAAATAGCTTCAAGTAGTATAGTTTTGTAAAAAATACTTTTACCTTTAAAATGAGACTTTAATCGATCAAAAATGTTTGATAGAACCTGAGATATAGTCGAATTTCATCAAGCGCGACGAGTTTATCTCGTCAATTTGCAATAAATTAACAAAATCTCTGGTTGTAATTATCTAAATAGCATGATTCAAAATCGAGTGCATTTGTTTTAAAAAGCTGCAAAAAAAGTATTTCACAAGATTTTTGTATCTCTTCTTGTTTAATCGTTATAGCGTTATAAACAATTAAATTGTTTATAACAATTTATTTGACATCCGGATCGAAATCCACCATCGATTTTCATGTTCAGGAGGTCAAATACATTAAAAAAACCTTAGTGGGTCAATTTAAATTAAAAAGGCCACTGTGACCTATCTGGCGCCTAGACTATTATCCTGTGCTTTCCATTTAAATATATGTAAAGCACAGAATTAGGTTCAGGCATAGCAACCCAGACAAATGCTCTGTTTCAACAAAGTTTAATAGAAATATATATTACGATAAATTAAACCTCTCTAATTCGAATTTTTTATTTATCATTTCAGTAACTCGAACTCTTTATAACTCAAAACTTTCTCCAACTTGAAAAAAAATTTCGGTCCCTTGCACTTCGAGTTAGAGAGAGTCTACTGTAATAAAAAACTCAATTAGACAAGGAAAGTGAATCCGGTCTGCTCTTAAGGGTAAATTTAATAAAGAAGTGCTTTTTTCTTTATTACACTTTTTGAAAGAAAAGAATAAATATAAAATCAGTAAATACTAGTATGCACGAGTTATTGTTATCATTATTCATGTACTTTATACATTTTAATGTTATTTTAGAGAAATTGAAATCTACCTTTGGAAAATTTCTATGTATTTTATGGGTTTGGAATACATTTCAAAAATATCATCTTGATCATAAATTAGTTCTTTGAGTGATAAAAGGAAAATGAATGAATAATAACGATAACGGTATTGGGTCTTCGCATGTAAAATTTTTTTTGAATCTATTATATCCGTCATTTAGAAAAAAAAATAAAGGACGTATTTTTTCTTATATCATTAAAATGAAAACTCAAAGAGATAGAGTGTAACGTTTGGCTTTTCGGGCGGTTGCCGTAGACAACTCGTTGACGTCGGTGGCATCAGACTTTTACTTTTTACCTGAGGGTTGATGCTGGAAGATGGTCGGTCGGAGGTTCGAATAAGCCAAAGTTCAAACTTATAAACTAAATTGAAATTACTGAATTTAATAAAAATAAAAATGAGTTCAAGAATGAAAAGTTTAAAGAAATGAATAAAAATTTAACTGTAATTAATATTGAAGGAAAAAGGAATTTACTATTGAGTTTAAATAATAATTAAATTGATGAAATAACAAATCTTAAAACTAAAGCGGTAAATGACGGGCGGATTTACAGGACGGGTTTAGCGGAACTGGTAAATGAGTATGAGTCGTGCATTTTATATTTTTCACAATAAATATTCTTTGTATTTATTGAGTTGATCTTAAAACTAATACAAGGTTGATCGATTAAATGATAATCTCGGAAAAATTGGCCGGAAACGGCGGTACGCAAAAATATGAATAATCAAGATAATACAAAAATTAAATTATATCTTTTAGGCGGTCGGTATTAGTTCTACCGGTAATGCAGTTTAACAAAATTATACTTAGCAATAAATTTCGAACGGTATCGGTTACAAACTAAAAAAAAAAATAAACTATTTACAGGCTACAATATTATCGACGGTTAGCACGGTTGGAATCTACTTTACCGGCGGCGGATAATACGAGCGGTGTCTCCGTGACATTCGGTACAGGCATAAGGTACAGGCTGGTGTCAGAGGGAGACAGGAAAGGTTACCTCCAAGTCTTAAAGTAGACATGGAGGGGATGTACTAGTCGTGCATACTCGCATCGACTAGCGGAGGATCTACCCCGACCGAGAAGGTGGTGGTAGTTGTCAGGATTCAGTGTCGGGCAATCCCACCCTTACACTGACGGAGAGGTTGGAGGCTAACGTAGGGCAATCCCACCCTTACGTAGCTTAAGACAGGAATACGGGTGAAGGTAACTCCCACTGTGTCGAGCAATCCCACTCTTACACAATGGAAGGGGAGACGAGTCCAAAGGCTGGCTCGGCGGCTTGCTTATATATGCTATGGAGCTCGCTATTCCCGTTGCGGGAGTAGCGCCTCGTAGCGGCTGAGCATATGAACTATGTCTAGCGCGATTTTTGAATCGTCGCAAGAGGCTGTTAAAATTGTGTGACTTCACGGTTGTTTTAGCAATCGTGACGTCATATACATTGGCGCTATATCTATATATATATATATATATATATATATATATATATATATATCATAATTGTATTGATTTCTACTCGTTATAACTTTTGCAAATCATCATATTTTAAAAAACAAAAAATACGGGTGTGTGTGTGTGCGTATGTGAGTGTGTATGTGTGTATCTATGTATGTACATGTGTATAAGTGTACATATGTGTGTATGTGTGTATCTGTGTATGTACATGTGTATAAGTGTACATATGTGTGTATGTGTGTATATGTGCGAGTATGTGAGTATACGTGTAACTGTCTGTGTCTGTGTGTACTTATGTTTGTGTACATGTGTATGTGTGTTTTAGTGTATGTTTAACCTTTTAAGGACGGGGCTGGTCGATATTTCGACCACTTAAGTATCATAATATTTTTGAGTGTTTTAACATAATATTATCCTCAAAATCACTCAAAAATATTATGATACTTGAGTGGTCGAAATATCGACCAGTCCCGTCCTCAAAAGGTTAATTTTGATTGACGTATACTTGCCTTTCAATACTATCACTTCGGATTAAAAACCGATCATGTATAGAAATTATAAAGATATTTGTCCAACTTCATTGGGAGAGAAGCTTGCCGGCTATGATAAGTCGCCGTTTATGATTGACACAGTTGACCCAGTCTGCACTTGGTTGCTTCTGTGACATTCTTATGCTGCAATGGAGAGTTTGACGCCGTTAAAAACGTTTAAGCCCAGTAAAAATAAGTTTCCATAAAGGGGCGGAGAATTGTCACAGATGCAGCGTAAGAGAGATGCTCCACACCGTATATACAAACGGACAAAAGACGAGTCGTATCTTTCTGAGTTTCTGCGGTTGCATAGAACAGTGGACGAACAGACGGTACGTGCTAAAACTACATACATTTACAACAGACTGTTTGGTGCTTTTGCGGGTGGTAATATCTGGAAGGAGTTAAAAGACCTGAGATTGTTATCCAGACGTCAAGTGAATTTGAATGGATTCACCCCGGATGAGCTTAATGCGCACTTTGCTAAAGTGTCAGTCTCACCACATGAGAATGATGAGCCGTTGAAAATTGTTTCTCAATAAAATGAAAGTGGGTTTACCCTCAAAACGATTAGTTTTAATGATGTTCTTGCGATCTCACATTTTTCCTAACCGGCTCGTGTTGAGGATGGCATTTCGCAAAGTGTGATAATTAAAACTTAACCATTTATTGGTCAACATCTTGTGACTCTGTTCAATTTCTTTTTTCCATAAGGGGTTTTCCCTAGCCTTTGGAAGCAAGCACGTATTATACTGTTGAAATAGTGTGCTGCACCTAAGCAGCCAAAAGATTTTAGGCTTCTAGTCTTCTTATGTTTTTTTTCTTTCAAAGGTTCTTGAGAAGATTGCCCATGACCAGTTACAGGAGTACATCACTTCCAATAAATTGCTCGATTCTATGCAGACTGGTTTTAGGAAGCATCACTCTACGCAGACTGCTGTACTCAAACTTACATACGACATAAGAACGGGTTTAGACAGAAAGCTTGTCACGTTATTACTTCTTTTTGACTTAAGTAAGGCCTCCAACACGATCTCCCCCTCGAAGCTTCTTGCGAGGTTTGGATCGATGGGGTTTTGCGAGACCGCACTTTGTTTTGCTTTTAAGTATGGGAAAGGATTCGGTTGTGGGCACCCTTTTGTTTTTGGCTCATAACTTTTTATCAATTGTATATTTTTTAGACTTATAGGTGTCTATAGAAAGACGAAGACCTTAGCTAACTAACAAACGAAGGGACAAAATCGATTCCGTCAGATACAATAATTTTTTTTGTTAATTTTGTGAAATGCCCACAACCGAACAAAAAAAGATTTTGGTTTGGTTGTGGACAATCATGCAAAATTGTTGGTGCTAAGATATTGGTTGCAATCCATATTGCATCACAAAGTAGGAATAAATTCCTACTAAATAGGAATTGAATTGGCTAAAAACCAATCTAGGAGTTCCTCAGGGTTCGGTGCTGGGACTTCTTTTGTTTGGCCTTTACATTAATAACGTACGTGACACACTGGACTCCGTTAGCGTTGAGCACCTGCTGTATGCAGACGATCTTCAAATTTATACACAGCTCCCTTGTGATGATGTGGATGAGGATATTCGTATTTTACAGACGGCGGCCAGGGTGCTGTCAGGGTGGGCTGCTATTTCTCTCGCATTAAATACAAGTAAAACAAAGGCGATCGTCTTTGCTAGTAATTGTTTTATTAAAAATTTTTATACTGGTGAGCTAAGGATGATCGACCTGGGGAGTGGTGTCGGTATTCCTTTCTTCGATCCCGTTACGAGCCTTGTTGTACTCGACTCTAAACTTTCATGGAAACCGCACATCAATATGATGACTAAAAAATTCAATAAAGTGATGTATAATTTGCGGTTCTTCCGTTGGTATACCACTGAGGCTCTGCGTAAACAACTCGCAGCCATCCTGTTGTTCCCGCATCTTGATTACTGCACGGTAGTTCTGCTCGATATTTCACAGGAGCTACAAAGACGACTACAGACAATGCAAAATTTATGTGTGAGATGTGTTTTAGGCGTAAGGATGGATGATCATAGCTCGCCCCATAATTATGCTTTGGGTTGGCTGTGTACTGATTCGAGGAGACAGTATTTTATGGCTGTACTTTTGTACAAAAAAGGATTGAATCTCAACTTTTACTAGAATATCCAATATTATGAACAGTGATTTTTTAAAGAATTTGAACAAAATAGCTCATAATCTTGGAATGATTGAGCGTTAGACCGAATGCTCGCGACTTTTTTCATGATTTTATGTATAAAATCACATCTGCAAGTTACAGCAAGATCCGTGATCCAAACAAGGGGTCCTTTCCTAGTGAGTCTGTACGCGTATATTGACGGTTCTTAAGAAGACTATAACCTTTAAACATTTGGCGAAGACTATAATTTCCACCATATACGACGAAAATGATAATTTTAATTTTTATATAAACGAAGACTATTACTCCTGAACGATTTACGACGAAAAGAATTAAATTTTAATCTATGTTCAAGAAAACTATTATTTTTATAGTATTTTTTCACCACATTTTTCATTATTGCAAAATAGAATTTGTTCGTTTTGTTGTTCGTAGTCTGTGTTTTTACAGATGCAGGAATCGACAATATTTAAATGAAATTTACGGCTCAATGAAAATAAAATATTATTAATTTTACTTTGAATAATATACTTCTATCTTATGATATCATACTGTAACGTAATCAAAAAATTCATTCTTAACTAAAATTCTTTGAATGAATATATTTGTAAATAAATATTTGTTTTCAATAATATATTCTACGATCGTCTTTAGCCTAATTTCAGAGAATAATGAAACTTGAAAAAAATCATTAACAACATTATTCCCACTTAAGGTGGTTCATTCGCGATCAGAGTTGATTCAAGATATTATTGAAATTGTAGGTATGGTTCAATAAAAGCAATGTGAATATCATATTAAAATTTTAGAACATTTCATCGTTTCGTTTTTGATTAATCGTTGTCCAAAATTTTGCAAATTACGTTGGAAGTATATCCATATATATTGAAATTTTCATATTATGTAGCTTTCAACACTATTATCTCATAAACGACATTCAAATTGTAATTGAAAATTTAAACATATATAAAGGAACTATTTTCCAACAAGATTCGCGTAAATTCATCGTTTTATTAAAGAGATAAAGTGTTTTGAAAATGTAATTATCAGATAAACGATGCATGTATCGTTCACAATTACGTTGCTGCGCATGCGCAACTGGATCATATGATCGCTATCTCTTTCTCTCACAGCTAGCTTTCTTTCTCTTACCGAGTGAACCACCTTAACGTAACCTTTATGTACACTTGGCCTATGAGGCGGTTTATTGACTCTGCGAGCGAAGTAGCTGCTACTCCGCTTGTTTAGTAGTGATAACTCCGATCCCACTTAATCCTTTTATAACGCCATTCCAACTCCGACGGCAAGTTCGTACGACACCGCTTTTCTCTCAGTGCATACTCATTTGCCAGTTTCGCTCAACTTATCCTGTATCCGCTCCATGGTTTATCATCTTAGTTTCAAGCCTCATATTTCTATTAATTTATTTATTATTCTCTTTATCGTTTTATTTAAGTTTAATCATTACTGATTACCTATTAATTTTTTTTATGTACTTCTTTTATAAAGACTAACTTTTTATTGATTAAGGTAGTACCGTCATGGATTTTTGACATTAATAACATCTGAATAGTAGTTTAAGTTACCAGTGCAGAAAGTAGGCGATAGCCGCACGCACGAAGATTGCCACTCGAGTGTGACGAGACCGGCAACGCATATGCAGCTATTGTTTGCTTTTTGCACGTGTAGCGTACATAAGTCTTCCTAACAGGTCTCGGAAAGTTCGACAAAACAAAATGGAGGAAATAGTATTGAAAAAAATGTAATATCATTAATTTTTATACAAGAATACAAATTGACGTAAGATGCGGAAAACATTAAGCTAAAAATTAAACAAAGAATGTGATAAGCGCGTGCTTTTTGTACGTAACATCTTTTTTTTTTCATTTTTCAGTATGATAGGTGTAGCTTTTCTTAGAATAAGAAATATTTAACAACAGTTAAATTGTATTTTAAATAATAGATAAAAGCGCGCGCTCTTTGTGCGTAAAGTTTTTGTCTCCCTATTCTTCAGCTTGATAGGAGGTGCTTCACATAGAAGAAGAAATAATTAACAACCGTTTAATTTCACTTTAATTAATAGATAGAATTTAGTTTCGGTTGATCGTTTTAAGGTAGTACTATCGTTAAGGGATTGACGGTTCAGAAAAATCTGAAATTAGGTATGTAAGTAGATTTAAGTTAAAATAAGATGTAGTTAAATTTTGGTAAACTTTTGGAGCATGAGAGAAAAATGACAAACATTTTAATTTTCACATTTATAACACGCGCTCTTATGGTAACCACACAGAAATTCTTTTTCAACTTTTGATTATAAGCTACTGATGGTTCAAAATTTCATCAAATTTAACATGTAATTAATTAAAGAACTAAAGAATAAATTTTTCAGTATCGAGTTTGAAACGATATAAACATCTTAGACTCAATGCACGCTCGTGTGTAGCTATATATACACTATATATAGATATAAAGCGCGTGTTAAAAGATAAAAATTAAAAAGCTTATAATTTTTTTCTCATGCTCTGAAAGTTAACCAAAATTTAACTGTGCACTGAAAAAACTGTAGGCACCCTCCCTTACCACAGCGAGGAGATGCTATACTAAACGTGAATACATGGGTGCTATATTAAATTAAAGCTATCCTCGCTGCGGTTTTGGGCTCGCTGCTTTCCCAAAATTAGAGACGAGTAGAGACAAGAGATTTTTGAGAAGGCAGCGCGCCTAAAAACGTAGCGGGGATCTCTCTCACGCGCACGAGGATCGCTTTTATGTGCAGAACGCTGCGTATTCATATTTAGTATAGTTTCTCACTCGCAATTTTTTCAGTGTGCTTTATTTGAATTAAAATCTACTTATGTGCCCAATGTCAGATTTTTCTGAACCGTCAATCCCTTAACGATAGTACTACCTTAAGGAGCATAAATTTTTTTTTTCTTTCGAACGCTGTTAATTTATTAAATTATTGAAATGATAATTTTCCTACATAATGCCGTGCGGAAGATACTAAAAATTTAAAATTTTCAGTTAGGTTGTTATGTAAAATACTATACACAATTGCGGAGAAAACTTGATAAACTATAAAAAAGCGTATAATGTGTAACAAGGAATATCATTAAATAAAGGATTTTTAAATTAATACATATTTTTTTTTTCGAACAAAGAATATGTTTTTAAACTATAATTGTAAAAATAACTTTCGCGTGATATAGATGACTTTTAGAACGAAAATGCGTATCGAAAACCAAACATTCCAAACGCCTTTAGAAAAAATTATTTTTTACTAGTTTTTATATAAATTTCATGACAAAAATAAATCAGAATGTAGGAAAAAAATACTTATAGATGTAAAAAAAAAGATTTGATAAAAATTGCAACACTACACTGAAAGAACTTTTCGTATGCTGTATGCCAAAGCGTAAGGGCGCAGTATACTACAAGTTTACGGGAGACAGAAAAACAAATGTTGGCGTTTTAAAAGCCAACCGATATCAGCCAGCCGTGCGCGCGTAACTCATAAGTAACTTTTGGCATTCAAAACGCCAACATATGTATTACTGTTCGCCGCTGAGTATGAGCGGACTGTATACCTTCCCTCTTGGTTGGCAGTTCGCTAAGACATCTATCCGTGTACTAGCGCAGATATTAGTGATTAATAAGAGATACAAAAAAATATCCTATACATAAAGTAAACTTTTTTATTTTTTATCGAATTTGAATGAAACAAGGCTCATTTTGTTTCTTAGAATCCCAGGCGGAGTCACAAATGGAAATTCAGTAATAGCGCTTACAGTTTAAACGAGAATTCAATTGTTTATTAGAATACTGAGCAAGTTTTCATAAATAATTGTGATATACGTTTAAACTGTAAATGCTGCCATTCAAATTCAATCGGTGACACCCTCTGGAATTTTCCAAGGAACAAAATGAGCTTTGTTTCATTCAAAAACGATAAATATTAAAAAAGTTTACTTTGTTTTTTGTGTCTCTTTTTAATCACTAATATCTACGCCATTAAGGTTGCAATTTTTATGGAATCATTTTTCTCTGCATCCTAAGTATCCCTTTCTTACATTCTCGTACATTTTAGTTGTAAAATTCGTATGAAAACTAAAAAAAAATTATTTTCTTATGATGTTCTGAATCACACATATCTATGACGGTACTACCTTAAATTAAACTTTGTTTGTATCATTGAATACAATAGAATAAATTAAGTTTGTAAGATTTGAACTTTGGCTCATTCAAACCAACAAAAGCAATCGTAACCGTCAAAAGTCTGATAAGACGGAACAACTGTAACAATCGAAAAAAACCGAAAGTTAAAGTATATGTGTATGTGTGTATTAGTATGTGTTCATGTGTGTGTATCTGTAGGTATAATTTTGCATGTGCGTAAAGGTGTGCTTATAAGTGAATGTTAAAATACATAGGTATATGTGCGTGTATGTGTATGTGAGTGTATGCGTGGTTGTAAATGTGTATGTGTATATGCGTAGTTGTAAATGTGTATGTATGTATGCGTATGTGTGTATAAGCGTGTATTATAGTATTCTACCGTGTTCGAATCTTGCGCGCTTAGATAGTAATATACGACACACGCTCGGTCATATAACTCGTCTAAGATAAGGGAAAAAGCACGTATCTAAAAGACTGGCACGCGAGAGAGAAGCACGCCGGCCGCAGGGTGCTTCAGAGACTTTTCGGCTACCGTTGTGTTAACATGAAACCTAAGCAGCACTGTGCTCAGTAAATGATTCCGCCACGTGGCCGTTTAGACGTTTAGACTAACTAGGGGACACTCAACCTTCTGGGTGTTCGATTTTGATAAAACTTAGTGAGTGAATTTCTTTTACATATAAATGAAAGCCCTTCGAAGGATTCATTCTATTGGGCCCTCTGAACAGAGTTATCGATGAGTTAATTTTTCAAAATAGGTCATATTTTTGTAATATTGCTCCATTCTCAACACTGTTCTCTGCGAAAAGTTTTATTAATTAATCAATGCTGGGCTAAACAGTTTCACTCATTCAAAGAGTTATACTTTATAGTGATATTATATTAAATATAAAAATATTAATTGAAAAGCTTAAAATTGATCTATTTCAGTTTTAATAAAAAATTATCAATTTTTATAATTTTAATTAGTACGATTCAGTTTTCTCAATTTATGATGAATTTTTTTATTCTTTTCATTTTATTAAGATAGTGTCCTATATAATTAAAAAGAGAATAACATCAATAAGATTATTATAAATTCTATTTTTTTGCATATAAGAATATTTTTAACTTTATAAATAGAAAATCATTAAGAAACCTTCCAGTAAAAGTTCTCGGTAATCAATGCTACTGTCGACAAAAAGTTTTATTAAGACCAGGCCGGAGTAGAACCTGATATCGAACGATTAACAATTGAGTTGATTGTTATGTATTCAAGTATTAATGGATGTATCTTCAAATTAAAGGTTGAGCGCAATAGATAATATTAATATCAACATCTATGCACATGAAAAAAAAAATTTACCGCTTTGTTTTTGAGAAAAGTAAGTGACGCCAAAGTAAAAGTTTATGTTTATAATATTTTCGCATTACTTACTTTCCTCAAAAATTAAGCGATAGATTTTTTTTTCTTATACATAAATATTTGTAATAATAACTATTGCGCTTAACCTTCAATTTTCAGATACACCGATTAATACTTGAGTGAATAACGAAAATCTTAATTAGACAAGGACAGCGGATCCAGCCTGCTCTTAATTGGAAAAAATTGTTTTCTGATTTCAAATAGCATCACTGATTAAAAGGACCGTGTTCTACAATAATATAGTATTTCAAAAAATTAAATATCCAATGAAATGCTTAAAATCGATCTATTTTAGCTTTTATAAGAAAATAACGTTTTCAATTTTGATGAATACAGTTGAGCTTCCTTAGTTAATAATAAATAATTGTACTTCGTCTCTTTTATTTTAATAATATCGTACATACACTAATAGAAAATAACATCAACAAATTAATTATTAATTATGACTTGTTGCGAATAAAGTATTTCAAACATTATATCGTGAAGACTATTACAAAACATTTTTGCAATAATTTACCATCGTTAGCACAACTTTTTACAAAAGAGATTTTACCAACTAACTATTATTAAATTATGTGAATTAATTATGTAAAAGCTTAATTTACCTCGCTCCTAACGTCGCTCGGTTAAATTTTCATATATTATATTAATATGTATAAATTAGTCACTTTAAAGTCAAAAAAATTGCCTCAATTTATAAATTTTTATATTGCAGTTCTGTTTGAAATTTAGTTTTTATATATTTGAAAAAAAAAGAATAAATAAAAGTTCCAAAATGCATAGAAATTGTTTAAATACAAATCATATCATCACGATAAATTAAAAATTAGTTTAACTGAATTCCATTTAAATTAATGAAAAAATATGATAGGAATTCATTCTTTTTAATCATGTGTTTCAGACAGAGGGATGGAAATAAAGAAACAGAGACCTAGGAACGGAGACGAAGAGACAAAGACACAGAGACGGAGAGACGGAATCAGAGAGACATAGACGGAATGACAAAAACGGAAAAACGAAGACGAAGAGACGAAAACGGAGAAACAGAGACAGAGAGACAAAGACGAAGAAACGGAGTCGTAGGAACGGAGACGGAGAGACATAGATAGAGGGACGGAGAGACAGAGGCGGAGAGGCAGAGACATAAAGGCAGAGGCGGAGAGGCAGGGACGGAGAGACATAGACATAGGAACGGAGAGATGGAGACGAAAAGATGAAGATAAAGAAACGGAGGGACGGAGACAAAGAAACAGAGACGAAGAGACGGAGTGACGGAGATGGAGTGGCAAATGTTGTGTATGTGTATATGTGTATTTGTATGTGTTTATGGGTACGTGTTTATGTGTACGTGTGTATGTAACATGTATATGTGAAGATGTACATAAGAATATACATATATGTATGTGTATGTGTGTATATGTATGTGTGTAAGTGTGTGTGTGTGTGTGTGTGTATGTGTGCATCTGAATGTGCGTATATGTATGTGTATGTGTGTACATGTGTAGGTGCACGGGTGTGTGTATATCCCTACTGGAAAAAAGTGACCTGAGATTTCACGATTGAAAATGAAACGAGATTTCATATAAGAACTCACATGAGATCTCACGTGAGATCTCAAGTGCCCCAAAATTTTATTTTTCCTGATACCCGATCTCATGTGAGATTTCATGTGCAAAAAAATTAATTTTTCCCGATACCCAATCTCACATAAGATCTCATGTGCAAAAAAATTTAATTTTCTACACTTATAGCTGTAATCAATGTCAACGACGTCAAATCTGGAATTTGGTCTATAAATAAATGAATTTTTATATATTCTAATATTACGATTAAATGATTCTACTCTAAATCTACAAAACAATCGTTATCAAAAGCCTGCTATTATGGATTATGGTTTTAAACTATATTCGAGCATAATCATACTTGGCGATTAAATAATAATAAAAATAAACAAATTTTTTACGAAGATTTAAACAATATTTACAAGTAATAGTTAAGAAACTAGTCACAACATTTATGCATATCGTCTTTTACACTCGAAAAGGCCATCACTTTTCAGTGAGGTCTGAAGCGATGCCTTCGTATACAAAGGCTTGTACAGAATTTGTGTATTCACAAATTGAGTTATTTATTTCATATCACAGACAAAATCATGTATACAAGGCTCGGGATCAGTCCACTGATTAATGACAGTTTTTCGAATTAACATCTGGTTTAGATTTACGGCATAACACGTCTTACCAATTGTTACACAACTCGCATTTCACCGTAAAAACAGCTACAGCTTTATTTATGTTTTAGAAAATTATGACAAACTACCTTCAATAAACTGACAGTGACTTCGTACTTAATATCTTTTTTTTATCATACTGATAAATTATTTTTACATATCATTCACAATTGCATCATACAGATTTTAATAATATAGGTTTTTATGACTCAAGAATTATTAATTTTACTTTTATTTTAGAGTATTATCGCAATCCTATTGCTTCTTTTCCTAATTTAGTCGTGAATCTGAAGTAATCTGAAAAATTTTAAAATCGTGCTTGAATACAATTTCAAACCATGATATATAATCATATTCATACAGACTATCCACATAGTTTTCATAATAAGAATTATATTTGTATGCAATGTAAGTCTATACATTATAAGTAAGGTAATACACATATTTTACAATTATACTATTCGTTATGTTATAGGTTAGTATTAGACGAGGTTTTAGGCATTTTTTACTGATCGAAAGTAGCGAAAGAAGTAATTTCGTTTATTTTTAATAAAAATCTATATCAAAATTGCTTTTACTTGTAAATATCTATTCATTTTAACGAATGAGAAATGGAAGCGTGTAAATTTGTTTATATTCAAAGAACAAGCCAAAAAAATAAATAAAAACTAAATATCTTTTTTAGCTATTTTCAATCGGTAAAGTTAGTCGAAAGCTGATCCTTAATTGGAAAGTGACGCAATTAAATACAATGCGAATTAAATTAAGTAGCCAAAATAAGAGCTACTGACCCTGGGCAAGATGCATGGGGTCTTATGGCTTTACTCAATTTGTCGAATATGATGATGTTCTAGTTTTCTAATACGTATTAATAATATTAGTGTCATTAAATACATTAAAGGCATGTTAAAGCTTCCCCTTCTGATAATATTTCTGATCCAAGTTTATGAGTAGATAGTTAATTTAATCGGGTTTTTTCACTTCAAGAAAAAAAGTAGTAGGATTTAACTTGAGTGCGGACAACTAAAGAAATCTACCGAAATCTTATACTTAAAAAGTTATATACATGTTTTCAATTCATAATGTTTTGAGGTTAGGTTTGTCAACCTCTATAACTAATTTGCGATCTAAGTTCATAAAATAATAACAGCTCTAAAGGATTTTTTATTTTAACTAAAATGATTGTACTCATATAGCTAATGTCAAAATTAGTCAAAATTTAAAGAACAAGACGAAAAAAATTAGAAAATAATATCTTTTTTAAATTTTTAAATCTCAATAAAATATATAAGAAATCCCATATGAGATCACATATGAGATCGCACACGAGATTGCGTATGAGATAACATAGGAAATCGCCTATGAGATCGCATATGAAATCGAATATACGTTGAATTTTCGGAATAAAATAAATATATGTGCGATCTGACATGAGATCTCACATATATTTATTTTATTTTCGAAATTTAACGAATATATGGGCAATTTTCAAAAACTTTTTCATTTCGGTCACTCGATTTTTAACAATTCAGAAGTCTATAATACAAGTTTCTGGGGTGGCACACACTTCAGTAATGGCTTCAATTACTAGTTTCTTAAAGTAGAATATATAATTTAATTTTGGTATTGATTGAAATATTGCACTTCACGGTGTATAATTTCATACGTCAAAAATTATACTTTTTTTATATTTTTCTACGTATGTTTCTTGAGCTATAAAAAAAGGTTTCGATGCTTTCGACGCATGCTTTCGATCATTCTCAAATTTTCAGAGCATAATAAATACGGTAAAAACAAAAGTTTAAGCTTATCCTGGTACATGTGCCCTTCTTTATAAAGCTGTTTGACTATTTTTAATTTAAGTGTAAATTTTACACTTAAATTAAAAATAGTCAAACTCTAAAACCAAAAATCTCAAACCTTATGTACCCTATCTATTGGTACATTTACCTATTCATTGTCAGTTTGGATTTCTAAATTTTTGCGTAATAATTTGGCTAATTCTCCACACAATTTAAAAAATAGTTCTGAATTTATAGAATTGATTAAAAATTTTATTATACCACCTTGATATTGCGTGGTTAGTTTTGACGTTGTCTCGCTTTTTAACAACGTTTATTTTGATGCGGTGAAGAGTGCAATAGAACGTAGATGGCATTTTTCAAGTTTAAAAATCAATTTGTCCTTGAGTACATTTTTGGAAATTATAGAATTTATTATAAATAATAATTTTTTTGTTTTTGATAATAGATATTATAGACAAAGGTTTGGTTCTGCAATGGACAGTCAGTAGTATATGGGGGATTATAGGTAAAAATGGCGGCCATGAAATGCAGGGGGAATATAGGGAAAAGATTGTTGGCGCCTAAGCTCCAGCGTATACGGGGAAAAATTATTTGGAGTAGCAAGGTAACGGTTATTGTAAAAGTCGGTAAGTTAGGATTCTTTGGTAAAATAAATTTTTTTGTATATGAAAAAAAAAATTTATGACTAATAAAATCGTATATTTTACAAGGATATATATTAAATATATAATGCTAGTAATTTAAAAAATGGAATTCAATTTACAAATAGAAAAATTCTTTGTGATATAATTTATTAAATTAAAAGATTTTAGAAATATGAATTTTGAATCTTTGTAATATTTTAATGGAATACTTTTAGGAAAAGGATTTGGTGTTCATGGTTATATATATATATAAAATAACAAAATATTTTAGCAATTGAAATAAGTGTTTATTATTTTTCACTTAGTCTAATACAAATAATTACAAATTTTTTAGAAAGTACAACAATTTGTATAATAATGAATATATAATTTCAAGTGTAGCATGATTTGGCTTTACATGTTTCTATGCAACATTTGACATATTTTCAGCGACCATTACCTACAAGGAATTTATTTTTATAATAATTACGTTTATGTTGAATACCACGAATACGTTTATAGAAACGTGCAGCAATATTATCATTTCTTAAGTAATCTGATGAAAATAAATTACAAAATTTATTGAGTGAGTAGCCTCGATTCATGTAATCTAAAAACATTAAGCAAAATTGCCCACGAACTTTTGAATTTAAACTTTGTAGTTGTTTAGTGTTCCATTTATAATGAATAGAATTTTGTTGAAGACATTTTTTATGTTGTGGTATTAAAGGAGGTAGACCGTAACTGTAAAAAAAACCGCTCTTCCAAACTTGTCAATGAAAACAGCTACCCAATGAGTTCCTGGTTGTGTGTGAATGTCTGTATTAAATACACACGCTATCGGTCTCGTCAATGACCTGGGTATCCGGTCGGCTGGAAATACACCGTACGATGGTATTCTTAAGGAGTGAAGCGCATCCCGAATATGAAGAGTATTCATTGCGTTGTTTTGTAATTACAGGTGTGTTTGATTCCGAAGTATAATATCCTGATTCTTCTATGCTATCATATACAGGCTCTTTGCCAGGTCCTGGTGTAGATGATCTTTTTTTCACTTCATTTTTTTTCCAAATCTTTTTGGTTTAGGAGAAGGAGGAGGATTCTGCACTGTATTGTCAGTTGAATCCGCAGGAGAAGAGTATGAAGTATCATCTTTGTCAGAGTCAATTAATGCAGAAATAACTCTATTATTCCTGATAAGCCACTTTTTATATTTAACTACGGAGTTTAGAGCACAAATGAAAAATTCATGACTTTGAGAACCATAAAAACAACAGTAAGTTTTGCAGTTTTGTAAATTATGTACGGACAGACAGTTATAGTCTTCTAAATTTATAACACGTCGTGATATAATACTGTGAATTACTTGCGCTTCTTGAGAACCTTGAACAAAAATTCGTCTTGCAGTGTGTGTTATAGCCCGTAAATTTGCGTTAAGTTGTCGATGAGGAACATCTCCTTCAAACCATTCGATTCCATGGTAGTTATTGGTAAGCCGATTATTAAAAACTTGAGTTCTGATAGGCAAATCAGTAAATGAGTTAGGAGGAGCTGTTATCCAATGCGAAACGTAATCTTGGTCTAGAGATATTACAGCTATTTCCTTTATAATTAATTTATTCTGAATATCACGAAAACCTTAAACGTCAATAATGTAGTCCATAGTTTTTCGTCTTATGTATATATCTGTTTAGTTTGACACTTCAATAACGTTTGAGAGTTTAACATATGTATCTAGTTGAATTTATATAGATTTCCCCACTTTTTATTATATTTTCCTCTTTCCTAATTTTGTGGAAATCGTCATCAATACTAAAATTCTTCTATGACTCATAAAGAAAGTTTAAAAAAATATTGTGAAAGTATTATTGTTATTATCTAACCATTAAAATTGATAATAACTTGCCGTGATGCGTCTATTTCAAATATGTTATCATATTCGGCGTAAACTATGCAATTTACGGAATTCTCTAAAACTTGATCGAAACGTAATTCTAAACGGACTGCACCTCTCTTAACTAAATTCCAATGCGTGTTACAATTTGCTGAAAGATCTGGTGTTAAGTCGAAAACATATAGACAATAACCATTAGGGTAAGTATCTCTTGGAATAGAGTTTCCTTCATTCATAAAGTGAATACCTGTCCCGCTAAATAAAGTATGATATCCATCAATGAACGTGTCGGGATAATTAGGTTGAATGGGTTTACTAGGAATTTGTATTCCGTCGACATTTAAAGCAAGATAATTAAGATTAAAATGTTGAAAGTTGAATGGATTTTCTTTTTTACTCCCATTAAATGCACTATTTGAAACTAAACCAATTATTATGCGTTTAGGTAATTGTCCAAGAATAATATTATCTGAAGTTTCTCCCGTGACTCCTGTATGTAGAGTAAATGACTTAACCTCTACACGTGTTAATGGATATTTAGCTGTTCCTTTAGATAAGGCTTTTGAATGTGCAAGTAAAATTCCTGGATTAATTTTAGCTCTGCGTACACGTAATGGTGTATCCATTATACGTACTTTCACATTTTGAGCGTCATGATCTATCAAGCAAAATGCGTCTTTTGAACGGATGAGTCGTACTCTCATGTCTACACCATTAAGAGCAGGCCGGATTCGCTGTCCTTGTCTATTTGAGATTTTTGTTATTTACTTAAGTATTAATCGGTGTATCTGCAAATTGAAGGTTAAGCGCAACAGATATTATTATTACAAATATTTATGCACAAGAAGAAAAAAATCTATCGCTTTGTTTTGGAGAAAAGTAAGTAACGCGAAAATATTATAAACATAAACTTTTACTTTGGCGTTACTTACTTTTCTCAAAAACAAAGCGGTAGATTTTTTTTTTTTTGTGCATAGATGTTCATAATAGTAATACCTATTGCGCTTAACCTTTAATTTGAAGAAACACCAATTAATACTTGCTCAAATAACAAACAACTCAATTGTTACTCGGTCGGTATCAGGTTCTACTCCGGCCTACCGTTAAGAGTCAACTGTATACCGACACAGTTACCTGTTTTACCGAATCTATTTAAAATTTATTTTTTATAAAAACTAATAGCTTTAGGCAGAAATAGAGATGGTTTCGATTCGTGTAATAGAAAGCAATATTTTCTCTGATAAGAATAATTTAATTCCACCGCTTTATTTTCAAGAAAAGTTGGAATAACTTGAAAATCCCATTATTTGACACTAATTTCTAATTTTTTAAGTTATTCCAACTTTTCTTAAAAACGAAGCAATAAAATTAATTCATACTAATCAAAGAAAATATTACATTTTATTAAACACATCAAAACCATCTCTTTATTTTTGCCTCTTGTTGCTAATTTCGGGATAAAAGTCAATTTTTTAATTAGAAAAGGACAAAGATACAGCGGACTCTTAAGGAGAAATTCTTCCTAATTAAAAACATCGCAATGTAAGTGGCCTAATAGATCTACAATTTTTCCGCCTTTGACAAAAAGATTACGTTTATCAGCACCAATATTTTTCGAAAGTAGATTGTTATTATCTTTTCTTTTTAATAATACGGCATCCATTTCACCAGGGGTATCGTTATACCATAATGCAGTAGTCAAATGTGATTTTTTAGCTTTTCGGGAATAATTAAGCAACGTCTCTATATATGCTCGATGAGCGTAAGCATAGCTAGGTGGTGATACAGTCTTTTGGTTAAAGAATATATCGACTTGATTGAACATACTATGTAAAAAGTTGTTTACAGGTGTAACTAATGTATCTTCACCTATAAGATCTTTTCCTTTTTTGAGACGTACACTAAGACTAAGCATAGTATGAGCTAAATCAATGTAATCATCCGAATTTCCTGGTACAACAAATTCTAGATATGAATCTTCAGAAATGGTGGTCACAGGTTTGTATTCTACCCATTGTGTTGATTCTATAGCTGTTTGAGTGGGTGGGAGAGTAAATAAATCTAATTCTGATTTAGTACATTTCCACGAATGTGTGTGTAAAAATGCCATTTTTAAATTATACAGGTCCAAAAATATCACTTACTGAACGTTTTTTATTTTTCTTGTTAATTTTTCTTTGTTTAATGCGTTTGTTTTTATTATTTTTTCTTGTTTTTCTTTTTCTGTTTAAAGATGATGTCAGCGATAAGATACGTTTCACGCGACGTTTAGTTCGCGACTGATCCTTGCGTCTTCTCACGCGTTTTTTATAACCAGAGCCTTCTATTATTAGACTTTCTATTTTCTCTTCTGCCTTTCTTTTTAAATTTTTACCTGATTTACGTGCGTAGTGATTCTCTAAAAGGAATATTATGACTACTGACATCATCGATAATGTTAATTCCAGCTTTAAGAGCTTCTTTCCCAATAGCTCGAGCACCACGTTTTAAAAAAGGAAGTGCTTTAAGAAAAAGTCCTCCAAGAAATCGACCTATACCTCGATGTCCTTTTTGATATGGTGATCCAAAGTAAACATGTTGAATACCCCCTTGACCAACTTGACTATCATAATGTTCAATATAATGATTCATTTTTATTTTATTTTCGTTATGCAACTTGTCTAAAATGTAGTGTTGCAGTCGACGTACCACACTCGAATGGTATAATACGACCGAGATGATCTCTTATATCTATAGTGATTGTTCTGAAACTATTTCTAATAAGGGGTATATAATTTATAGGTGTAAAAATTTGATATTGATTAGAAGCAAATACATAATCCTTGTAGTTTACAGGTACAATACGTAATAAAGTTGTTTGTACGTCACCTACAATACAAAGTTCACATATATCTGAGTAAATAAATAATTGTCTAGGTAATGCGTAAAAAATATTTGCTGGTCGAGTAGCAAGGGGATTGTGTAAATCAATGTTTAAATATCCTTTGATTTCAGCAAAGCCCAAAATATCCCAAACTGCACGGCTCATTTTTATAGTGCTCATTGATACATTTTTCTGAATCACATGTCTTTTCAACGTATACGTAGGTGTTGTTATGTTCTACTGACAATTTAAATGATATATGTGTTTCGCTTAATGCATTATTTATTTTTTCTAAAAATTCCGATGTACCGGAATATACACCATAAGAAATTGTAACTGTTTTATATTCTATATCGACAAGTTAGTTCACTGAGATATCCTTTAAGAAGGGGCTGAACTATCTGTCTCTGTCTAATAGCGTTTTTCATTATTTATATAAACACTATCCTTCATAACAAGAGAAAAATAGCAGCCCCCGCTAGATATTAGTATAATTAGTAAATTTTGTAATAACAAACAAATTTTTTTACTGCGTAGTTTTTGAATAATTAGAGACCTACCAAAAAGAGATAGGTTATATTCTAGATTGCTAGTAGGTCTCTAATTAGTCAAAAACTATACGGTAAAAAATTTGATTTTTATTACAAAATTTACTTATTATACTAATATCTAGCGGGGGCTGCTATTTTTTTCTTGTTATACCGGATAGTGTTTAAATAAATGATGAAAAACGCTATTAGACAAAGACAGATAGTTCGGCCCCTTCTTAAGAGAGGCGGTGAAATAGATGAAACTTCAATTTTTCTTTCTTTTTCTCTTGAATGTAAGAATAAGCGTGGAAAATGAATTTCTGTGACACTAACTTCCCAAGATCCTCGTAAATTAATTTCTTGAGGTAATTTTGTAGTATAACAAGATGTAGTGTTGTTAGGAAAGACACTCATACTACTATTACTAGGTAGTATCATATAAAATTGTGTTTTCATGTATATATATTTTTTATATCTTTAGCTGACACCCAAGAATTAAATTTACTAGGATATGCGACCCAACCTCCAAAATATTTTTCTCTACGACCTGAACCACTTGTTTTTATTATTTTATCAATTTCATATTCGGAATTTCTGTTATCTTTTAGAATAACGTTAAGATCTTCTTCGTAAAAAATACCGTCTATAGATTCACCATCGAGATCTTCTATTTCATACACAGGTGGTTTTCTATGTTTTAAGACTCTAGTTATTTTAAAAATTTCTTCTGACCAATTTGCTAAATAACCTTTCTCGAAGAAACCTTTGGTTCGACTAATTCGAACAAAGTCACCTTCTGAGTATTTAGCTTCTCTATCAACTGTTTTATATCTTGAATCCATATTATTCTTTGCAATATCTGCATTAAATATTGTAACTGCTGCAGGCGCCATCTTTATTGTTGAATCATATGAGTTATTGTAACTATTTACAAGTTGAGGTAAAATATCTATGTAACGTTTAGAATTTTGATGTGTGAAATATCGCCACATTTTTTCCTCTAAGGTACGGTTAAATCTTTCGACAATAGCTGCTTTTACATCGGGATTACGTGTAACACGATGTATAATATTATTTAAATTCAGAAATTTTTGCATTTTTTGACCGACAAATTCTTTTTCCTTGTCAGTTTGAAACATTTTAGGAATTCGTTCATTTTTATTAAAAATAATTTTTTTAAAAGCGTCAGTGACTTGTGAACATGATTTATCCTTCAAGGGTACTACCCATACGTATTTGCTGAGAACATCGATGACTACTAGTAAGTATGAAAATCCATCATTATAAGATTTTAATGATTCTAAGTCAATTAAATTACCTTCCCATACAGAATCCATTACAGCAACATTGTAATGAAGACGAGGAAATTTTCTATGAACAGGCTTGTGTAAAGTATAAGCATCTTGTGCTTGCAACCACTTGTGTATATTTTTTTACCAACTGTATTTTTAGTCTTATTTACAAGGCGGCGTTCTCCAGCATAACCAGAGGGTTCATTAACATCATAATAAATTTTGTTAAGTAATTGCTTATTAAGATCCATGATTTTTATTTATTTATTCATTTATTTAAAACGAAAAAGTCAACCAGCCACCGCCCTTTTGCTCTGCTACGGTATTTCTTTTAACACGTTTCTTTCTGTTTTGAGTAGTCCATGAATCATCATCTCCGCTGTTCATTTGTTTATTAATTACTGTAACTTCGTCGTCATATGTATCATTTTCTATTGACAAATTTTTATTTTTATTTTTAGGCATCGGAGTAGAAGTATGTCTTTTTAGTGCATGTAATAATGAATCATTAAAACTTGTATGTGGTGTTGTTAAAGACATATTACTATGATTTACTGCATGTTCAAATTTTTGTCCTTCTTTGTAAAAAGCTAAATTACCAATACATTCCAATGGTATACCTACATCTCGTAAAAACCACGCAAAATGCTCACGACCTGTAGCCTTTACACCTTTTCTACTACGTACAGCATCGTTTATTAAATCTACTATATTAAAACCTTCGAGAACAGCTCCATCTGTCGACACTAAACCGCGGTCATTCCATGTAATTCGTGAAGAAATATTAGGACTTTTTAAAAATTGAACCATCAATTCAGCTTTACGTCTGTATGTTACAGGTACAGATGATATTATGATTTCAAAATCTACTCCATTTTCTATCTCTTGTTCATTTTTATTAACATTATTTAAACTTTTTTTCAAGTCGTCTAAAAAATATGAATATCGTTGTAAAACTTGATACTTTGACCATTTTGTACGCTCATCAGTTTCTTGTGAGTTTAATATATCACTCATTTCTATGTCTAATCTTATAAGATGACTGCCTGGTGTTTGAACAGTATATTTTTCATCAGATTCGACATTTTGCAACGAGACCTCGGGAACGTTTGTATGAAGAAGTTTTTGTATACTGTCTTGAGGCACTAAAACCATTTTACGGGCATGTTGCATTTCTTTTTTTAATTTTTTTGACTAAGAACGAGTGTGGATAAGAGCGGATATTATAGTTCCTAATACAGGTGTAAGTAAAGCTGTTAAGAAACCATCACCTTTCTGCACGATTAGACGTTTCTTGCTTTTCCACGATTTAGAGTCCCGATTGCTTAAATTTCTCAGAATTTTTTTGTTTAACTAACTTTTGTTTCTAAGAAGGTGTTAATTGCACTGTACCTTTTATAGTATATTATGCTGCGTGGGGTAAAAATGCCGGCCTACAGTGTCGCATTTTTATCCCAAGTGGCATATACGATTTTTTCTCATACCGGGCTAAAAACACGTACAACTTAGACTTATTGATAATTCATCATTAATGAAAAATCAACGCGAAAAATCATCTGCTACTCTCGGTCGAATATTTTTCCTCTTTGTCTGCTACTCTCTCACTGATGATAATTCATTAAATAAACCATCAATATATCATTATAATACGCTCTTATTATACTTTTATTATAACACACTATAGATTATAATTCATAAAAATAAAACAAATACAATTCTAAAAATAAAAAATTAAATCACACAATCAATCGCATCACTGATGATAATTCATAAAATAAATCATTAATATATATTGGTAATACGCTCTTATTATACTCTTATTGTAACACACTATAGATTATAATTCATAAAAATAAAACAAATTCTAAAAAATAAGAAATAAAATTACATAATCAATCGCATCACAAATTCTAACATTTTACAACAAAAAGTATTATTTACAAACTTTTCTATGATACATGTGAGAGAGTCGATGTTTGTAACCTATGAATAGAACAGGATAGACTTATATAATACATATAAAAGAAAGAGAGAGAGAGAGCAAATGCTGTAGCTGATGTTTTCAAAAGAATAGGCTACAATATACATGAAACAAAGAAAGAGAGAGAGAGAGAGAGTTGACGCTTATAACCGGTAAACAGAAAAGGATAAGCGTATACTCCCCACTCTTAAAACACACTAAAGAGACTCGAGAATAAGTCGGAGCGTGCCGGCCTGAAAGCATAAATTTTTACTGCTTGCGTTCGATCATTAATGACGTGTTTTTAGCCGGGGTATGAGAAAAAAGTATTTAAAGCACACTCACGAATACCTTTAACTATTTTACGATCAGCGGGTTTTAAAATAACTTTGCGTTGTTCTTTATTTAAATGATAAAGGGCGTGTAAAGCATGCGCTATTTTGGGATCGAGCGATTTTTTTGATCTTACCGCAGAAATTATACACGTAATACTGAAAAATTATCACCCGTGACACCTCTCTTTATATCTCGTGGAACGTACACGTAGTGATGTGTATCATCAGGAAATATGTTAGTTCGTACTCTGCAGGTTTCTGCTGTGCTTTGTTTTAAATCTAACAACAAATAACCATGTGCTACACTTGTAGCGTCGTAATAAGCTTCTTGTAAAAACTTTGAATTTTCTGGATAAACTTGACGCGCTAAATGTTGTATTTGTGCACGGTCTCTAGGATTTTTAAAAATTACAATATAGTTTGAATTTAATGAAATATCCCGCTGCTTAGGTCCTTGATGAAACCAATTTTGTGTAATAAAAATTACGCCTACATTTTTATGGAGACTACCTTTTGTAAATAAATCAGCAACTACATTATTAGAAGATTCTCTCATCAGATCGTCGATGACTACTAATTTTGGTCGAGAGTCAGACGCAAAATCTTCATTTTGAGGTAAACCTTCATGAAATTCAACATCTTTACCGTATTCTAAATATCCATCTTGCCATTCGGAATAATATAGCATTTTTCGAGCAAAAGTTGTATCGGACATATTGTCAATAAATCGGAAAAATCTTTTTACAAAGTGCGTTTTACCACAACCTGTTGGACCACAAATCATAGAGGTCCATGGGTGTTGCCATGCTAGTGTCATTTTTTATTTTTTTATTATTATTATTATTTCTTTTTTAAAATTAATAATCCAATTTTTGCGGTGGGCTCCCGGCCCGCGCTCACGGTACGTACGAAAAAATCAGTTAGTACTCGTACGTACACACCGGAAGATTCTAGAATAATGAAAGCGAAAATCTAGATTTTTACCTTTTATAAGCTGATGCACATTTTAGCTGTATGATACATACTAGCTTACAAATTTTATGAGCTATTTTTAAGTTTTATTTATATTTTTTACTATATTTTGTTTTATATTATATATACATATTTGTGCGTATGTGTGTATGTGTGTGTGTGTGTGTGTGTGTTTACGTGTGCGTGTATATAATTTAAATATTTTATTCTTTCTTTGAAATGTTTCAAAACTGGAGAAGAAAAAAAGGAAGGTAGAATAAATAAAGGTTTATTATGTATATAACTTCACAATTATTTATTTATTTTGAAAATCAAATCAAATCTTATTTAGTATAAATCTTATTTAAAAATGTAAAATTGTCGATGAAGTATTGGTCATACGACCACTTATATACATTTACGGAGTGTCGTCGATATGAAGTGGACAATTTGGATTTTCGGAATGACGATGATGTTCGCGCATATTAGCTATTGTGAAGTGTAAATATTTTACATTTTTTTATTCAATTTGTAACAACAAATCTCCAAGGCTGATATCCCGAAATGTCAAAACTTCTTGAAATTCTATTATTTCAATGTTCCTGGGGCAATCCTCAGCATCGCACCATATAGATTCACAAATTGTGCATGATTTACTAGTCATTAAGAGCAGGTCGTATACCTCTGTCCTTTTCTAATCAAAGAATTAATTTTTTTGCAAAAACTAATAATTGTAGCAAAAAATAAGGAGATAGCCCCATCTCGTATAATAAAAAGCAAGATTTTCTTTGATGAGGAAAAATTATTTTTATCAATTCGTTTTGAAGAAAACCTTGAAAAACTTAAAAAATAGAGGTTAGGATGGACAATTCAGTTTTTCAAGGTTTTCTTAAAAACAAATTGATAAAAATAATTCTTCCTCATAAAAGAGAATCTTGCTTTTTATTATACGAGATGGGGCTTTCTTCTTATTTTTTGCTACAATTATTAATTTTTGTGAAAAAATCAATTCTTTGATTAGAAAAGGACAGATATACTCGACCTCCTCTTAAATGCCAAATTTGTACAGTTAATGAAATGAAAAATCTTTGAGAATAAAATTTTAAATCATGTAACAATTCGTCAAAATTATTTTGATCGTTACTTTTTTTTAAATTTACTAAATTGTGCAAAGCTCTGTGTAAAGCTAAACCCTGTAGAATACATTTGTATTCAGGGTAAAATCTACAAGTTGGAACATTACAATTAGTGCAGCATTTTTCTGAAGGCTCTAAATGATGTGTACAAACTGAAAAAAAATAAATGAAAATTTACAACAAAAATTTTGAATATTTATTCATATTTATTATTATATTTTTCAAAATTCATACAAAATACAAAGAATAAATACTTTTGGTTGAAATATAATTCAAATGAATTTCTAATTTTATATTTAAAACTTTTTTAGATTTCGAAATACGTTTATTACCGCATTACGATATCAAGATTTTTGAAAACATTGACTCTTGCATACCTTTTTACACTAAATATTACAATATTTTACAGTATTTAGAAATATTTTACAATTTTTTTTTTTTACAATAATTTACAATATCTTACAGTACTTTACAATATTACATTAGTTTTTTTTTTTTAAATTCTACACTATTTTTATATATACATAAGCATACGCATTTTTATTCACAACGAGGTTTCTTATATCCATACGGGTAAGATGTCCATTCATCTAAATGCTTTCGTTTAATACTATTTACGCGGCAAGTTTTTCTTTCTTGCTTTGTAATCACATCGTGATACTTTGTGCGTCTAATAACGCTAAACGAATGCACTATTTCTTCATTTTTTTTCAAACTAAAGACTTGACACTGTTATAATTCAAAATATCTTTTGTTGAATTATTCAATGTCACGCCTTTAACTTTACAAACTTCATGTAGAGTTCCGTCGTTACTTTTCACAATATACGAATGAAATTTAGGACCTGCGCTTACAAATGATGTTATATAACTATCTCTACCATAACATTCTAATTCGTCAGTCATGTCACCCAAAAGTCTACCTGTCGGAACTCTATATTCATTTTCTATATTTTAACACAAATAGATACAAGAATCTGTATCATAATATAATACACGCTGATCTAATTGTTCTAAATAACTATACAGCTTAAGCCTTGCTTGTGCTGTAGTATAAGCATCAATAACCACGTTTGTCATTGGCGATGGATCATACGAATTTTCATTGTATTTCCAGTGAATATAAAAGCATTTTGGTTGACCGGTAAAACATCAACTAAAATTTTATCTTCGCTTTCTAAAATTTGGGAAAACTGCGGACCGTCTCTAATAATTTCCGTAGTACTCATATTTTCTCTCTGACCGAATTTTCCCCAAAAAGAATTTAAGCATAACTTAGCTAAAAAACGTAACCCTGGATTTTTTCCTATTTTTTCTTTTTCTAAAACTATACCTTCTTCGCGTGCATATTCTTGAATATATTCCTCGCATAAATTTTCGCTTGTACAGTTTACCGGCCACCCGCTAGCTTGTTGCTTAATTTTTAAAAACGCGTTAATATAATCCGAAAATAACCCGCCTTGTTTAGTTTCTTGATTATACTGAGAAACCTTCACTGAGAGAAAATTCATGCCAATAGAGCATGTAGTCTACGTATCCAAAGTTAGTAAGTAATATCCTATGCTTTAATAACAGCGCCATCTACTCTTACGAGGTTTGTGCTATCCAAAAACTGTTTGTTTACATACTTTAGTAGCTCCCCACTCTAATATCCTTCGATAGCTAGCGCTGTATCCTCTCATGGGACGTGAAGGAAGTAAACGTGGCTTGACCACTATTCTTTCTTTACTGCTAACTATGGCATTCTTCTATTGCTCAAGTCGCCTCCTCTTTTGGGTGGCAATGCGAGCAAACACGGCTGGTCTATATCCAAAATCATGTTGCAAATTTCGTTAACGTATTTTCGTAGCGTGAATCTTTTATTTCTTTTCTTTTTTTATGAAGGGAGATACGTTATAAATATAACCTGTTAAACTTTTTGACTTTAAATAATTAATTTTTAACTTAAAATTTAATTATTTTAAACCGCTGGGGGGCAGATGAGCATGTACGATTTTACGCCAGAGATATTTTGAAGTAACGTTGGTCTAGTGCGTAACGTTCGCGCTTTTCCTTTTGAGTAGGCGAGTTCAACTCTCGGCTAGGGTCACTTTTTTTTTAATTTTTTTTTTATTGTTTTAATATTTTTTATTCCTTTTTATATTTATATTTTTTTTATTTTCTATTTTTTTATTAATTTTAAAATCTATTTTTTCACAAGTTACTTAAAATATGCTCGTTTTTTTTATTAATATTTTTAAATAAATTATTTCATATAGAAAATAATTTAAAATATTAATAAATAAATAATAGTGATATTTACAATACTATGGTTTAATTTTGTCTTTATAAACATATTTCAATATACAATATATATTATAACATAAATAATAATAACTCAGTTTTATTTATTTATTGTAATTTATTGTAAATTTTATGAACTAAATTATAAATAAATTAAACTATACTATCATAAAATAAACATCACTATTATAAAATAAACATCACTATTATTTATTTATCAATATTTGTAATTACTACCTATAAAGAATAATTTATTTTTAAAAAATTTTCATTGAAAAAAACAAGCGTACTTGTGAAAAATTAAATTTTAAAATTATTAAAAAAATACAAAATCTAAAAAAAAATAAATATAAAAAGGAATAAAAAATATTAAAACAATAAAAAAAAAAATTAAAAAAAAGTGACCCTAGCCGAGAGTTGAACTCGCGTACTCAAAAGGAAAAGCGCGAACGTTACGCACTAGACCAACGCTACTCCGAAATATCTCTGGCGTAAAATCGTACATGCTCATCTGCCCTCCCAGCGGTTTAAAATAATTAAATTTTAAGTTAAAAATTAATTATTTAAAGTTAAAAAGTTTAACAGGTTATATTTATAACGTATTTCCCTTCATAAAAAAAGAAAAGAAAAGAAATAAAAGATTCACGCTACGAAAATACGTTAGAGAAATTTGCAACATAATTTTGGGTATAGACCAGCCGTGTTTACTCGCGTCGCCACCCAAAAGAGGAGGCGACTCAAGCAAACAAAGGATATGAGAGTGGGGAGTCATCGAAGTATACCACGCAAGTCATCAGTGAATGCCGTTCATGCTTTAGTTACTCTCCATACCATCTTTTTTAGTATAAGGTAATCCAATACTAATAGAGCTTCTCACGGCCTGTCATATTTGTATCAATGTTTTATATGCTCGCATAGATGGCAGTTCGCATGCTCTATTAGCATGAATTTTCTCTCAGTGTTGTATTGACATATCTCGTAAATGGCTGTAATCTGATACCCCATTATAACGGCCTTTTTTAACTCCTCTGATACCCATGTACCTGTAAACTCCCTGTCACTAATGTTTTCGTGCGTACATTCGCTTTCGTTCGAATTCTCACAACATGTACGACATAACGGAAACATTAAACGATTGTGCATTCGCACAGGGAGTACAGGTAAAAATAAAAATCACGGTGGTAATACGCGACATTTGACTATACCTTCTACTTTTTCTAAATTATATTCGCTACCTATTAAAATGCGGCATTTATCTACTATAAAAATTTCCGGATGACCTATAGGGAATTTTTCGGTTTTACATACGTAAGGATATAAGGAGAAAATATCTACATAATTGATTTTTTCCCCTTTTTGTATCTCAACGAGAGAAACAGTATTCTCGGTTCTACCTCCGGAAAAACTATCTCGCGGGTTTAAGAGTCAGCCGTATCGCTCTGCCCTTGTCTAATCTAAATTTTCGTTATAATAAATAAATTGAATATTTATATACAAATTTAAGGGGTGAGCGCAATAGCGCAAAAGACGAGCAAACGATTCTATTTTATGAAAAAATATGAAATTTTCATTATTTTTCAAGTAAAGTACGAAACGGAAAACACAGTCAAACTCAACCTCATTTTTTCCGTTTATTTTTCCGCTATTGCGCTCACCCCTTAAATTTGTATATAAATATTTAATTTATTTATTATAACGAAAATTTAGATTAGACAAGGACAGAGCGATACGGCCGACTCTTAATGAATCGCTCATCAACAAAGGATGATTAATTAAATACTGCTCTACTTCTGCATTTTCCCGTTTGAAATTTTCAAACTCGCATTCCCAAATTTCCGCTACAACGTACCCATGAGATTTAATTAACCCCGATGTTTCTAAGGTTTTTCCAAAACGCTGCTCTAAACTATCCCCGTAGATTTCAGATATTTTGAAACGGTCTTCGCCCTTAAAACATTTTTTACACCCATGTCAAAAACAACCGTGATATTGATAGACATACTTTGAACCATCAGATGATTCAAAATATCCATCAACTAAAATATTTTCCGGAAGTCGGAATTCCGAACTTTTAGCAGCGTGAATAATATTATGGCCCGATTCTTTTTCTTTTAAAATAAGCCACTCAATTAAGCCTCGCGAATGAGTGCTTTTTTTCCTATAACCACCGGTAGGTATAATGTCAATACTATTAGTTTTCAAAAATTTTTTTCTAAAAATTCTTGAGCAAGCGCTCGCTATTGTTGTAGCTTCGGCAAACGGACACGTATCTCCTACTTCTATAAAACTTTTTTTAAAAGCTGAGCAAGCTTTTCTTAATATATCGACATCCGTTTTGCAATATTTTACGATTTCGTTTTGAAAATCAAAAAGATAATTCTTAGAAACCATGTCTTCATACCATTGAGAAAACTTTTCTCTCTCTAATACGGACATTTTTTTCAAAGAATAAAACTTTTGAGGTGGCATAGGACCGACATAATTTTGATTCGCTAAAATATTAAATAAATGCGAAAAAGTACCCTTAACCACATCGCAGTAAAATCCGAAAGCTTCCGGTAATTTATCTAGTTTCATGTGAAAATAATTCAAACTGTCTATAAATTTAAAACGATTTCCTAATGTCATTAGTATAATACTAGTACCGTTCATAGTCACCTTCGGTACTATGTTAGTTTCTTCAACTAGATATTTAAGAATAAATTGCCCGTCGTAGCTTTTGCTATTATGGGCGATACAAATAAGTGATTTTATATTTTTAGCACACGATGTTTTTTCAAAATTTAAAATAAATTCAACAAAATTTTTTATTACATTATTTTTAAAAATTAAAGTTTGACCACCCCCGCAAAAAGAGCATACTGAATCCATTGCCGAATCTATAGATTTAGAACAACATAACTGAGCTACAGCTAAATTTATTTCGTGGTAAACAATTTTATCATTATTAAGTGTTTTTTTTCTTGCCGAGCTTCGAAATCATAAAATAAAAACGCGTTTTCTACATTTTTATCGTTATTTTTTATTATTGGCATAAAACATTGGTGGTTATAGGAACGCTGACACCCGCAAGTTTTACAATAATAATTACCGCAAGTATGGTTACCGTTTTCTACAGAAATTATTTTTTTGCATTTTTTACATTTCTTTATGGCATCGCATACGGTAACATTTTTTAAAAAAGAATTTAATTTTAAATGATTTTGTAAGCACGTATCCCCATAAAAATCCATAGAACATCTAGAACATTTTATTTGCGTAACTTATTTATCACACATACCACGACATTTATACTTATCGCAACTAAATGGACATTTGTGCATACTTAACCGTTTAGTTCCTTTATTACAAAAATGACAAAAATTATCACACATTGCAACACCTGTCATACTCGTAATGACATTGTAATGTTGCTCGGCCGGTGTGTATAATATATTTAAAATATGTCTAATTTTTATGTTACTTTTATTTAAAATTTTAAACCCATTAAACAATGACGAAGCGCCTTTACCTATCTTGTCTTTTTTGTAAACCATTACAGCTATACCGTCATTTTTTAAATAATTTTGAAACTTTTGAATTTCACGAAGACCACAACCTTGATCATTATCTATATTGACTCCCGCTTTTTCCAAGAAATCGTTGGCTAGTTCTAATTTTGCCTTACTCTGGCTTTTACGCACATTCTCCCAGCGATTTTTTAATTCTGCAAAACAATTATCGCCATGCATCATTTTTTTCGCGTGGACAAGTGCTACGGTTAAAGCACGCGGTAAACATTTTGTGTCATTATTATTAATCCGTATAATAGACTTTGACTTAACAATGTCAAACTGTAATGGTTTATTACGCCCTCTGCCCATTGGTACACGAACATTCAATATTTGTATCCGAAAACTCTCGTCAATTTTAAATTCACGAGCGCTTTGGGATATCAGTTCGATTGTTTTCCATAAATCTTTAAAATTATAATCCTTTAAATATTTGAAACTTGTAATAGGACCGATGGGCAAAGTATTACTTAATATATGGATTTTAATGTAATCGCTGGGTTTGTATTCGTGCGTTATGTTGTTAAATAATTTTTTTATACCCTCCTATGTATTTATTCCATTTTCTTTAAATTTTATTTCTATTTTGCGCGCATTAGTACCAAACCGTTGATAATAATCGTTCGTTTCCCATATAATGCTGAAACACTCACCAGCTTGATTTGATCCTGAATCCTGGGGTTCATTACTACGGCTGTCGTTTCTACTAGGACCAGGGATGGGTGCGTTGATTGGTTGTTGTTGCTGATCTTCTTCATCAACGGCAATAGCTTCGTCTCTGGTAGAAATTTCGTCATTAGCCGATCCATTTTGAATAATTTGACTGGGTACTTCTTTTGTAATGCTGCATTACGAAAAATCAAAAAGATCACCTTCCTCGAAGTCGTCAATTTGCATAACCTTGTTGATGTTTTGATAATTTTCTAAAAGAAGAACAAAAAAGTTTTTTATTAATTTACCAATATTGAAAAAAAAAAATAAGAAATCATAATTACAAAGAAACAGATTGAAAAATAATAATCATAAAAAAGTTTTCAAAATGTTTAAAAAACCAACTTACCATTGCATATGGCTTCCTCACTATCATTTTTACTCGTTGAAGCAACGACTCTATCTACTTTTGGTACAACTATTACTTGCTGATTTTCTGAAAAAGAAAAAAATTTATAAATTATTTTATTGTTTTAAATAATAAAAATTTTAAACTTATAAAAATTGACGTTGAATGTTTTTTTGTTCTGAAATCTATACACAGATTGAAAAATAATTATAAAAAGTTTTCAAAATGTTTAAAACTTACCATTATATGTGGTTTTCTCATTAGCATTTTTATTTGTTGAAGTAGCGACTCTATTTACTTTCGGTACAACGATTACTCGCTTTTTTTCTGAAAAAGAAAAAAAATTTATCATGAATTATTTTTATTGTTTTAAATAATAAAAAATTTTCAAACTTCTTTTTATTTTTTTTTTAAATTGAAAAAAATTAATTTTACTTTGTGGAAATTACAATTTACATATTATTGATATTTGTTAATTATAAAATTTTGTAAAAGAATGAAATCATTATATATATTAATTTATTTATCTATATGAAATTCGGTTATTCTATTATTTACATAAAAAATTAAATTTTATGTGATAAAAAATTTAACATATTTTTGTACATCATATTTATTTATTTAGTTCTAAAAATAAACAAGTGAAAAATTGAATGTTTATATGTGATACTTTTTATTTACGAGGTTCGTAATATTTATTATTATTTAAATACTAAGTATACATATATGTATATGGGACATTTCACGCCAACTGATAGACCAAAAAAATAAAAATCGTTGAAACTCTAAGAATTTATTCTTTATGTTACCCAAAATATGTAAAAAAATTTTCAAGGATCTAGATTGAAAGGATCAAAAGTTACAGGACCTTAAAATTTGAAAATTTTTCAAAATTTTTGGAAAAGTCCCAACTTTATCATTTTTTTTTCTGAAAATCCTGATGTTTTAGAAAAAAATGCATAATAACACTTCTTGTTGTAAATGGAGAAGAGAGTTAGCAGAATTTTTTACAGACCTGAATCTCGCAGTTTTCTGATAGGCACTTATATGTAAAACATGGTTATTGAAATTATTTAATGTTTGCCACTGCCAAAATTGGCTTTCAAAGGCTTATTTTTTTCTATTTTTTATTAACTTTAAAATAAATTTTGGTTCGTGTAAGCAAAAGTCACCAATAAGGAGTTACCACAGTTTTAAATATACATTTTCATGTAAAATTTATTTTCCTTATTGAAAATAGCCTGTCACATACTAAACATGATCATCTGGTTTTAATACTCAAAAACTATTAAAATAAGTTTAAAAATCATTTAGTTAAATGTTTTTATCAATTATAAGCCTAATTATTAATTAAACAACACTCGTTATTATTATAATTACAATTAATTTCAAAGGAAAATTAGACTCTGAATTATTCCAAAATCAAATAATTATTTTTCAATAAAAATTTACTTATTTCAAAGAATTGATTCATCAATAAAAGAGAATAATTAAATAATTACTATTTTCCTTACCTTAACTTTCTAGAAAAAGTATCTGTTCAGTAGAAAATGATGATAGAATTTTGGAACACACACTAAATGAATTTTTCGGGGATGATTATAAACAAAAGCTTTCTGACTACCCACCTTTATTTATTTATTTAAATATATATTTTTATTTTTATTTAAAAGATAGACGTATTATTTGACTCAAAATACTATATATTGAATGTTAGTTTATAACTTTTTATGCATAGTATTTTAATGGATCTTTTGAGTTATCCGCACTTAAGTTTAATCTCATAAATTTTTTTACTGTAGCGAAAAACTAGATTAAACGCACCGTTCATTGATAGACTTGGATTGGAAATTTTGTTAAAAGGAGGAGTTTTGGTATGCCCTTAAGAGGAGGCCGTATCATTCTGTCCTTGTCTAATCTAAATTTTTGTTATTATAAATAAATAAAATATTTTCATAGAAAAGTAAGACAACCGCCCAATAGAGCAAAAGACAAGCAAACGATTTTTTTTTATGAAAGAATATGAAATTTTTATTATTTTTCGAGAGAAGTCTGAAACGGAAAAACAATCGAACTTGATTGAGTTGATTGAACTGTTTTTTCGTTTCAGACTTCATTCGAAAAATAATCAAAATTTCATATTTTTTTATAGAAAAGAATCGTTTGCTTGTCTTTTGCTCTATTGGGCGGTTGTCTTACTTTTCTATGAAAATATTTTATTTATTTATAATAACGAAAATTTAGATTAGACAAGGACAGAATGATACGGCCGCCTCTTAAGACCGTTACATATGAAAAGTAAATAAGATGTTAATTACCAACAAATTCTCTTAGTTTTATAAATTGTTTTTGTTTTCAGAATATTATGAAGAACAAATAATAGAAATATAGTTAAAATTATATTCATTGTATGGAAAAAGAAAAATGGATTTTGATCCATGAACAGCTGTAGATACAGCTGTTAAAATTGCTGAAACTGGATACACGCAAAGAAGAATGGTAAGAGTTTAGAAGATCTTAGTTTACATTATGATATGACAGTTGAAAATTCTTTTGTTGATATTGTTTAAATGCTTTATCGTGTAAATTCTATGGATCCAACGTATATGGAAGGCAAAGACTGTCTTATTGATTATAAAAGAGTTCTTGATGAGATATTAAATCTACATCAACGTACAAAATGGAAAATCCATTAGACAGCCCTAGTATTATTAAAGTAACCCCTGAACTTTTGATGTCAGAGAAATATTCTTCTGTAAGTTAAGAATTTAAGCAAGAATCAGCTCAATTTTTAAAAACAGTTGCAATTATAATTGCTAGGATTAGACAACATATTAAACCAGATGTCCCAGTTTACAGGTATATAATACGTTTAACTGTGTCACAACTTCTTGAATTTATTCATGCAAGCAAGAAAAAATATATGAAAGCAAAAATTGAACCAGTCACTGTAGTTGGTGCTTTAGCTGCACAAAGTATTAGAGGACCTGGTACTTGAATAACCTTGAAAACTTTTCATTTTGCTCGTGTAGCACCTATGAACATTACTCAAGATGTACCTTGTATTAATGAAATTATTAATGCTAATCTAAAAATCAGTATTCTAATTATAACAGCTTATTTAATGTAATTCATTGTAATAAAAGCCTCTATCATTTCTCTTAAGCGTATGTTCCAAAATGATATCATCATTTTCCATTTTACTGATACTTTTTATAGAAAGTTAAGGCAAAGAAAATAGTGATTATTTAATTATTCTTTCTTATTGATGAATCAATTCTTTGAAATAAGTAAACTCTTATTTAAAAATAATTATTTAATTTTGGGATAACTCTTATTTTCTTTTGAAATTAATTGTAATTATAATAATAACGAGTGTTGTTTAATTAATAATTGGGCTTATGATTGATAAATGGCATTTTACTATATGATTTTTAAACTTATTTTAGCATTAAAACCAAATGATCATGTTTAGTATGTAACAGGCTATATTTGAAACTGTGATAACTCCTTATTGGTGACTTTTGCTTACACGAACCAAAATTTATTTTAAAGTTAATAAAAAATAGAAAAAAATAAGCGTTCGAAAGCCAATTTTGGCAGTGGTAAACATTAAATAATTTCAATAACCATGTTTTACATATAAGAGCCAATCAGAAAACTGCGAGATTCAGGTCTGTAAAAAATCCTGCTAACTCTCTTCTTCATTTACAACTAGAAATGTTATTATGCATTTTTCTCTAAAACATCAGGATTTTCAGAAAAAAATGATAAAGTTGGGACTTTTCCAAAAATTGTGAAAAATTTTCAAATTTCAAGGTCCTGTAACTCTTGATCCTTTCAATCTAGATCCTTGAAAATTTTTTTACATATTTTGGGTAACAAAAAGAATAAATTCTTTGTGTTTCAACGATATTTATTTTTTTGCTCTATCAGTTGGCGTGAAATGTCCCACATATATAACTAAAGGTGCGTATCTTTCTCTCATACCTCTCTCTCTCTTGCTCTCTCTCTCTCTCTCTCTCCTCCTAAATAATCGAAGATTCCAATTCTTATTTTTTTAATAATTTGTAACTTTTTAAAAGGAAAAATTAAAATAAGTTTGAAAAAATTTAAATATAATGCTGAATAAAACATGCATATGTATATCTATACAACTAAATAAATCTAATAACTTAAATATCTTACCTTCTATCATTTCGTCTTATGTCAATAGTATAACTTGCACATCAGGGTCCTCTTGGGCTTTTCTTCTTTTTATTCCATCCACTAAAATAGTTATCGCTCTTAAGTCATCACGAAAATCTCTTCGGCGGAATGATTTACATAAAAACGATAAACTTTGAGATTTTATAAACTTATTAAATATATCTGTTGCACTAGTTATTAATTTTCTACGCTCATTCGCAATTTTTTCGCGGTTAACATTAAGTCTACAAAAAATTTTAAACTGTCGATTTAATTTTCTTAATAGACAACTTTCACGACTAATCAAAATTTTGACACTTTCGATTTCTGGATTGTCTTCCAATAAACGCTCTAATACAGCAGTGTAAATTTTAAAAATTATAGAACCTGTTAAATCCATTTTTTCAGTTTTTATAATTATCAAAAACTGAGAACACCGTAATAATATTAGAGTTAAAAATGTTTTTTTCAGATCTACAAAATACACGTATTTACTACTTCGTTAAAATAATTGTAAATATTTTTATTAGATTATTAATAACTGAAATATTCAACTTTTTTTTGGAGTTAAACAGTGTATTAGAAATAACACAGACAAATATTTCACTGCGTTGATGTCTAAACTAGCAATGATCGCATTTCTTTAAACTATTTGTTATTATACCTACTTTTTTATTTTCAAATTTTCTTTTTCCTACTACTGTAACTATTATATCATAATTTTCATATACAATACTCTGCTTTAAAATTGTCATTACTAAAAATAAAAGAAATTTCTATTGTCTTCAGTTTTTCAAAATTTACAGTTTTACTTACCTACACATGCTACCTCAATAACCGTTGATACCTTTTCACCCATTAAGGTAGTTCTAATGACTTTTTATTACTCTCTTTTGTTACTCTATAGAACGCTTAACGTGTTTATTCAAAAACAAAAACACCTTATGAATTTGTGTACGGTTTCAAGAATGACTCATAAGATCATTAATGTTTCCATACAAAATAGCATATGATTTTTACCTTATAGAAATAAATAGATTTTACGTATTTTTTCTTTGATTTTCGCTTATTACTCATTCACTTTCACTCTTATTTTCTCATTTTCTTATCCAACTTTTACATACAAAATATAACAGAGCTAAGTATTTAAGCGCATGAAATTCGTATACTGACATCATACAGTTAAAAGCTTATACACCTAAAACATCATATAGTATTTCATTCAGTCGGTTTTTGCGATTATTCTTTAATAAATTTGCTGTTCAAAACAAAATTTATTTTTCTAAAATGACTAGTGAAGTTGCAAATTTTCAAATAACAAAACGTATTAAAATGGCATCGTATAACTCAAGAGAAGAAGCGGGAAATTATCTATTACATTCAAGTGTTTACCCGTTAAACACATCGTGTACGAAGAAAATTATGATTGGTTTATCACCTCAGAAAGATGAGACATTTGAGTGTGTGATTAAAATAATCAATCAAACATTTTTCGGAATTACATTTATGCTTGAGGCTTGGGAAACTTTTAAAACGCATTTCAAGAGTATGAGATCTTATTTCAACAACGAGGAATCTATGGTCGAAAATGAGAAAATTACTTTCAATGGAATAACTCTCTCATATACCACAGCATATAATTCCAAGGCAATAATTTTGGATAAAGAAGATATAGAAAACATATCAACATTTTCTGATAATCAAGAAAGTCAAGTTGTGTTACCAAAAAAGAAGAAACTATATACACCCGCTATTGTTCTACAAAAAACAAGCTTTAAAGGTATTTTACAATTGTTGGCGTGTATTGAAGAATGTATAAACATTAATAATAATATTGTAACAACATTTTCGGCGTGTAATAAAACTATTATTGACCAAATATGTGAAATTTTCTCAGAAAATACTATTTTACCAAAAACAGAGGTTTTCGTCAAACATTATATAAATTCACAATCTGAAAAAATAAAAAATAAAACATCTGGTGGTCTGGAAAATGACTTTATCAAACATTATTATAATATTATTTATAACGAGTTAACTGCGTTACATTTAAACTTCATATCGACATCTGTTATATCGAAACTTAATTCGTTATAAATATTATACAATTATAAAAATATGTAAAATCTTAAAGACATAATACAATATATATTACATAAAAATAAAGATATTGTTTCAGTTAATTCATCCAACCATTTCTTTAATAACCAAACCCATTTCCTCAATAAATCATATTTATTTAAGCATTTTAAAACATATTTCTCTATTCTGTATAAAGATTATATATATTTAGATTTCCACTTGAATGACTTATTTTAAATTAATAACCTTAAACTTATTTCATTATTTATATTTTTGTATGTAAAAATATTTTTATATTTATTTCTCGTAAAATCATATTTAGTATCTGTTATAATCAGTCATAAAATAAAATTAGCTGTATACAAATTCCTTCTATATTAGTATAAATGCGTTCAACCTGACAATTCGAAATTTTTTCATTACTAAACAAGTATTTTAAAAACAACATTCAAATATCTTACACCCTTATAAACCATCTATCAGACGCTTTTGTTTTGCTCAAGAATTTTTTTGGAACTCCGTTCTATATACTCATAAAATCTGGCGTCAGTGATTTTTCTCCTATACCTTTTCAACGCTTACCTGACAGACACCTTGCATCTCCAAAAACTTTTCTTACGCTGTCCCCCTCCACTTCGGGCTGTTTCGCTTTTTCTCGTATACGCTCGAGCTTAGGCGCCAACAATCTTTTCCCTATAATCCCCCTGAATTTCATGGCCACCATTTTCACCTATAATCCCCCATATACTACTGCAGTCCTGTCAGTCCAGTACTTGCTGATATTGTATTACAAGATATAATCAAGGTTTTTATTGCTACTTGTCCTTGTCCTGTTTTATTTTTTAAAATATATGTAGAGTATGCTATTGTTTGTATTCCGAAAGATAGGGTACATGAGGTTTTAGATTATTTTAATCATATTGATAATTTTATACAGTTTACACTCAAAGAACCAGTTAAGAATAGTATAAATTTCGTTTCGGTTCAGTTAACATTAGTAAAAACTTAAATCATAGAGGTTAGGGTAGACAACTTGATTTTTCAAGGTTTTCTTGAGAACGAAGCAATAAAATTAATTTTTTCTTATCAAAGAAAATATTGCTTTTTTTGATACAAGATGCGGCTTTCTCTTCATTTTTTAATAAAATTATTAGTTTTTGTAAAAAAATCATTTCTTCGATTAGAAAAGGACAGAGATACGCGACCTCCTCTTAATATAATTAAACAAAAAAGCAAAGAGACCCCGGACTAGATGTAGCATGACGCTACACTAAGAACGGGTCTAGCTTAAAGTAACCTTTATTCCTCATCCTTTTCCTTGTCTATGAGCACTTTGTGCTATCATTTTCAGATTTAGGATAGTGAGAGGTTACACTTAATGAAGGAAATAATATTTGTTATTTAATCTATTTTGAATACATATTCCAATTATATAAATTTTCATTATCATAGACGATCTTAGGCTCCTATACTAACTCAAGTAGCGGTAGTTACTTGAACCTAATTCTGTCTTTGTCTTTCCACACGAAAAAAGTATGCAGGCTCGACAAATTGTAGACACTGCAATCTATTAAACGCATCGTTAGGTGGCGTTCATGCAGCGTCTTATCAGGTTCTGCATAGTTGTAGTTGCTGCTTTGAAACACTCGCACTCCGTTTTGCCGTGCATGCATGGTTTCGCTCCGTGCGCAAAGCATCAAAAAAACATGCACACACGCCACGTAACGATGCTAGCACAGTGCGCAACGCGTTTAGATAGCAATGTCTACTGGCCTGCATACTTTTTCCCGTGCCTGATGAGAATAAAAGACAGATGATACAACCGTTACTTGATCTGATAGCTGCACTGGTAAAAAAATTTCTTAGTAACGAAAAAAATTTTATTGTATTGAATATATTCTTTCGGGCAACCAGTGAGATATTTTTTGTATTAATATCATTTATTCCGTCACTAAAAAAAAAATTTTTAAATATCAATGAAATATTTCTCAACATACATAAGAATATTTCTTGAACTTAACAATATCTTATACTAAAAATTAATAATTCGATTTTAAATTTATATCTCATAATATAAAAGTAAAAATTAAGTTAAATAAGTGAAATAATATTTTATTCCATCAATAAAATATTTTTATGCTTCTAAAAAATATTACGAATTAATTAATTTCTTTCTACTAAATAAAAGTAACTATTCATTGAATAAATATTATCTATCTTTGAAAATATATCTGAATTTTTCAAGCTAAAGAAATATTTTTTTGTAGAAGACTATTATATTAAAGTGAAGAATTAAGACTTTTTTTTTCTTACGTAAATATCTTTTGGTTTATGGTTTATAGGTTTATAGTTTATGGGTTTCTGGTTTATGGTTCATGGGTTTATGGTTTATAGGTTTATGGGTTTATGGTTGTTAGGTTTATACTTAATGGGTTTAAGAGGCGGTCGGAACCAAATCGGTGACTTGCGGTATATATTAAGTCAGCATTTTTCGCTTTACGATAATATTTTGTATACTTTTATGGCTTAAACTATTTCAAATTATTCTTTATATACATGACTAGAGGAAATGACTATATTTTTACCATATGAATAAGTAAATTAATTATTATAAGCATTTATTACAAATATCAAACTGATTTGACGTATACCGCATGCAAAAAAGTATTGTGTCGATTGTTAGGTGGCATTTTTCGCTTTGTGACAATATTTTTTATATTTTTGTGACTTTAGCTATTTTAAATTATTCTTTATATACATGACTAGAGGAAATGACTATATTTTTACCATATTAATAAATGAATAAATTATTATAAGCATTTATTACAAGCACCGAACTAAATCACCGATTTGGTTCCGACCGCCTCTTAAGGGTTTCTAGTTTATGAGTTTATAATTTATGCTTTATGAGTTTATGGTTGATGGGTTTCTGCATTATAGTTTATAAGTTTATGGTATATGGGTTTATGGATTATGGGTGTATGCGTTTACGGTTTATGGTTTATGAGTTTATCGTTTATAGGTTTATGGGTTTATGGTTTATTAAATTATGGCTTATGAGTTTATAGTTTATGGATTTATGGTTTATGAGTTTATGGTTTATGGATTTGAGTTTATGGTTTATGGGTTCATGGGTTTATGATTTTTTGGTTTATGGGTTTATGGTTTTATGGGTTTATGGGTTTATGACTTATAGTTCATAAATTTATAGTATCTGGGGTTATGGTTAATGGGTGTATGGGTTTACGGTTTATTAGTTTATGGTTTATAAGTTTATGGTTTATGGGTTTATAGGTTCATGGTCTATGGATTTATAGTTTATGGGTTTATGGTTTATGAGTTTATATTTGAGGTTTATGGGTTTATAGTTTATCGTTTATGGGTCTATGGATTATGGGTTTATGGTTTATGAGATTATGGATTATGGGTTTATGGGTTCATGGCTTATAGGTTAATGGTCTATCTGATTATGGGTTTATGGTTTGAGAATTTATAGATTTATTGGTTCAAGGTTTATGATTTAATGATTTATGGGTTCATGAATTATAATATATGAGTTAATGGGTTAATGGTGTATGGTTTAAAAGTTTCTGGTTTTTAAGATTATCGCTTATGGGTTTATGGTTTATGGATTTCTGATTCATGGGTTTATAGTTTATGGATATATGGTTTATGGGATTACAGTTTAGAGATTTATGGTTTATGGGTTTATAGTTTATGGGTTTATGGTTCAGGGTTTATAAGTTCATGCTTTATGGGCTCATGGGTTTACGTTTTATAGGTTTATGGGTTTATGGTTTATAAGTTTATGACTTATAGGTTTATGGCTTATGGGTTTTTGGGGGTTTATGTTTTATGATTATATTGTTTATTGGGTTCATAGTTTATGGTTTATGGGTTTATAGGTTCATGGTTCATAATTTTATGGTTAATGGGTTCATAATTTATGGAGTTTTGGTTTACGATTTTATGGTTTATGGGTTCATGGTTTATTTTTTATGGTTTATAGGTATATGGTTTATAAGTTTATGATTTATAAGTTTATGGTCTACGGGTTTATAGGTTTATGGTTTATGAAGTTATAAGTGCATGGTTAATGATTTCATGGTTGATGGGTTTATGGTTTATGGGTTTATCGGTTTATGATTTATAATTTCATAGTTTATGGGTTCATGGTTTATAGATATATGGTTTATAAGTTTATGGTTTATAAGTTTATGACTTATGAGTTTATGGTCTACGGGTTTATAGGTTTATGGTTTATAAAGTTATAAGTTCATGGTTTATGGGTTTATTGTTTATGTGTTTATGCTCTATGGGTTTATGGTTTATGGGTTGATAGTTAAGAGCATGACGAAGCTGTCCGCCTTCTAATAATATTTCCAATCTTAACTTATGAATAAACGATGCGTTTAATCGAGTTTCTTTGCTACAAAGAAAAAATTTGTAAGATTAAACTCTAGTGCGGACAACTCAAGAAATCCACCAAAATATTATACATACAAAGTTATAATAAAAATTTTCAATATTTCGTAATTTAAGGTTAGGTTTGTCGAGTTTGATATCTAATTTCCAATCCAAGCTCATAAAAAAATAACAAGTCCAAATGATTTTTTATTTTAACAAAAATTATTGTATAAATATAGCTTTAGTGCGGACAAGTCATTATATTTGTTTAATTTAAGAATTTCAAAAGATATTGATAAAATAAAAAAAGCAAAACTCGATTGCTGCAGCTCCGACATGCCGTTAATGCGTTTATGCTTTATGGGTTTATGGTTTATGGGTTTATGGATTAATGGTTTATGGTTTCCAAGTTTCTGGTTTATAAGTTTAAGTCTTATGAGTTCATGATCTACGGGTTTATAGGTTCATAGTTTATGAGAATATAAGTTCATGGTTTATGGGTTTATCGTTTATGTGTTTGTGCTCTATGGGTTTATGGTTTATGGGTTTATGGTTTATAGGTATATGGTCTACGGGTTTATAGGTTCATGGTTTATAAAGTTATAAGTTTATGGTTAATGATTTCATGGTTGATGGGTTTATGGTTTATGGGTTTATCGGTTTATGATTTATAATTTTATAGTTTATGGGTTCATGGTTTATAGATATATGGTTTATAAGTTTCTGGTTTATAAGTTTATGACTTATGAGTTTATGGTCTACGGGTTTATAGGTTCATGGTTTATAAAGTTATAAGTTCATGGTTAATGATTTCATGGTTGATGGGTTTATGGTTTATAAGTTTATGGTTTATGGTTTATGGGTTTATCGGTTTATGATTTTCAATTTCATAGTTTATGGGTTCATGGTTTATAGATATATAGTTTATAAGTTTCTGGTTCATAAGTTTATGACTTATGAGTTCATGGTCTACGGGTTTATGAGGTTATAAGTTCATGGTTTATGAGTTTATTGTTTATGTGTTTATGCTCTATGGGTTTATGGGTTTATAATTTCATGGTTCATGGGTTTATGGTTGCATAGTTTATGGGTTTATAGTTTATGCGTTTATGCTTTATGGGTTTATGATTTGTGGGTTTATGGTTTATGGGTTTATGGATTACAAATTTCTGGTTTATAAGTTTATGGCTTATAAGTTCATGGTCTACGAGGTTATAGGTTCATAGTTTATGAGGTTGAAAGTTCATGGTTTATGGGTTTATCGTTTATGTGTTTATGCTATATGGGTTTATTGTTTATGTGTTTATGCTCTATGGGTTTATGGTTTATGGTTTCATGGTTTATGGGTTTATGGATTAATGATTAATGTGTTCATGGTTTATGGGTTTATGGGTTTATGGATTACAAATTTCTGGTTTATAAGTTTATGGCTTATGAGTTCATGGTCTACGAGTTTATAGGTTCATAGTTTATGAGGTTGAAAGTTCATGGTTTATGGGTTTATCGTTTATGTGTTTATGCTATATGGGTTTATTGTTTATGGGTTTATGGTTCCATGGTTTATGGGTTTATGGTTTCATGGTTTATGGGTTTATGGATTAATGATTAATGTGTTCATGGTTTATGGATTTATGGTTTAGGGTTTATAGGTACATGCTTTATGGGATATGGGTTTACGGTTTATAGGTTTATGGTTGATAAGTTTATGACTTATAGGTTGATGGTTTATGGGTTTTTAGGGTTTCATGTTTTATGATTTTATTGTTTATTGGGTTTATAGTTTATGGTTTATAGGTTCATGGTTAATGATTTTATGGTTTATGGTTTTATGGTTTAGGGGTTTTTGGTTTTTCAGTTTATCGTTTACGATTTCATGGTTTATGGGTTTATGGTTTATTTTTTATGGTTCATAGGTATATGGTTTATGGGTATAGTTTCATGATTTATGGGTTTACGGTTTTATGGTTTATGGGTTTATGGATAAATGGTTTATGGTTTACAAGTTTCTGGTTTATAAGTTTATGACTTATGAGTTTATGGTCTACGGGTTTATGGTTTATGAGGTAATAAGTTTATGGTTAATGATTTTATGGTTTATGGGTTTATAGGTTTATGGTTCATAGGTTTATGGTTTACAAGTTTCTGGTTTATAAATTTATGGCTTATGAAATAATGGTCTACGGGTTTATAGGATCATGGTTTATGAGGTTATAAGTTCATGGGTCATGATTTCATGGTTAAGAGTCTATGGTTTATGGGTTTATGTGTTTATGCTTTATGGGTTTATGGTTTATGGGTTTATAGTTTCATGGTTCATGGGTTTCATGGTTTATGGATTAATGGTTAATGAGTTTATGGTTTATGGATTTATGGACTATGGGTTTATGGTTTATGGATTTATGGACTATGGGTTTATGGGTTCATAGGTTTATGGTTTATAGGATTATGGGTTCACAGTATATGGGTTCATGGTTTCTGGGTGTATGGGTTTATGGTTCATGGATTCATGGTTTATCGGTCTACGGTTCATAAGTTTATGGTTTATGGGTTTATACGTTCATGGTTCATGATTTCATGGTTCATAAGTTCATAATTTATAATTTATGGGTTTATGGTTTATCGGTTTATCGTTAATGGATTTATGGTTTATAGTTTGTGGTTTATGGATTTATGGTGTGTGGGTTCATGGTTTATGGATTTATGGTGTGTGGGTTCATGGTTTATGGATTTATAATTGATGGATTTATGGTTTATGGTTTATGGGTTCATGTTTTATAGGTTCATGGTTCATAAGTTTATAGATTATGGGTTTATGGGTTCATGGTTCATAGGTTAATGGTTTATGTATTTATGGTTTATGGGCTTATGGTTGACGAAATTATGGATTTATAGGTTCATTATTTATGATTCCATGGTTTATGGGTTCATGGTGTATAGTTTACAAGTTTCTGGTTTTTAAGATTATCGCTTATGGGTTTATTGTTTATGGTTCATGGGTTTATGGTTTTTAAGTTTCTGATTTATGGTTTATGGGTTTATTTTTCATAGGATTATAGTCTATGGGTCGTTGGGTTATAGGTTTATGATTCATGGGTTTATGGGTTTATGGTTTATGATTTTATGCTTTATAAGTTTCTGGTTCATGGGTTTAAAGTTTATGGATTAATGGGTTTATAGTTCATGGGTTTATGGTTCATGGTTTTATGGTGTGTAGGTTCATGGTTCATGGGTTTACGGTTTATAGGTTCATGGGTTTATAGTTCATGGGTTTATGGTTCATGGTTTATGGGTCTCTGGTTTAGGGGTTTATGGATTATGAATTCATGGTCTATGGGTTTAGGGTTAATGGATTTATAGTTTATATGTTTATGGTCCATGGGTTCATGGTTAATGTGTTAATGATTCATGGGTTTATAGTTTATAGGTTCTTGGTTTATAGATTCATGGTTTATGGGTTTATGTTTTATGGATTTATGGTTTATGTGTTTATGGTCCATGGGTTCATGGTTTATGTGTTTATGGGTTTATAGGATTCTGGTTTATATATTCATGGTTTACGGTTTATAGGTTTATGGTTTATGATTCATAAGTTAATGGTTTATTGGTTTATGGTTCATGGGACCATTGTTTATGGGCTAATGGTTTATGGGTTCACGGTTCATGGATTCATGGTTTATGGTTGATGGGTTTATGGTTAATGGGTTTATGGTTCATTGGTATATGGTTTATGGGTTTATATTTTACTATAAGAACAAATTTCGTATTATTGTTACTTTTTACTATATAACATAATTTGAATGATTAAACCATATTACTTTCTTTTTTTATGATCTGAATTATAATTTTATGAAACGAATTTTTTTTTAGTTTAATAATCATATAGAAAATTTATATTATATTATTTATATTGTTAATTCAAATTATCTTTGTAATGAAATATAATAATACATACGGTTAAGAGTATAATTAAAATCCGTATTCGAATTAATAATTGTCAATTCTATAATTGTCAATAATAATTATTTACTTTTATCAAAGCTTATTATTATACAAAAACTTAAATATTTTTCATTTGAATGCAATATAATATAATGATATGAATGAATAGAATAAAATTGATTAAGTATTTATATTGAAATACTATTGTCAATGAACTTAGCAAATTCATATATATTATAATATAATATATGAAAAGGCAACCGAGCAACCTCAGGAGCAAGGTAAAAGCTGCTGGTATATATTATTTTGAAAACATGAAACATCACTTTTGAGCAGAGAAATAATTTGTTACAAGTAAATTTAAATTATTAGTTTAAATAAATGTTTCAACAAATTTAAGTTCTTTTTCTGCAATATAAATTTCATTATTTTTTTGTTATTACTCGAACTTTTTCGATTTAAAGAATTATTTTTTTATTTAAAGGAATATTTCTTTAATACTTTATATGTTAATTTTAATTAAAATTTATTCGTTGTGATTATGTTTTTTAAATAATGGTTGTAAAAAAATTTTTTTAATTGAAATGTACGTTTTTATTCAAAATAATAATTACTTTATTAATATAAGAAAAAGTTTAAAGTTTTCAAGTTATATTTTCTTGATTCCGACAGTAATTTTTTTTTAATTCAAATTTTAATGTAAAGAAATGTAATCAATAACACTCTTTTTTTGCACCAACTTACATTCTATTGTTAAAAAGAGATAGGTTTATCGAAATCATAAACTAAATTGTTTAGTTTAAAAGTTATGTCTTTCGATTGAAAAATTATTTAATGTAAGATATTTTTTTCATTTTTATATAATATTTATTTTAAATGAATATTACATTTTTCTAATAAAAAAATATAGCATTGATTTTGATAAAATTTTACTGACTGTCAACACTATTCTCAACACTAAGTTAATAAGATATTTTTCTAAATTCAAACATTTTTTGTTGAAATATAATATTTTCTTAAAGAATATTTCAAGGATTTTTTTTTGAGTTTAATAAATATTTCGTTTATTTAAAAATGATTTCTCTTTGACTCAAAGAAATTTATTTCTTTGCACCGTATTTTTTCTATTCAAAAACACCTTTTTTAAAGTTAAAAAAACTTTTTTCTCTGTGTAGTTAAAAATTTTGCGTGAAATTACGTAATAAAAGAAGCATTTTCACTTACTAATTTAGTATCATTTCAAAACAATGTATGATAACTATTTTTATGGTAAAAAATAAAGCTTCCTTTTTTTAAACATTTTGCAGTTAAAAATAAAGTTTTATTACTTTAATATAAAAAGACGAAGATAAGCGACTTGCTCTAGGATAAATTTAGAACGTGTATGTTTTCTCTTAATGTCTTACAAATAATACACGACTTTGATTAACAATCATTGATTATTTTATTAATCACTAATGTCGAATTATTATTATCTTTTATGCTATAATATCAATAATTTATAAAAAAAATCTGAAAAAAAATAATTTATAAAAAAAATTATATCTTTTTATTACTACCCTGGTAGAAAATGAAACGCTTTTTTTACCATTTTATGGCCATTGCTTTGAAATGAAGAGCTGGAAATAGGCATTTATTATGCTCATTATTTTAACCAATATGAAACGTTTTTTTTTTACCTAGATACCACTAAGATATGACACGCATTTACGAAGATTAAAATGTGAATTTCAGAAACAGAAAAGATATTCATAATCAAATCTCCATAATTATTTGTGTTTGAGACGATTTATTTTTTCATTTTCTTGTATTCAATAAACATATTTTATAATTTAAACGCGAATGAAAAGATGTATTGGATTTATAGGTTAAAATATTTCTAGGTATTTAAAATGCCTACTTTATCGACAACATATTTCTATATTCTGCAGATTCGGCAAAATTTAACTATTTATTAGCCAATATTGATATGACAAAATATTACCATTAATAATGCTCATAAATTGTATTATTCACCATTTTTTATGTTCACATTTCTACCAGGGTATTTAGTTTTTGAATAACACTAATTTGTAAATTCGTTTCATGACACAATATATAAAAAAGTTGAGATTTAGATCAAAACAGGACAAAAATAAATGACCTATTATAAAACAAAATTTTCAAGGGTTTGCTTTAGACCTACTTTTTCGATCAAAGACGGTTTAAAAATAAATTTTGTTGTTTCCATATAAATAAATATCAGAATTGTTTGCGATCCCCAGAAAAAATATAAAATGTTTGAAAATGTTTAAAACTGTTCAAAACTGTTTAAGAGTCCGCTGTATCTCTGTCCTTTTCTAATTACAAAATTGACTTTTTTCCCAAAATTAGCAACAAGAGGCAAAAATAAAGAGATGGTTTCGATGTGTTTAATAAAATGTAATATTTTCTTTGATTAGTATGAATTAATTTTATTGCTTCGTTTTTAAGAAAAGTTGGAATAACTTAAAAAATTAGAAATTAGTGTCAAATAATGGGATTTTCAAGTTATTCCAACTTTTCTTGAAAATAAAGCGGTGGAATTAAATTATTCTTATCAGAGAAAATATTGCTTTCTATTACACAAATCGAAACCATCTCTTTATTTCTGCCTGAAGCTATTAGTTTTTATAAAAAATAAATTTTAAATAGATTCGGTAAAACAGGTAACTGTGTCGGTATACAGCTGACTCTTAAAACAGTTTATAAGTGTGAGATTTGGGACATTTAAAACAGTTAAATGGTTTTGAACACACTGAAAGACTTTAAGAGTCACACTCACTCCCTGTCGGCGTAAATCCAACTCTTAGTAGAGGAGTAGAGGGGTGAGAGTCATGATAACGCTGCCTTGGAGAGTAGGAGATACTCCCCAACTTTTAAAGCATAATTTACTTGCAATCTGCGATGTAAACACAATTATTTAAGGTTAGAAATGTTTATGAGAGATAACACTGCAAGCAGAATCTTTATTTAAGACTATTAATTACATTGTACTACATAAAAATGTATATAATTGGAAAATCCTAACCTTATTTTTAAGAAGCTTATATTTAAAGAATAAACGTATAAACAAGCAATATAATACTTTTTGATAAGTTCCTTTTCTAATTATTTCTTAATATAGTTTTGTAAATGCATTAAATACACATTTTGCTTGTAAACTTACATTATTTATAATTTTATAACCTAAAATACTTGTGTTTACATTGCGAATTGCAAGTAAATTATGCTTTAAAAGTTGGGGAGTATCTCCTACTCTCCAAGGCAGCGTTATCATGACTCTCACCCCTCTACTCCCCTACTAAGAGTTGGATTTACGCCGACAGGGAGTGAGTGTGACTCGCAAAGTCTTTCAGTGCATATTTAAACACTTTCAAAGAGTTTTGAATAGTTCGAAATTATTTCAAACAGTGTTTGATAGTTTTGAATTTTTCATATTTGAAAGTTATAGATTATTTTAAATATTCAAAATATTTCAAAACAACTTTTAATCAATATAAACTATTTTTTATACTCTTAAATAGTTTTGAACGGTTTTAAACAGTTTTAAACACTTTTAAACATTTATTAAAAAGTTTGAAATAATTTTAAACAGTGTTTCATAATTTTGTATTGGTAAAAATTTTCTTATATATATTAAAATTCATATAATATGCACGAGAAAATGTTCACTTTAGTTTCAAATTATTTTGTATTGTTTAAAACTGTACAGAAATGTTTAAAACTGTTTATAACTTATTTTGAACAGTTTTAAACATTTTTAGACAGTTTTGAATAATTTTAAACTATTTTAAAGTAATGCATATTTTATATTTCCACTAGGGATTGGAGATATCATCTTCCTCTCTATTTTATTGCCAGTGGGTCTCTTTATCACTGTGGACTGTGACTTGTGATTTCACCTTACTCATGTAATTTTTATTGGCCAGGAGGACTTTTTAATTGGTTTTCCCTGGTCTTCTAGTTCTATTTCACAGAGAAAAATTTAGAAAATTTTTTCCAAAATTTCCCGGAGATTCAACTCCGGTCCACTACAGCATGAGCCATGAGTCTTAGCCCCTGCGCTACCACCGCTTCTACTTATAGGTATGAACTTATTTTTAATAAATGAGAAGCGGGAGAGTGTGAGAATGTATAAATTTAAAGAACAACCCATATGGAAATAATTTATGTGAAAAACTGTAAATAATAGTAAATAATTGTAAATAACTGTTAAAAAATGTAGGAATTGAGACATAAATAATAGTTATTTACAGTTATTTACTATTATTTATTATTAATTACTATTATTTACAGTTATTTACAGTTATTAACTGTTATTAACTGTTATTTACAGTTATTTACAATTATTTACAATTATTTACAGTTTTTTATAATTATTTACAATTATTCATAATTATTTACAGTTATTCATAATTATTTACAGTTATTCATAATTATTTACAGTTATTTACATTTTCAAAAATTTTGGAATTAGTGGATAATTTAATGTTATTAATAATTAATTACAATTATTTATAGTTATTTACAGTTATTTACAGTTTTTTACAGTTATTTATAATTATTTACAACTATTTACAATTTTCCATAGTTTTTTACAATTATTTACAGTTATTTACAACTATTTACAATTTTCCATAGTTTTTTACAATTATTTACAGTTATTCACATTTTTTAAAATTTTCGCCTATATATAAAATTATTGAATAAATTTGTGATAATTTTCGAAAATGTAAATAACTGCAAATGATTGTAAAAAACTATAAATAATCGTAAATAACTGTAAATAATTGTGAAAAAAGTGAATAAATGTAAATAACTGTAAATAAATATAAATAACTGCAAATAAGTGTAAATAACAGTTAATAAGTGTAAATAACAGTTAATAACTGTAAATAAGTGTAAATAACAGTAAATGATTGTAAATAATTGTAAATAACTGTTATTTATGTCTCAATTCCCACATTTTTTAACACTTTTCTACAGTTATTTACAGTTATTTACATTTATTTACATTTATTTACAGTTATTAACAGTTATTTACAATTATATCCAAAAATTTTTTCCATATGGGAAGCCGAGAAAAAATATCCCTACTGAAAATATTATATGAACTCTCATGTGAGATCTCATATGGAATCACCTATGAAATCAAATATATATTCGTTGAATTTCGAAAACAAAATAAATATATGTGCGATCTCATGTCAGATCGCACATATATTTATTTTATTTTAAAAATTCAACGAATATATATTCGATTTCATATGCGATCTCAAAGGCAATTTCATATGACATTTCATATGCAATCTCGTGTGCGATCTCATATGTGATCTCATATAGTTGTCCGCACTCAAGTTAAATCCTACTACTTTTTTTCTTGAAGTGAAAAAACCCGATTAAATTCACCATCCACTCATAAACTTGGATCAGAAATATTATCAGAAGGGGAAGCTTTATCATGCCTTTAATGTATTTAATGACACTAATATTATTAATACGTATTAGAAAACTAGAACATCATCATATTCGACAAATCTAGTAAAGCCATAAGACCCCATGCATCTTGCCCAGGGTCAGTAGCTCTTATTTCGGCTACTTAATTTAATTCGCATTGTATTTAATTGCGTCACTTTCCAATTAAGGATCAGCTTTCAACTAACTTTACCGATCGAAAATAGATAAAAAAAATATTTAGTTTTTATTTATTTTTTTGGCTTGTTCTTTGAATATAAACAAATTTACACGCTTCCATTTCTCATTCGTTAAAATGAATAGATATTTACAAGTAAAAGCAATTCTGATATGGATTTTTATTAAAAATAAACGAAATTACTTCTTTTGCTACTTTCGATCAGTAAAAAATGCCTAAAATCTCTCTTCAAAATACGCGGCAAAAGAAATCCCTCGTAAAAAATTTTTAACGAGAATAATCTCACTTTGAAAAATGCAGCGAAAATAATCTTTCATCAAAATATGTAGCGAAAAGAATCCCTTGTAAAAAAATTTTAACGGGATGCCAAAGTTGTTAGAATTGATTTTTGCTTTTTTTATCTAATCGATATCTTTTGAAATTGATTATTTAGAGAAATATAATGTATATAATGAGAAATATAATGACTTGTCCGCGATAAAGATACATTAATTCAATCATTTTTGTTGAAAACAAACCACTTGAACTTGTTATTTTTTCATGAACTTGGAATGAAAATTAGATATCAAACTCAAATTATTTTCGTTAAAATTTGTTTACGAGGGATTTTTTTCGCCGCATATTTTGATAAGAGATTTTCTTCGCCACATTTTTCAATATAGGATTATTTTCGTTAAAATTTGTTTACGAGGGATTCTTTTCCAAGCATATTTTGATGTGAGATTTTCTTCAGCGCATTTTTCAAAGTGGAATCATTTTCGTTAAAATTTTTTCTCATATATTTTTTCCCGCATATTTTGGATGAGATTTTCTTCGCCGCATTTTTCAATTTGGGATTATTTTTGTTAAAATTTTTTTTACGAGGGATTCTTTTTGCCGCATATTTTGAAGAGAGATTTTCTTTGCCGCATTTTCCAACGTGTGATTATTATCATTAAAATTTTTTTACGAGGGATTCTTTTCGCCGCATATTTTGACATGAGATTCTTTTCTCCGCACTCTTTAAAGTGAAATTTTTTTTGACGTACATTTTGATGTGAAATTTTTTTCTCGGTAGATAACATGGCTGAGATTCTTTTCTGTTAGGCCGGTGACATTATATCAAAGTGAAATCACTTCTTTTTCGGTTCTCCGATTCTCTGGATTTGCGCATTCTTTAAATGTGCATAATTTTTTTGTAACAAGAGTAGCAATTTCTTGTTGGATCCCATACAATTAGTACTCATTACTATTTATAAGCTTTTTTTGAGCTTCATTTGAGCCTTGATATCCGTATTTCTCTTTATCTATTCTTTACTATATTTTGCATTATTATTTATCTCTCTCCCTCCATACTTCCTCCCATCCTCTTTTTTTACCCCCTCCATCTTTCCCTACCTTTTCTTACTTGCTCTCTTTCCTTAAGTATAGACTTCAATTATCATATATATATTATATTATTAAAATCTACAATCGACTAGCTTCTAGAAAAAAGAGGAAATTTATTTGTGATCAAACATCATATATTATATTAAGGGAGTGTAAAACGGAAACTACACATGTACTCATGAATTTGGCTTATCTTTTCCTTTTATTGCAAAGTTTGAGGAAAAAAAATACTTTAGCTCGTAATATTTACCTCAAAGATTATTCAGTTAAATTTTTTAATAAATTCAGTCATTAGTTCTTCAGAATTGTGGATTTCAATACTATATAGTAAAATCTTTTGATTTTGTACAACAAACCTAATGTTATGAAAAACTAATGAATAAATCTATTTGAAAATTTAACTAAATAATCTTCGTGGTAAATACTACAGCTTATTTTCTCGAAATGTTGCAATAAAATAAAAAGATAGTCAATATTTAAGAGTACAGGTGTAGTATCTGTTTTACATAGTGAAACCACTTTTTTTCGAATCTCCAGATTAGCGCATTTTTAATGTGCATAATTTTTTTGTATTTAGAGTAGAAATTTTTTATTGGGTCCTATATAATTAGTACTCATTATTATTCATAAGCTTTTTTAGGATGAATATAATAAGCTATAAGCTTTTTTTAATAGATGAAGAAAGAATAAAAAAGAGGGAATAAGTTTCTTATTCCTGTTATTCCTCACAAACATAGACACACCGGCAATGTACTTTCTTATTCCTTGTCTTATGTCAGCTTATGTTTTTAGCCTGCAAATGCCCATACAATATTATTAGTTTGTAATCCTGTTTTGCACTTCTATGAAAGTCTATATTCAATCATACTAATTTATAACTAACGTCTATATTCGAGTATAATGCGCTAACAATCAATCAAACGTTTTAGTCTAGTGTGATGTATTGTAATAATATATATTAGTTATGTATGTCCTTTGGCCGTATTCAGGTGGAATATGAATCGAGAACAATATTTATCACTTGAGCAGAAATATACCTCGGGCGCGCTTCGCGCGCCCTTGGCAATTTCAGCTCAGACGGCAAACATTATTCGAGATTCAAATTCCACCATAATACGGCCAAAGGACTTAGATGATTTTATGTGCGAAGTAGGCCGTATGAGAAACTATAACTTATTAGTTGAAAATATTAATCTTTTTTTCAATACTTTTAAAATTAAATTTTAGTTCTATTGATTTTTTCTTTTGTTTCTTAGATGGACATTTTGTAATGAGTATAGCTGTTGTCGAAGCGCGGGTCATTTTTTTTATTAACCGATGTCATATTAATTTCTCCTGAGACATATTAAATCTCAATATGTCTCATGCGGACATATAAATCTTATAAAGAGTCGAGGAGCGCGTCTGAGACATATGCGATGCCAATAAGAATTTAGTATGCTCTTTACATACTGACACGAATACGGCCTACAAGGACATATATATATATATATATATATATATATATATTATTTTTGTTTTTAATTTTGTAGTAGCAGGACTGACATTCTTTAAAAATAATAATTATTTTAAAAACTTGAATGACAAAGAAAGCATTGTGATACGCATTAATTATTTACTTTTTGAATATAACATATATATATATATATATATATATATATATATATATATATATATATATCTTCCAATATTATATAGTTATATTAAAAATTAAGATTCAGCCCCCCTTACCCCCTGGCCCTCCCCAGGTTTCCGCACTTCCCCAGCAATGTTTTTAGGACCCCCCACAAAATAACGTAAAATTGTTTGTAATTCTACGATATTTTGTAACTACTCCCTCCCTCTATACCCCCCCCCCCCACGTCCCCCGCATCACCCCTCACTGCCCCCCACTCGTGTAATGATATAACAGTTTATAACTTTTATGCATTATTATATGCTAATTAATATAATGTGGTATATCTAATGAAACTATGGATTTTAATTTTAAAAAATTTAATAAAATGTATAAACAATTAAATGATGATTAAAAAAATATTTTCAAACAAATGATAACTAATAAACAAAAAATATTTTTCATAGATAGATCGGAAGGTTCTGGAAAAACCTTTTTATAAAAAACATTAATAAATTATTATTATATAAGTGTGAAAAAAAAATTTTTATTTATGGCTTGGACAGGTATAGCTTAAATTCTATTACCTAAAGGTTTAAGAGCATCACGAAGCTGTCCGCCTTCTAATAATATTTCCAATCTTAACTTATGAATAAACGATGCGTTTAATCGAGTTTCTTTGCTACAAAGAAAAAATTTGTAAGATTAAACTCTAGTGCAGACAACTCAAGAAATCCACCAAAATATTATACATACAAAGTTATAATAAAAACTTTCAATATGTCGTATTTTAAGGTTAGGTTTGTCGAGTTTGATATCTAATTTCCAATCCAAGCTCATAAAAAAATAACAAGTCCAAATGATTTTTTATTTTAACAAAAATTATTGTATAAATATAGCTTTAGTGCGGACAAGTCATTATATTTGTTTAATTTAAGAATTTAAAAAGATATCGATAAAATAAAAAAAGCAAAACTCGATTGCTGCAGCTCCGACATGCCGTTAACGAGTCATAGAACTTTCAGATTACTATAAGATTTAAATAACATTGAAAGTGCATTTTTAAAATTTGATTCAGATAAAAAAAAATAAGACAAAAATAAAAACAAGAAGCATCAATGATTCCCAAAAAAAGCTTTAGAAATTGTAGACAAAACATTAAAAGATGTTTGTCGTAATGATAAAAGTTTTGGTGGAAAAATAGTGATTTTAGGTAAAGATTTTAGACAAATTTTACCAGTATCAAAATATGGAAAAAGAAATACTATTATTGAAGAGACTATAAAGTATTCAAATCTTTGGCCTTTCTTTCATATTTTTAAATTAAAAAAATACGTAAGATCTAATGACGACAATTTTTCTTCATTTTCATTAAATATCGGAGAAGGAAAAGTTGATCCATTCATTATTCCAAAAGAATGAAAAACTAATAACGTTTGTAATAAAATTTATAAAAACATTAATGAAATTTCTTGTTTTTCTAAAAATGTTATTTCAAGTACACATAATGAAGAAGTAAACATTTTAAATAATAAAATATTAAAATTAATTAACAATCAAACAATAACTAATTATAGTATTGATTATGCAACGTATAAGGAGGTAGATCAAACAGATGATAATATTCGTTTAAATTATCCAATAAAAATGTTAAATAATATAAGAGAAAAATTACCTTTACACGAATTAAATTTAAAAGTAAACGCAATTATAATGCTAATTCGAAATTTAAGTATTAATGATGAATTATGTAATGGAACACGATTAAAAATAACTAAATTATTTAAATATAATATAGAAGCTGAGATTATTACAGGAGAAAATGAAGGAAATAAAGTGTTTATACTAAGAATAATATTAAATACTAACGAATCATAGTCATTACCGTTTATTTTATATAGAAAACAATTTCCTATTGTTCTAGCGTTTGCAATAACTATAAATAAATCTCAAGGACAAAGTTTTGAAAATGTTGGTATATATACTAAAAAACCTTTATTTTCTCACGGTCAATTATACGTTGCTCTTTCGCAATGTAAAAATCCAAATATTGATTCATTTTGAATAAAATATTTATTCAAAATAAATCAGAAAATAATGATATTATACCAAATATAGTGAAGAAAGAAATATAAAAAAATAATTTTATTATAATTTAACATAAAATTTTGAAAATTTATCAATATTAAATTTTATATTTCTACTTAAATTATTTTTAACAAATTATATAATAATTTAATTTTTATTTTTTACAGGTTACATTTATATTAATTATTAAACTAATAATAAAATTAATAAATATTAAAATTACGATATCACTATAAAAATTAATAATAAAAATTTAAATATATAAATAAATAATATAAACGAAAATGGTGGAATGGAATCCACTTAAGAGCAGGCCGGATTCGCTGTCCTTGTACATATATTATTATCTATGCACAAGAAAAAAAATATCTACCGGTTTGTTTTTGAGAAAAGTAAGTAACGCCAAAGTAAAAGTTTATGTTTATAATATTTTCGCGTAACTTACTTTTCTCAAAAACAAACCGGTAGATATTTTTTTTCTTGTGCATAGATGTTCATGATAATAATATCTATTGCGCTCGACCTTTAATTTGAAGATACACCGATTAAAACTTGAGTAAATAACAAACAACTCAATTGTTTCTCGGTCGGTATCAGGTTCTACTCCGGCCTACCGATAAAGGAAATCATGTTGAAGTAAATGATGTTATCGATCAACAAACAATGGATTATTGGAATAATCAAATTGAAGACCACTTAAATTATGGAAAAGAATATAAATATTATTTAGAAAACCTAAATAATAATATTTCAGAAGATACAGAAATTTCTCGAATAAATAATATTATTAATTCATATATTGGCGAGAATGAAGAAAAAGTTGAATACAATAATTGGAATAAAGTACCAGAATATTATAAATGTTACGTTAATAAAATTATAGAACATAAAATCCATATACGTAAACCAATAACAGAATATTATATCAAAATTATCAAATTTATTCTAGATATAAGAAAATATTAAATTAAAAAATTATAAAAGTAAGTATTGTACAAAGTTTAATATTTCAAAATTATTTTATTTTATATGTATACAAATTAAAATCATTAAAATAATATAATGATTTAATGATCTCATAAATATTAATAATGATTACGTCACTTATTTTTGAATATTAAAGTAAACCAATTTTTAAATTTTAGAATAAAATGTTGATATATCTTAAAAAATGTAAAAATAAGTCAAAAAGATATCAAAAAGGAATTATATTAAAATAATCCTATGAATCTTAAGACATAAATAAACAATATGATTTATCAAATATAATACTAAAAAAATTAAAAAAAAATATTTATTTAAAAATTTTTGTATAGTTTTAAATTTATTGTAACTTTGATCATTAACATCATTTAATTAATAATAAGTTATTTTTATACTTACAATATCACTATTTTTTTATTCATATTCAATAAATAAAATAAATTATATTGAATTATTATATGTCCCTCCATGTTTTATGTGAATGATAGATTATTTCGATCTCTTAGGGATTAAAAATGATAAAACTCAAAGATTTTCGAGTATTATGTGACGTTTCGTCAGCCCAGGGTTTGCTGACCTCTTCAAACTTTATTAAAAAATAAAACAAATAAATAAAATATTACATTATACAAGAATATTACATTATACAAGAACACACTTCCACCAACAAAGTTATAAAACAAACCTTAAAATTATATCACACAAATTTACATGATCGTCAAAATTTAAATATTAAGAGTAAGTATCCTCTTCGTCGACACAAATCAAATTGACAACATACAATAATATTAAACTATAATAAACCTCCAGAAATGAAAAGAAAATACAAAATAATAAGTTATTGACCTTTAAGTCTTCTTATAATAGGTCTATATTTTCGGCTAAGAAATTGAATATCTTCTTTCTTATTAATACTGTTCTTATTTAAACTAATATATATCATTTCAGATAATTTTCTTTTTTTATAATTTTTTTCCAAATCTAAAATTTTTGTTTCTTTAAAATCGAATTCATGTTTAGATAAATTTTTATGTGTAGAGAGAGCAGTTTCGCCACCTATACATTTTTTATGTTCATTTATACGCGTTTTTAATGACCTCTTTGTCTCACCGATGTATACAGCTGAGCATTCTTTACAATCTATCGAATATACACAACCAGTGTTGTCGAAGGTATTAACACATAATACTCGAAAATCTTTGAGTTTTATCATTTTTAATCCCTAAGAGATCGAAATAATCTATCATTCAAAATAAATTATATTATAAATATATAACTAATCTATGTAATATAATCTATAAAATAAAGTAGTTTTTAGGGCCTCTGGCGAGGGTTTCCACTAATCAAAAAATCTAACGAGCCGTAACGTTACCTCCATATTTCACACAGTTAAAATATATTAGTTAAATTAAAATCTATATTTAAATATTAAAAAATTTATACGATCAAATTAAATATATAAATGCAATTCATCATAATAACTAGTTTAAAATGTAAGGTGGTGTGGAAAGTCGTTACTCAAGACTATATGTCTTGACTTTTATATCGATAAACAATTAAATATGAAATTACATTTTTTTAAATAAAATTAAATATAAGGTCAATGATCCAAGTACGGGTAGCATCCCAACTATGATAATTTTGTATTCTTTGTATTACGAATAAGGCAATATTTATAATACACAGAAAAAAATCACTTTATTAATTAAAATATTTTCGCGCATTTCCGCATTATTGCTGAGCAGAAAAAAAAACACGTTAAAAAAAAATATTAAAACAGCAGTCTTGTCTCAACTCACAAAATTCAAAATGGCGTTCTTATACACATGAAAGATTGAACGATTCGCAGTAGGAAAATTTTGAATGCGGTATATAATTAATGAAAATTAATGATTAATTGATTAAAATGATATAATATTATAATTATTTGATAATTTGAATATTTAATTACAATATTAAGAGCAGGTCGTATATCCCTGTCCTTTTCTAATCAAGGAATTAATTTTTTTGCAAAAAGTAATAATTGTAGCAAAAAATAAGGAGATAACCCCATCTCGTATAATAAAAAGCAAGATTTTCTTTGTTGAAGAAAAATTATTTTTATCGATTCGTTTTGAAGAAAACCTTGAAAAACTTGAAAAATAGAGGTTAGGATGGACAATTCAGTTTTTCAAGGTTTTCTTAAAAACGAAGCGATAAAAATAATTTTTCCTCATAAAAGAGAATCTAGCTTTTTATTACACGAGATGGGGCTTTCTTCTTATTTTTTGCTACAATTATTAATTTTTGTGAAAAAATCAATTCTTTGATTAGGAAAGGACAGATATACTCGACCTCCTCTTAATCTATTCTTTAAATTGTATGTGATAAAGCGTATTTTTTTATTATTTTATTACTCACGTAACCTTAAACTATCCGCAGTTGGAACATTGATATTAGAAAAATTTGTATTATGTAACATAGTATTTTTAATTAATGTATAGTATATAAGCTTTACGTATTTATTAAAAACATTTATAATAAAATAATTTCAAATTAAAAAAAATCATTAATTTTTTTTGTTATATATAGAACGAAATATTGCTTAAGCTAATATAATGTTTTCTATAATTGGTAAGATATGTATGTATATGCATTATCATAATTGGGGGTTGGCGAGCTGTGCGAGCAGGGGGGTAACCCCCCAGTATATATATATTAGTGATTTTTCTCGTGTAATGGTTTGCGCCCGAGCGAAGCGAGGGTGAAATGGTCACACGAGGAAGAAATCACTTTCTTGCACAAGTATCGAACTGTATTTTTTGACACGATGTGTAAGAAGCTCAATTTTCGCACGTGTTACTTTGTGATTGGTGTGCAGAATTGAGCTTTGCACACAGAGTGTCAAAAAATTAATTTTATCGCTTCGTTTCTAAGTAAACCTTGAAAAACTTAAAACATAGAGGTTAGAGTAAACAATTTGGTTATTTAAGGTTTCCTTGAAAACAAAGCAATAAAATTAATTCTTTCTTATCAAAGAAAACGTTGATATTTTTTATACGAGATGCGGCTTTCTCTTTATTTTTTGCTAAAAATTAATTCTTTGATTAGAAAAAGACAGAGATATATTACCTACTCTTAATCAGTCTTTTGCACGCATTTACGTAAACTTTATTCTTTTCCGCTTTGATTTAGCTCGTTTCGCTTTATTCGTTCCGTCTCTCTATTAAGAGGAGGCCGAACTATCTGTCTTTGACTTAGAGTTTTTCATTTTTATAAAGAATATTCGTTGTAGCAAGAAAAAAATAGTAGTCCCCGCTAGATATTAGTATAATAAGTAAATTTTGTAATAACAAGAAACTGATTTTATCGTGTAGTTTTTGAATAATATGAGACCTACTAACAAACTAAAATATAACTTATCTTTTTTGGTAGGTCTCATATTATTCAAAAATGACGTGATAAAATAATTTGATTGTTATTACAATATTTACTTATTGTACTAATATCTAGCGGGGGCTACTATATTTTTCTCGCTTCAACGGATGATGTTTACATAAAAGATTTAAAACGCCATTAGACAAAGACAGACAGTTCGGCCCCCTGTTGAGCTGTCATTTTTTCGTGACGACGCGCACCCTATACACATTCTCACACATTTTGTTATACATACATGCACATATATATACATACATACTAGTATATTATTCACCTAGGGGGCCAAAACAAAAAATGTCTTAAATCGTATGTAAATGTCACCCGAGCCGAAAGCGAGGGTGACAAACATAAAATTTAAGGCATTTGTTATTTACTCCCGTGGTGAATATACTATTTTTTTGCCTAGCGAGGCCGCAAATGCAACCTTTGTGATCGGACACAGGGAGACAAGGTTGCACTTGCGGCCCGCTAGGCAAAAACATATATACACACACATATACATATATGCCTGCGCGTTGATTTTCGTCTTCAGTCAGTCGCCGTCTTTCTATCTTTTTCTAGTTGCGCGCGCACATCCTTACGGTCTTTTCATTGTACATGGCGTTGAAATTTCTTCGTCAACTAGCTTTGGGCCTATGGCCGCCATGTTTGCACGCGTTCCTATCTACACTTTTTTTTTAATTAAGCAATCACCTTTTTTTCTACATGCAATTACACTTTGTATTTATACATGAAAACGCGTCCGTTTTTACGTTTATTTTTCATTAAAACGAAATTTCACCAAATCAAAGCAGCACTTATTTACGGAAAAATTAATGTTCCCGTCATTTTGCAAACATTTATTTTTAACCGGTTTTTTATATAATTTTTCTTATTTTTTTTCATAAAATTTGTAAAAAAAACACCCTTTGCAATCGTACGATGATTTTGCTTTCCACTGTCGTTTAATCCGTCCTGTACACTATTAAAAAAAATATTAAATTTAATGTAAAATATGAAACCAGCTTCCGATCCGTGTTATTAATTTTAAAAATTAATTTTTAAAATTACGATAAAATTATTAATTTTTATGCAATTTTCTGGTAAAATTAAGGTAAAATTATTAATTTTAAGAATTAATTTTTAAAATTAATAACACGGATCGGAAGCTGATTTCATATTTTATATTAAATTTAATATTTTTTTTAACAGTGTATACTCCCTCGTTCCACTTAAGTCACGCTCGCGCTGTTTTTCTTTCTTTTTACTTGTAAGAACCTGACTCCTCTATTCTATTATATTTTTATTTTCTTACCATCCGTCGTGTCACTGGCGTTGTTTCTTCGTTCTATGCTGCACGAGGCCCTGTCGCTCATGTTAGCCTTTCGTGTAATTCCGTTCACACACTTCCACTATACCTTCACAATTGTAGTACACACAATACAAAGAAGCGAGAAAAGCAGACGAAAATCGTTTTCTAAATTATACTATTTCCTCTATATGATTAAAAATATATCGCCACTGTCGCCGTCAGAAATAAGCCCCTTATTTATAGACTCTCATTTAGTTAAATTCAGCTAACTTTCATCTTTGAAATGTCTTTTTTTGTACACACTTTAATTACAACTAATTACACAAGCTATTATATATTATAAAAAGACTTAGCCGCCGTCAACGCCGTCAACGCCGCCACCGTGTATAAGAATTAGATGTGTCTCCAGTTAGCTAAAATTAAGCTAGAACTAAGCTGAAATTTAGCTAAAAGTTAGCTAAAAGTTAGCTTACAGATATCTAAAAGTTAGCTTACAGATATCTAAAAGTTAGCTTACAGATATCTAAAAGTTAACTTACAGATATCTAAAAGTCAGCTAAAAGGTAGTTGAAGGTTAGCTTAAAGTTAGCTAAAAGTTAACTGAATTCAATATTAAAGTAAGCTAAATGTATACAAAATTTAGATAGAAATTAGCTTAACGTTAACTGAATTCAATTTTAAGCAATTTTAGGTAAGTTCTGATTTGACTTCATCTGAATTTCAGTTGAATTTTAGATCTATTTATATTATATAGACGTAAGCCTCAAATCGAAATTATCTTATCATCTACCTCAGCCTTTAGATTTTGTGAGAGAAATTTCTTTTTTATAATTTATTGTTAAGATTATGTGAAATTCTTATTTTGTGCATATGTATAATGAAATACAACTTGGGCGTAAAAATAGTTATGTTATTTTACTTTTAAAAATTAAAAAAAAAAATTATTTCAGGTATTTTTATTTAATTCTATATAATTTTTTCAAGATTTAAAATTAAGATTCTATTTTAGTTAGTAGATTCAACAATTTGCTCGAATTAAGGAGATGTAAAACGGACACTACACCTGTACTTATAGATATTAACTTCCAATTCATTTTATTGCTGAATTTCCAGAAAAAAAATGCATTAGCTTGTAGTATGTACCATGATGTTTATTAAGATAAATTTTCAAATAAATTAATTCATTAGCTTTTAAGATATTTGGATTCCTGTACAAAATTGAAAAAATTTAATAAATAATTTTGGAACCCAAAATTCTCAATAACTAATGAATGAACTCATTTATAAATTTAATTGAATAATTTTCATGGTACATATTACAAGCTAAGGCATTTTTTTACTGAAAATTTTGCAATAAAATGTAAAGATAGTGAATA